>JAJEJH010000031.1:0-600000 GCA_026122585.1 Anacardium occidentale
GTTTGTTTGTCATGCTATATTATGTCTTAACGCATGCATTATATAACTAGCTTGCTATGTTGTGTTTAGGAAGATGTTAAGGTGACCAATATTGATGGGAAAAAACTTTGGATAAGGATTGTGTTTGAGAAGAAACGAGGCGCAATCACTAAACTTTTGGAGGCCTTGACTTCCGTTGGCTTTGAGCTCATTGACGCCAATGTTACTACCTTTAAAGGGGCCATTCTCGTTTCATCCTGTGTCCAGGTATGTCAGAAAGCATAAGCACTTGGTGCGACATAGTTCCAGAAGTAATTCTTGAAAAACATTGGTAAAGAACTATGAAATACATACATTGCAATACTCAAGTTTTTTATGGCTGCAGGGGATTTATGGCGATGTACTTGTGGTGGAGCAAACCAAAAAGCTGCTTCAAGATATAATTAGAAACATCTAAAGACGAATTCCAGCTGCTTTATTGAACATTCTTTTCTTAAGAAATACAAGGCAGGTGTCTCAGTATCATACATAGATGGATTTATCTAATAATCAATTACCTCGGATTGCTCTAGTAATTTAAGGTATTAAAACTTGCTAAGCATATAATGTATGGTCGATAAAACTCTAAAGCTGTTGAGTATATAATTCTGGTTATGAATAAATAATAGTAATTTGTTGCAATTTGACAATGTCTCAGAACAAGTCCTTGTTTCTCTCAGCCCTCTAATTGAAGCAGAGAAGTTAAGTGTTGCAAAATTGCTTTGATTTTCTGTTGATGAGAAGTGATCATGTCCACCTCTGAAACTGTGCTTGCCAAGTAAACCATGAATTGTTAAGGGGCAAATAATTAGGGAGCTCTAGCAAGCTGAAGAACCTAGGCCTCCAAGAAGTTGAATAAAAACTCTTAAATTCATGCAGCAATAAAATAATATGTTTCCCAGTAACAAAATTCTGTAATTCTTTATCCCATCTCAGATCTCTGCTGAGTTACGTCTAAGGTTTCTTTATCTGGAAAATTAACTGGCTTCCCCATTAAAATCAAGCAACAAACATTCATAAGTGGAAAGAAGACAATCAAAAACTTTTCATTAATTGCCTGTTTTAGTTAATAATCATGGGATACCAAAATTTTTTCATTTAATTTCAAAACTTGATCTCCAGTTTTCCATTTTTATAGTCCTGATTGCATCAATCAAGCAAACATAAACTCCACATTTTCCTCTGAAAGTTTAAACAATTAAGCAGAAGATGATAACACAACTTTAGCCCTGCAATGTTGAAGCGAGCTTTCCATGTCTGAACTCGAGATCCATCTCCCTCCCAACAATTTCTAATAGAGCACCTGCATTCCAAGTTTTTTTTCAATTACTTTAATACCCCCAACTCTATTATTTTAAATACAAAAATTATGAAATGATTGAGAAAAATGAAATCTAAAGATTGGCAGTGTGTACATTTTGGTATGTTTCTTATCTAGAACACTGATGAAAAACTCTGAAGAAATACAACGACAGCAAATAATTTACAACATTAAATGAGGCTGATCTGTCATTTATCTTTGTAACGGCAGAAAAAAAAGCCGAACTTAGTTAGGATTGAAAAATAAAAGAGATTACTTACCAAAAAAAAAATAAAAAGTGAATAAATTAAAGAGATTGAGGTTGCTTTTCTTCCGGCCAAATAGTAAAAACGAGTACACTGGATCAGAATTAGATGAACAGGCTTTGAATTTTAAAAAGAACCAAACGAACAGAGATATGCTAAATAGAGGGAGGTACCTTGACGCCTGCAAACACGAGGATCTTCAAAGAGAGAAATAGAGAGTTGTTTGTGAGCAAGACCAATATCAATCAAAATGAGCCCAGAAGACGGATCGTTGACAATGATACCTCTAACTGGGAGCCAAAGAAAGAGCTCTTCTTGAGCAATACCTTCAAGCCCCATTAGCCCACCATAACGGAGATTAGCTCTCACCACTCGGTGGAAGTAAACTCTACTGTCAAACTTGGCCAGACAAGGACTTTCCAGATACACCTCCAACCGCCCAGTTTGGTAATCAAAACTGTAGGATTCGACATTATTTGGGAAGAGACCACCAGGTAAGCCATGGCTTTGAAGGAGCTTTTGTATGCAGGAAAAGGAGGAGGAGGTGACGGAGAAAGGGAGAAGAAGAGTGAGAAAAAGAGTGAGAATAGATTTTGCTGTCAGAGTCATTTTTAAGGTTAGAAGGACAGAGGCAGACAGACAGATGTTCTTTTTGTAGAGGGGTTTTATAATAATATTTGGTTGGGAGCCTATGATTATTAACAGAGGGCCAGGAAAGACCGTCCAAATTTTGAGTTGGCAAAACACATTTTTTTCGCTCAAGCGCCCTTCCTTAGTATCCTAGGTTTATGAAATTTTTTTAGGCAAATGGCTATTTCCCACCCGAGCTTTGATAAACTAATTAAAGTTAGATTTAAATTGAAATCAATACAAACATATGTATGTTTATATTCAGATTCGTTCGTGATGATTCAGTTCTTATTTTTTAAATTTTTTATAGCGAAGTTTTGATTCATATTCATATTCGTATTCATATTCATATTCGATTCTTATAGTTCGTATTTATATTTTATTAAAAATTATAATTCATAAAATACAATTAAAAATTTTTCAATTTAAGTTCAGGTTTGTGTTTTTGTTTGGGTTCATATTTATCGATTTTCAAAACCATTGTTTGAGTTTATGTTCGTATTCAGATTTAGGTTTATTTGAACTGAAATTAAAAAGAACCTTAATATATTCGATTCAAATCTAACCTTAAAAATAATAGATTCTCACTTTTTAAATTAAAAAAAATCAATTTTTCATCCTTATATTAAAGTTATTTATCAGTTTTAATAGTTAAATAGTATTTATATTATTTTATCTAAATATTATAATCTAGGATATAAATAAAAATATGTGTCATTTTTTAAACTTATTAAGTAGAAGATGAACATTTCCCTTATTTTATTTAAAAAATTATCATATTTAATTTATATATTTAAAAAATACGTTTATAGTTTTAATAGTATGTAATATAATATTTATACCTCTAATTTGTTAGATTATGTTTATTTTGTTAGGGTGTAATTATATACTTTAAAACTATTAAGAGACCATATTAAAATTTGTAAAACATTTTAAAAGAATTCCTTAATTTTTTTTTTAGTTTACAAAGCCCTCTAAAAACTATCATTATCACCCCTGCAATTTCAAATAATAAATAATAAATAATAATTTATCCTAAATATATAGTTATATGTTAAAGAAATATTTATCTATATTTAATTAGTAAGTTTTAATTTTAAACGAAATTAATGTAAATTAAATATACAAAAAATTATTTAATAAATATGAAATTTAATGTTAATGTCATTACGGACTTTTTAAATATTTTATTAAAAAATTAACAAGTTTAATAAATAGGTGAAAAATCTATTTTTCTATAGAGCAATCAATTTTTATTTAATAAATTTTGGATAAAAAATATTCCTATTTTGCCCTTAAATTACCGTAATTTTAAACTTTTTGTAAGTGTTCTCACCGTTTAAGATAATATCGATGTTCTCACTTATAAATAACATTATAAAATCATTAATTAACAAGAGATCTTATGATAATTTTATGCTTCTATGAGCATCTGCATAATCAAAGATTATTGTTTTTCATTTTCAAAAAGTATGATCCACTCCAATTTTGATCTATTACTCGAAAATTAATACAATGTGGGACTTTTGCATCATCAAAAAGACCAAATGACTATTCCCATTAGATCTTTGATGAAATAATAAATTTTCACCCTTTTAAGTATTTTAAGACTATTTTTCATCAGTGTTAGTGGTAAAGTTTTCTATAACTGTGGTGAGTTCATGCCTAGTGGCAAGAAATACACCTTTGAAGCCTTGAAATGTGCTGCTTGTGACTGCCACCAAAACTTATGGTGAGACCCAATTTACTGAGAATTGTGGTAGAAGAACTATAATGCTTGATTTACTTTAAATGCCTCCACCATTGCCATATCCAACTACTCATAGGTATTTGCTTTTGTCCATAAAAGAATTAATTTTATATCGATTGGTTCTCCCCTGTCATTTTAGTCAACGTCATCGATTGTTTTTGTGCTATCTAGATTTGCAATTTAAAAAAAAAAAAAAACAAAGGGCATATCATGAATGAAGAACATATAATGGAGACAGGCACGTGAGGTTGGGTCGTTAAGTCACAGTTGTCCTATCTAAAATTTGAGTTCTTTTTAGAATTGTTTTCTTGGTGGTGTGAAGGAGTCTTATAAGAAGCAATGCAAGTAGAACCAGTACATGGAATAGAGTGCCATTAAGGTTTCAATTTCGAAGAGAAAGTAACCAGGGCATTGAGGCAACAGGGAAGAAGGAATAGAGGTGGAAAAAGATGGAGGAAAGAAGAAAAAGGGAGGGAGAAAAGAAAAATGAAAAAAAAAAAAAAAGAATGAGAAAGGAATTTTTTAAAAATTGGAGTAAAATTGCTATTATAATATTCAAATATGATAAAAAATTAGACAAAGTAATTTTTCTACCCTTCTAATTAACAATTTTCATTAACAAAATTGTTAAGTAGGTGAAAAATAGATTTTTCAAACCTATAAGTTATGTAATTGTTGTTTCATCAAAGTTTAGATGGAAAATAGTCATTTGGCTTAAAAAAAATGTAAATCCAATGGCACGACTTTTTAAATAACCTATTTTATTTAATTAACAACAATAGATAAAAACTGAAATCAATCAATAAAAAATATGACTCAAATAATAAAGATTAAACACTGTCATGACAAATAATTTTTTTAAAGAGAGATAATACAATTATCATGCACTATAAAGGGATGACTACATTTTAACGATAGGATAAAGGATGATTGATGTACGAGGATAAGACTCTTATAGAATATAAAAACAATAAAAACATTAATGTAACTAAAGATGATAACTTGATCTTAAAAAAAAAATTTTGGTCTTGCCCCAATATGAAAAGAAAATTCTTAAAGATAAACGAAAATAGGGATAAAGACAAAAACAATATCTGAAAAGTGAAGACGAGGATAAATATATCCTAGTCTTGTCTACCTTCCTTACCATGTACATATTTCTAAAGTATAATTAACGAAAACATTCATTATACTTTTTATTTTTTGCCATAATAGTACTTAAATAGAAGAGACAATATTGAGAAAGAGGTGAGGTGAAAACTATTTTCCGCAAGTAGAGGATGGGGAATCCTCATAATCCCCTTAGCGAAGATGTACCTTATAGCGATGGAAATAGGAATGACTCACTTTTCTATTATTGTTTCTAGAAAGAGTTAGGTAAGGTCAAGGTGGGTCAATTGATCCACTTGATTTTGAAAAAAAAAGTTATTTTGCATATGTAAAATATAAAATATCTTATATTTTTAAATTTTATTATTATTCAATCAACCTTTATATCTTATTATTATTCTCACATTGACTCCTTACATTGCATGACTCCTTACATGTTTTAATTAATTTTTACATATAGGTTTTAATATTTTCATTTATTTAAAGAAATCATTTGAGGTATTATAGTGATTTAAGTTTTTAATATAGACGAGATTTATAGTTAATATTGACTAAATGATTTTAAATTTTGAAAATAGTTAATAAAAAAAGTCCTTATAAAATGTATGTGTAATACACAACATCTAAAATTATTGATGTTCAAGGGCATCTTATAATGAATGAGATCGAAATCATATAGTTTTTTTTTTTTTAATCCAAAAAACCATTAGATTAATTCTTAATAAATTAATCTAATAATTTATGGCACTTTCTTTTTGTTTTAAAGCTTAATCATGAGTAATAATGTTGCTCAATTCATTCCTAACATAGAACCAATTTCCCTCTTGTCAACTTTAATTATTGTGTATTTTTAAATTGATATTTTATATTAATTTTTCCATTCTGAAAATTTTGTATACACATTTTATGTGTGTAATATTATTCATCTAATAATATCCATTACCTTTTTAAAAGATTTTTTTTATACTTCATGCCCTGCTGGGGAGCATTAATATCATTAAAGGTGCACCAATATACTAGATATATAAATTTTTTAAATATAATAAAATTATATGTATTTATAATGATTTTTAAGTAAGATATAATTAATTATGTAAATGATTTATCATCATTATATTAAATTTAATATTTATTGTAAGTCAATATATACATTATTGTGACCCCTAGGGCTTGGCGTAGCGGTAAGGGCCTTGGCCTACCCTTGTGGTGGTTAGGGTTTAAACTGCAGTGAAGCCAATAACTCTTGATTTACCTGGTCTGTGGTTGCGGGTCTAGGTGGTCACAAGCCCCCGAATTTAAATTATTCAATCAGTTTAGGGTTGACCAACTGGTATGGATAGGGGTTCCCGAGTTAAAAAAAAAAAAAAAAAACACATACATTATTGTTTTAAAAATATATGTCGTCCTTGAATGGAGGCCTCGAGAATGTTAGGTAAATACTGTATTGATAATTTGACGTGACAGAAGGAATCTAATGTGAAAAAAATAGTTCTCCCCGGTAGAGATGGCCAACTAACAATAAGTACCTGCATCTCTTTTCAACTAATATGACGGATTAATATTTAAAACTTTTCTACAGTGTGTATATAATAAATAAAATTTTGTTAACTAATCTTATATAATTTATTTTAATTAAAATAAAACATCATCAAATATTTAATTAAAGAGTTCAATCTGGTCCTTGATGGCAATAGGCCAAAGTCAACGGATTAGGCTAACAAAATGATTTATTTGATATGCAAGTACTAGGTTTTGATCCTAGAAGCTCTATACCTTAATAATTAAGGTTTGACTGGCAGGCTCCATTCAACTGATATGACCCGATAGTAAAGGTGCCTCTCTTTCTCTATAATGGTTTTCTCCCAGAAGGTGAAAGCCCATCAAAGTCCATCGCAACCCACCAGCCATAAGGTTTTGATACAATTAATAATTGCTGTAGAAAGTTTTTTCAACAAAATAGATGTTGCTAAATGTCACAAATTGCAACTAAATTTATATTTGCGTTATAGAAAACTAAAAGTGACAGGAAAAAAGAGTGGGTGCCAATGAATACCAAACACCAGTATGGCGTTCACAAACTAGAATTCGAAAGATCTAAGAATATATAAGAAGACAAAGAATGCAAGCCAGGGAAAGATCAGGTTGGTTTATAAAGACAAGAAGCTTTACTGATACTTATGAGATTGATCTCATGTCCAAAATAGTGCCATGCATCCAAGGGAATGCTAGGTGTTGCTTAAAGAGTCTAACTTAAGACTAAGCGACACTGGTGCTTTGCTTCGTAAAAAGAAAACACTCGTTGGTTTGCCTAACATTCCACTTCACGTATGAAAATAACCACATGTGATTTGAAATTCAATTTTTGTTTTAATTGCCAAATTTGGTTAGGACGAGGACGAAGCACTAAAGAGAAATGGACGACAGACATGAAAGTTGTTAGTTATAATGGTTCACGATCGATCCCATGGCCGAAGACTCCTCCAGCTCGTCTATTGTGAGAAATATAAGCTTAACATTCTAATGTTTGATTGAATACGGCTGGAGAAAAAATGAACTGAAGAAAATGTGGTGTCCAAATCACAAGAAGATTGCAGTCGTTAGTTTTTCATCAATCTTTTTTTTTTGATAAAATAGATTTGTCAAAAACACAGTTGTTCTTAGAAACCAAAAACAGTCTCATTCTTCATATTTGCATTTCTCGATTGATTAAGGTTTTTGCCTTTGCTGTTGTTCTCTCTTCTTCCTCTTTGGACTCACGAAAATCTTATAGCTGAAAAGTGCTAGCATGCTATGTTTTCGCCTGTATAAAAAAGCATTGTAAGTTTGAAGGCAAATCGAGGGTGGTTTGATTGTGACTCTTTTACTGCAGAAGCCCATGCTACTTGAACTTAGGACCTCCTATTTGTAACCCCTGACCCTTCATCACTTAGGCTAACCCTCGGGGTCGGTAGAGGTATTTTTCCACCTTCAAGTCTCGTGGTTCTGGTTCTTCTAGTAATTCTGATCCCTCATTTGGTTCTGCAAGGAAGAGTAGTCCTAATTCTGCAAGGAAGAATTGTCCTACTGTGTGTCAAACTTGTGGCAAGAAAGGGAATGGCACTGAAAGTTGTTTTGGGCTTGAGAATTTTGTTGCTACTAATGTGAAGGTTGTTGCTAACTGTACTACTTCTCGACAATCAGAAACTGATTGGCTTGTATGATTCTGTTGCTTCTCATCATGTCACTGTAGACTTAAGAATCTCAATCTTTATACTGATTACGGTGGTCTTGATGAAATTGTAGTTGGTGATGGCACAGGTTTGAAAATCTCTCACGTTGATTCCTCCTCTTTGTCTTCTGCTTCCTGTGATTTCAAATTAAATAATGTCTTATGGTATCTGCTATACAAAACCTTTTTTTTCTGCAAGCAAGCTATGCAAAACTAATGATGTGTGTCTCGAATTCTTTCCTTCTTGATTGTTGGTAATCTGAATATGTTTTATGGCATCTACGTTTGGGCCACCCTTTTCTCTCTGTTTTTCAGTCTATGTTAAGGTCTAGTTTGTTGGCTACTTCCATTTCGTTAAATAAAGATTTTGTTTTTTTATCTTGTGCTTGTGCTAAGAGACATATATTTGCCTTTTCATCACTTTCCGGTAAATATCCTCTTGAGCCTATACAATTACCTGTTTCGGGGTCCTGCTTTAGTTATATCAATTGATAGGTTTAAATATAATTGGTCTTTGTGGATCATGACCCTAAATATACATGGATTTATCCCATGAAAATTAAAAAAGGAAGTAGGATCTACCTCTGGATGTGCCCTGCAATCTGCAGTCTCAATAAAATTTATAATAATAACTAATCATGTAGCCTTTAATTTCAATGTGGAAGCCATAAGCGATGTCCAATATTGTTATACAGAAACAATCACTTGACCTGTTACAAGGACCAGATCAGAAAATTTTAAACTCGTACATCTGAGAATCATCATCATACTCAAACTGTCTGTGAAGAGCTCGTTCCTGATAATGCCTTTCATAGTTACAGAAAGGATCTCTATAACTACCTCCTCCATCTCTTCTTTCGGCATACGGATTTGAAGTTCCGAAAAGATATTCTGCCGTCTCTTTCCACTGGTTGCTGCTGCTTTCTTCTTTACAAACATTTTGAAAATCATGGCCCCTCCTGTTACCCCTAGCTAAACAAGGCCAGTAACCAAATATGCTTTCACAAAGGTCCATTGCTTCCAAGCCATACCCGGATGGAATTTGAGTCACTCCGGTGTCATATTCGTAACTATTGCTTCCATTAGATCCGATTCCATCGTTAGCCCAAGCAGGGCTATCTTCACAATCATGACCATCTTCTCCTGCGGAACCACCATGAGCATTTTCATGCTCCTTGTTTTGGCGATCTCCGTTGCTACCCTGCAGCGTATCTTCATTGGTTGGAGCTTGTTTACTTTCAACACGAGGTTTTGCTGGAGACTCGTCGACATCTTTCTTCCCATATGGAGATTCTATGGATCCAAGAATGACACCATTCGAAGACAGAGCGCTTGAATCTGACATCGAACGAGGATAACATAATTCATCTGAGGGTGGAAGGGGATTGCCATACGTTTGAGTAAGATCATAACCACCAACATAAGGTGTTGGGTCGTATTCTTCAAACTTAGTATCATCAAACTCTGGATTTGAGATAGCATATGAGACTCTACACTGAGTAACGGAAGGATTGTAATCACCATGGTAAAGGTCATAAACGATGGATTTTGGCTCAGGGAACGTGGATACAGAGTATGCAATAGCTGAGTGGTTCACAGAAGGATAAGAGTATGCATCATAGTAAGGAGTGGTTTTGTATTCGAAGAAATTTTCGTGGCTAAATTCGTGGCCAGAATCAACAATGACTGAGTGGTTTATAGAAGGATAATAGGCACCATAATAAGAGGTAGGATTGTACTTAAAGAAGTTTTGGTTGCTGAATTCATGGCTGGAATCAGCCATTAAGACCTGCGATGGAACATTATCATAAATTTCACTATAGGGAATTTGATAACTCTCACCAAGATAATAATGGCGATAGTCGGAGCTGTAGTAAGCCATATTATGCAATCGATCATCGATTCCCTGTTTTTATAGAACATAGACCTCCATAAGAACATCCAAGTAAATACAGAAAAGGAATATAAAGTCAGAGATAATTGATTCAACCTCCTGATTCTTCCCCTTGTCTTCTTAGTTTTCCTCCATGTATCATGATCATTACAGAAGAAGAATTCGAGTGCATGTGAAGAAAATGTCAAATTTTGTTAGGACAAGTGGGCTTATCTCTTAACTGCTATCAACTATCCTATGGGGCCTATTGCCAAAGTCTAAGCTGTTAGGTGACGACAAGAAATTTCCGTTGCACATGATGGCAAAAGCAATCGAATGGGCTTGAGTGTCGGTGACAGAAAGAGAATCTTGAAAGTCGGGCCCTACAGATGAAGATGAGTGTTGTTGAAGATACGGCTATAATTGTCAAGAGGTGATGGCGTTGGGACAATCACATTTTGACACAGTTGAATTATTTTATGTAAGTTTCAACTGGAAATTTAAAGATTGGAAGGAAGATACTGGTATTTTGGAAGGTAGTGAAAAGAAACAAGGGTAAAGATCCAACATATTAAACTGTTTACAAAGATGAGAATCTTTCACTGTTTCCAGGAGCTATTTGCCTTCGTTTGCAAATCTCCTGCAAAATGTCAATTGAGGGACTATCGCATTTAGCATTATAATGCTTCTAATTAGTGCCGCTTTTAATTTTCAGATTCCTCAATCTAAATCGGTTTCCAATGGAGTCATCCATGTATTGATTGTCCACTAAATGTAAATTCTAGTAATAGGTTAGCGTACACTATGGTT
Source organism: Anacardium occidentale (assembly GCA_026122585.1). NCBI lineage: Eukaryota > Viridiplantae > Streptophyta > Magnoliopsida > Sapindales > Anacardiaceae > Anacardium > Anacardium occidentale. Next base: position 10,966 of record JAJEJH010000031.1, read on the forward strand.
ATTAATCAACCTCCATCAATTGACTAACACTGCAGAAAAAATATTTTTGCCCTGACTATTTACAAAAATCAATCATAAAATACCCCTAAACAAAATTTATGAGATTTGACAATATACCTACATCCACAGAATAACTGTTAACGTTATTAAACCCAAATTTTTTTTTTTTTGGATATGGTTTCCCTTATATAAAAGTGATCTAAGTAACCAAAAATTACATATTATAACTCAATTAAACTTTTTTAGATCCTAAAATTTTAAGTGAACAATTCTTCAAATATAAGTAACATTTAAAAACTTTCGCCTGGGCGAATAGATGCACTCTTAAAAGACACGTTCAATCTTAAAAATCATGCACCTTCAATTAAAGCTTCGGCTTCTTATTACTTAGTATGTAGTTATTTAGAGCAAGTCTAAACAATGTTTGAATTTCTCGTATAGTAACACTTTTGTTAACATATTTATTATAATATCTTTGATATGCACTTTCTTTGATAGAATTTCATGTGGCAAAATCAACTCTTTAATGATATGACACTTCACATCATGTGTTTCATCATTGCATTATACATTTAATTTTTTAATAGTTTTATGATATTATTATTAAGATCTGATAATTCGTGTTATCAGATTATGTTAGTATTGTGTAAGTTTTTTAATTTTAACCTGATCCGAAATAAAATCGTATTGAAATTTTTTAACCTTAATTCAAAGCAAAATATTTTGGTTTGACTTGACTTGATTTGATTTAAATTAACTTAAACTTTATAGTTGATAATGTTGTGTTGTGTCAAAATACAATATAATTTATTATGAAGTCACATATTTTGTCAAATATCAAGAACAATATCATTTGTTACAAAACATTACCAGAAAAAAAAAATATTTGACAAAAAATGATGCATTTTGTTTAAACAATCTGTGATAACTTAGTAGTTTGTTTATTATTTTTATAAATAATCCATTGTATAATTAAAAAAAAAAATATCATAATAAAAAAACTGAAAAGAGTTCATCACTTCAACTTCAAAGCAATTAATAACCAACATGTTAACAAGTATCCATTATTAGATGAATGAAATGTCATGCATACTCAAACCATTAACAAGTAAATAAATATGATACACCAAACATAATATATAGTTAAGATATATGTTGAGAGAATTCTTGTAAACATATCAAACTAATGTACTACATCAAATTCATGCAACGCAAGAAAAATGTTAACATACCATCAATTTAAAGAAGGAATGAATAGGCTTTCTTAACATAGTTCTTCTATAAGAGCATCATATTTTTTCCATTTTAGTTAAACTCTATTCCAATAGTTTTTCTAGTGTTCGGAAATTCTTCATATCAAATTCTTTGCTTAGTAATCTAATCATGTTAGTTTAGTCTCTTTGCTTTTAAGATCTACGACATCTCTAAAGATTTAAATCTCTATTGTTAGTAATTGATTGACTAATCTCTTTGCTTCTTTAGATTCAGTTCTTTAAAAAAGAAAATTCAATCGCAAAAATGGCGTCTTTTTTCAATAATCAAAATGGTAATCAAGGGTTTTTGCTGTTTTATTCATCTTTTTTTTTTTTTTTTTTTCTGATTCTCATGAGAGTGGGTTTACCGTCATTGAAGCATGCTTGGAAAAATACTGAGACATTGTGTATCCAGACCGGAGGCGTGCATATTACAGGTTTAAATTTACAAGGAACCTGGACTATGGAAGTTGAGTTGGATTTAACTAAAGATGGAAAAAAATGGGGGGCTTTTAGGTCGTACAAATTATCTTCTTAATCTAAAAAAATGTTCGAATTGGGACGGTCCAGGAAATTAAACCACAAGAAGGAGCCCAAAAGTAACAGTTATTGTGTTTATAGCAGGCCCAGATTTCTCCTCCGGAACTGCTTTCTAATTTCCAAATTTTCTATAGCATAGCACAACATTGACTCAGTTTCCTTCTTCTAGTGAATGTCAGTTTTCAACATTCAATATAGAGTCTGTCCTTTGATTTACCTTAATGACGTTCTTTATAGCCAAATGCGTTGATCCAGGATACGCTTAAGCTCCAAGCAATAATTAGCTTTGATAATTTGTAGAGAATGAATTATTATCCAACCACAACCACTGGTTCAGTTTTTTAATTTTAATTTAAAAAAAATACATTACGGAGCAGATACTTCCAACAGTAGTACTTGTAATCAGTACATATATTATTAACTTGTCAAAAATTGTCGTCCCCAAGAAACATCCATAGATTCTGCTCTGCAATTCAATTTTTTAGATGTGCATCGAAATTTCCAGTCTAACTTCTTGAAAGAAACGCGTATCTGATGCATTGAAAACTTCTTTTTAAATTCTCTGTTGAAGTACTTCCAAGATTAGGTGAATATTACATCACCAAAACTATGAAATCCGGTTCAACAACATCAAGAAAATGCCTAACTATGTGCGTCAATTATAATTTAATCAGTCTCTTCAAATTAATTATATATGGAGATGCTTACTTCAACAAAAAGACCAATGGATCTATGTTTATTGATGATTATTTGACTAAATGTTATATTATATTAGCAGTTCAACAAAACTTGTTTATTTTAGGAGGCATATGCAGAGAATAGGGAAGAAAAAACACTAGAAAACAGGAAGAATAACCAAGCATATGTTATAATAAATATGTTAATATCTCTTTCAATATCTTGACATACATGTATAGTTAGCAGTCTTCGAATTACCGAACTACGGGCTATAAGAAATTATTGTAACAATAGAACTAGTAGCCTGCTTTAACCAATCTTAACTGCCAATGCTGGTTCAAGTAAGGATCTGTTTTCGATGATTTTTTTTTTAAGAAAATAATAATTTTTTATAATGTTAAAAACAACTAGACATAAGCTATATTTATCGTTCAATTTACTAACTTGTTAGATTTGCTAAGAATTAAGCGGCTTAGTTTGCTTGCTGTTAGTTTTCTCTTTAGATTTTTAAGTCCATAAAAACTTAGGTCCCTGGCCTACTCAGTATGACTTTCTTCAAATATTTGACAATGTAGAGAGAGCAACCCCATGATTTTCTTTTTCTGAAAATGTGGTTTTCAGCCTGAAAATCTTCTCTTGTTTTCTTGGTCATTCACAATCGTACACAATTCTCTCATTCTAGCGTTGTACATATCACAATCATTGTTAACATTAAGGAGCAGTTTAACCTTCTCTCATTCTAGTGCTGACTCTTAGAGAGGATCATGTATATTATAGTGTTTGACTTAAACTACATATGAAGCGCATAAGATGATATGATCGAATATTTAATCTTGTTTCCCATGCTTATCTGTCTCTCAATTAAGCTCATATAATTCAATACCGAGAAGGGCATCCTATTGGTGTTATTATCTTAAGCTTGTTGTTTTGTCATTTAGGGAAAGTTACTTAATCCGCCCAGCTTCTTCAATCTTCACCTACAAAAACCAGCGCCTTAATGGCCTCCATGTCATATCTCACACTTCTATAAAGCATTTATTTAATAAACTGGGACTGCGAGTGTTGAAGAGACATAATATAAAGAGTAGAAAAGAAATTGTGTGGGCAAATAAGCAAGGAAAATATTCAGTCGACAATTATGGCTATGTAGAATCTTGACAAACATACTAGGTCTAATTTATTTCTCAACTCTAGATTACCATCATGAAATCAAAAAAAATATACTATAGTACTAGAAATATATGTTCATAATTCATTGCAGGGTGGGTATGTGAATGCCAAGTTCGTTTTCATAAGATACAATAAAGAATTGAAAATTTTTCAATAGAAATCTTAAAATCAACATATCTCCTATGGAATGAAAAGGGTCAAAGAGGGACCTCTCTCTATCTCTCTCTCTCTCTCTCTCTCTCTCTCTCTCTATATATATATATATATTTATATAATATGTATATAAGGGTCAATTATATACATCAATGACAACCCCACCATAAGTATGTATGAAGACAAATTTGGAGACATTTCATGAGTTCACAAAGCCAATGGTAAAGGATTTGTCCTTCTTTGAATATAGGAGGTCTCCCGTGCAAATTAAATACATTTATGAAACGTCAACTCTCCATAGAAGTCAAACAAGACAAAGATGGCTATTAAACGAAGGCAATTAGATACATTAATTATGTAAAAAAGGAAAAAAAGAATATGAAACTGGTTGATTAATTAAAGAGGTTAGGTAAGAATTACTCGGATTTCATTAACGAGTAGCACCATGACATAAAGCTCAACATTATAAAGACTCTTAAAATGATAGAATGAGACTTGTAGGACGGCAGGAAAAAGCAAGCTTTATAGCTTTAATTATTTTTTTGGTTGAGCATGCCCTTATCCACACATTCTTACAGATATTATATATAACCATTATATATTAACCCATTTATTGACTTTATCATATAGAATTTAATCAACCAATGTCATCTTTACTTTTTTTTTTTTTTTTTAGGAAAATGATTTAAAAACTTATAATAGTTGTAACCAATGCTGGTTGAAAATTTTTTTGTCAAAGAGATCTAATTAAAATATATAAACTTTTAATTAGGTTTGAATATCTTGATAATGAATAAAATAGGTTATAATATACTTTTTTTTTATCCTATTTTATTAGTTAAAATTCATATTTATAAAATAAATTTCAGTTGAAAAGTGAAGACAATAATGATATTTATAATAAAAATTAATTTCAACAAATATATTACTAATATCTAATTGTTTATTAATTTATATTCAATAACGTATAATACAAGCAAATAAGTATATATTAAACATTGTTATGCTTTTACCTCACAAGACCTTAATTTTAAATAAATATTTTAATTAAAAAAATAAAAATCAATTTATGTAAAAACAAATCTATACTTTAATGTTGAAATATAGTGAATAAAGTTTAAAGTATTCTATTAGTTAATTCTTCTATTATTAACTTGCCCATGTATTTAAATTAACTTTAGCTCAGAAACAATATTAATTTTAGAACGAATTTTCATTAAGAAGAACTTCTAAACAAATTCTCCTATTTTCAAAATTGGTCTTTAATCATCATATAATAACAAAATTTTAATTAATATATATATATATTATCAAGGAAATACATATAATAACCGTAATTTTTTTTTTAACAATGTTTAAATTTGATTACAACACACAAAAATGATGGAAATATAATGACATATTTTGGTACTATCATTGAAATCAAAATAGAATTTGGAATTAAGGCAACCAGAAATACATTAGAAACTTGGGAGCCAACCTCATTTCGTCAAAAGCTAGGGCTGCTGCAGCCTGCTGGAACTAGTTGTTCGGCTGTAAATCACCTTAGTACTTCAGCACAACTCTTGAAAAACTTCATATTTAGTCTATGAATCTTATGATGGACAATAATTCCATCCACATTTGCACCATTACCATAATTAATTAATTAATTAATTAATTACTTATTTAAACTACCATGCATATTTTTCTAGTTTTTAGATTTTTAAAAGCTTATACCCCATTTATTTTCACGTGTGTAATCCAGTCATACCTAACATACGAATTCTGTGTTTCATTTTCAATTTTGGCGTTCATATATTTACGATTAATTACTTGAATATTACCATGGTGTGATTAATTACTGGCCAATTATAGCCTAAGTACTAAAATTCCGTGCAAAATTTATTATGTAGTGTGAAAGCATACAAATAATGATGAAGCATGTGAATATATAAATGTAATGGGCGGCTTCTTATTAATGGTGAGTGTAAAGTTGACTGATTATTTATTAAGTTAAGCACGTTGAGGTTGCAAAACACATGGACCGTTCCCAATATTTTAATTTTCATCTTCATCTAAGATAAGAAGAATTGGACTTTAATCGTCAACCCACCCATGGCCACAAACCAAAGCTCTACTCTTATTCCATCTTTTCTCTTTACTATTTGTATTTTCCTTTCAATTTCCCTTTTTTTTTTTCTGGGTCCTTTTCCCACGTGTCTTGTTTCTTCCCTTTACTGCCACGTGATTCTCTGCTGCTTTTCCTTCCGCCACAATTCCTCCTTTGCCAATCACCTCCTACCACATGTCTCTTCTTTGTCATCTTCTATACATCACGATCAACTAAGGATCGCATCACTTATATGAGTCATATCTGTCTGCTATGTTTACATTTAAGAATTAATTATATTCACGCATCGATTTGTTTGATGGCTCGTAATAAACGTTAAGGTATGTGTAAAAGGGATTGTTTTAATGGGCATCATTTCTTAGGGTACACGTTAAAAACATTGAATGAAAAAAAAAAATGTATTTTAGTATTTTAAATTATATAATATATAATTAAAATATACGTTGAAAAAATTCTTATTGATGTATCAAATTAATGTATTGTATAAAATTTATATGACGTAACAAAAAATGCTAACTTTAAATGAGTATATAAAAAACTACAAAACTTTGGAAAAAATCAATAAACATTAAAAATCAATAAACATAAAAAATTTAAAGAGAAATAAATAAATATTTTATTTATCAATCATCAAATTACAACGTTTAGTTTATATATAAATCCAATACTAATATGGTGATTCATGTGATAAAAATAATTTAATCATTCAATTATTGTTGAAAAACACAAAAACAAAGCTCGATAGCCATTCGGTTTAGTAACTCAGACAAACCCTAACTTAGCTTTGAGAAAGAAAAAGAACAAAAACATCATTTTTCATTGTGAATGAAACCTGGATTTATTCCCTTATTTGTTTATTTTTATTAAACACAAAGAGGCAAAACACACAGTTACACTAACAATTTTGACTTCTGTTATAACGACTCAAAATCACACCTATTCATGTGAAATTTATTCGCTTGTATTTTATTAAAAAAATAAATTTTTATTCAGCATTAATTCAGAATCCAAAGATCTATAATATTCTTACTTAATTTGTGTAATTGGCATTTTAACTATTCTATATTCATATATGATAGAATGAAAAGAGTGATGGATTAAAGAATTAGCTTGATTAGATTATAAGATGACCAATTTTTCAGAATATACATAAGTTAAATACTCAACTCGTTTATCTTATTTTACTTGATATTAATCTATCTGTACAATATTATAATGATACCTAATGGCTCACACACGTGAATTATATATGTGGACGTCTTTATGAGTACCTAAACAGCATTAACCATGCATGCATGTTTAATTCCCACGATAATCATGTGTTAAAACCCTGTGATTATTAATGTGATTAACATTATAAATTAATAATGCAAGTGGGAGCTTAAAATAAAACTTTATGAGTACTCTAATTGCAAATAACTAGTTTATCATTCCTATTAATGATAATTTTATCTAGTTTTTGGTTTTAAAAAAGATGATGAATATCTTGAACAACTTTATGTATATGGTAAGAATCATAAGCCATGCCATCAGGGAAATGAAGCGACAAAGATCAAAGAGGTCAATTTGAGAAAATAGGAAACATTCCTCCAGCAAAAGAAGACAAAGAGAAAATCCAAAGGTTTGGATGGCTACGTCAAATACAAAATTAAAGCAACCATGTAATTTATATATATATGATCTCTTATACATGTCTTACTCTAAGATAGTAATAAGGTATATCTGTCTTAGCTATATGTAGCCACACACCCACTCATTCATTCCACGCGATGTGTTCATCAACCAACTACACAAAAATCTTTGAGTTCTTAAACCACAACCACAGCTATGATTTCAAACATAAGCTTTGACGTCTAAAAAGAAAAAGAATTCCTAGAGAAAATATAGAAGAAAAAAAAGTCAATGAGGCAAGCTCCGATATGGTAATTTGTCAAGGCATTAGTTCGAACTCAAAAAGCTAATCGTTTTTTTAATTTTGAACACAACTCAAATTCATTCATAATTTATATAGAATAATAAAAATGTCTTGTTATATAAATATCCGGTAAAATCTCTATCGATTCTCCACATATCATTGGTAGAAAAATACTGTAGATAGAGTTTTAAGAACCAAAAAAAAACTTTTTCTATTGGTTGACAAATTCGAGGAGTGCACGTTAAGAAAAATTTCAATAAAATTGAAAAAAATATTTTGGAAAAATTTCAAACTAAACTAAATCATATTAGTTTTTAAACCAAACTAAACTTGATTGAAAGAAATATGATTTAATCCGATTTAGATTACAGTTTAAACATATTAAAAATTATATACTTTCAAATATTTTATATTCAATAAATAATAGTTAAATTATAATTATCTAGAACATTTATTAAGCATGTAGAATAAATATAAAATGAATCAACAATAAACTTATAAAATAGTAATAAAATAAATATAAAAAAACAATTAGTACACATAATTGCTTATTGAACAACTATATTAAATATGGTTTTATATATATGTATTTAAAAAAAATACAATTTACGATTTGATTTAGTTTGAAAACTGTCTAAATTATAAATAAACTATTTTTTAAAAATTTATCAAACTAAATTGTTTTATAAACTAAACCAAATTAATCTATAATTTGAAGTAGTTGAATCTGATTATACAATTTAAACTGAATTATACACGTCCTCATGTATTTTAGTTTAGAAAGGGTTAATTCTGGTATAACCTATAGTGAAATTTGATCTAGTTGTAGCTGAATTATTGAAACATTACTATTTTGTTGGAAGATGACACAGCTCTTAACTTGTGCACAATAAAAGTTATTTAATATAAAATTTCCTGATTAATCATGTTAATTATTTTTTGTCGGCAAAATTTATAAAAGGGAATAGCTAAATTTAGAGTGTGAAAAAGAAACTCCAGAAGAAATTGAATTTAGAGAGAAGATGTTGACGGAGGGTTGATAATGGAAAGCAGCTGAAGTACGAGTGCATTACGATGGATGATTGGGAGGAAGATTAAAGAGGTGGGTTTGACTCCGTATGAGTTATGCCTGGCACTGGGCCAAACGGGCCCCACGTGTCGTCGCACGCGCGCCTGCATTGTGGGTCCTTGTTGACACATGAAGGTTCTTCTATTTGGTAATATGCATGACGTCAAATTCTCAAAGGAAAGTTAAACCTTAGAATAATGAAGATTATCACCTGTAATTAATTGATTTAAAATCGTGGACCAAAACAGAGAATAATTTTATCAAAGTAAATACTTCCGAATAAATTAAGGTCTTAAAAATAATTCTCATCACTGTTAGCTTACTAATTTTTAATATAATCAAATTCTATACCATCATAATATAAAATTTAGGATAAATTTATTCTAGCAAAATAAGTTAGTATCTTCTTTAAACATCTTTTTTTGACAAAACCCTGAGGTATTATATCAATTTTGAGACCTATATGATTTCTATGGAAAGCAATATGGGTTTTTTTCTTTCATCCAAAAAAGATTGATGATAAAATCTAATGTCTTTTTAATTTTCTATTTTGATTATGAAGGGATTGAATGATATTTTGAGTTGTGCTTCTCAAAATCCCAATTTTTAGTTCCATTTGATATATCAATTAATCAATACATATCATCCACTTATATATTATAAATAATATGATAATTTCTGTTATGTTAGGTTTTCAAATTTGTCATGGATTTTGTTTACTTAATGATCTGATTTAAATATACGTATTATTTTCGTTGCTAAATTTGCTAAATATATTTTGGGGATATAATTAAATTTGAATTTATCCAAATTTTGAGAGATTCTAAAAGTATTTGACTAACGTATGAAAGTCTTATATTAAAACTATGTTAAATTATCATATATATATATATATATATATATATATAAAATAATTGAGTATTCAGGTATTATATTAGTTTTGATATTTTTAACGTTTCTTTATAATTTTTATTCTCAATTTGACATATTGTAACAAGGTAAAGTGAGGTAACATGTAATAGTATTAATGAAAGTGATTAAGAGTCCCTTTCTGCCTATTTTCAAGTAATTAAGGTTAGAGCTTCTATGGAACTGACCTAACTTGCAATGGTTCTTCAGTCCAAGTCAATTACATTTGCTAACAGTCTTCAATAACTTCTGTAATAGATATGTTTTGACTACTAAACTCTATATCCAACTTGGTAAGCGAGAAATTTTTCGTGTATTTGCAAGAGTAAGACACATGCGCTGACTTTGTTGATTGACTCACAATAGAAATTTCATAAAGCCCTCGCAGAAGAAATTAGGCGATAGATTGTGCGAGCAACCTCAATAAATTAGCTACCCTTATCCCATCAACTTAATCATTTTTTCTTCTACCTTGTTAGCATGTCAAACACTAGTCTCTCTCTCTTTATTTAATATTTATTTATTTTCGGTCCACAGAGGCATGAATGGTCTCAATCTTGTGGATGCCAGATCAAATTACGCCACATTTTCAGTTTGAACTTTCAAGTCTAAATTGACAATCAATTTCTAGCGTTAAATTTAAATAATATTGAACAAAAAGGAAACGTTTAAAACAAAAACACTATGCATAAAAAAAAAAAAACAAAAAATAGTTGACCCTTCACAAATACATACGTGATAAACACTTCTTAGTTATTGATTTGAAAACCTTCACATGTAGCACAAAGCTTGACTAATACAACATTGATATACCATATGGTGAACTCTATGTAAAAGTGCTTTAATTGTTCTTGTCTTCAATGATTCTTGATTTTTTGGAATATGAATAAAATTAGCCAAGCCCCCAAACAAGAACTCGGGTTATGGCCCTTCAAAAAGAAAAAGTTACCTTTGCATTTTATGGACAACATATTTGGGGTTATGCACTTTGATTAGAGGGAACAAGCAATTGCTAGAACATTGAAAGACGACAAGAATACATGTGAAACATTTTGGAATCATATTGATAGTGTCAAGCCAATTTATGACAAGTTGCGTCCATGAACACTTCACAAAATATGATTAATCAGCTGGGATTAAATTCTAGTTGATTTATTGGCTTTGTATAGACTTGTCCACCGCCGGGTTGTGCCTAATTTGACACTGTTTGTCGAGCCATAGACCTTATCATTTAAGGACCTGTCACAAACTTGAGGCTCAAGACTTGACTTATAATTCTTGGGTTATCTCATCGTAGGTTTTCTGGCCCTGTCATATATTAATTTTTTATTTTAAAAAAAAATTAAATAATATATTTTTATTAATTTTTAAAAAGTAAACAAGAATAATACTTCTAAATTTAGTAAAAAACCCCCGTTTACAGCAAAGAAAAACTATGGTTACGTGATACAAAAATTAACTCAACAAATAAAAATTATACATGAACACTTTTTTCATATTAATTAAAATTTACAATACAAGTTTAATACATTTTTAGTTTTTTTATATCTAAATTTTTGAAATTTTTAATTTTTTTCAACAACACAATTTTGAAGTTTGAAATATACTGTCACCCAATATTTTATGGACATAATATTTTCAATAATATTTTAGTATAAATTTGATCTTTTAGCATCCAATTAAAAGCATCCATTAGAAATGTTAGTAAATGACATGTCGTGATGGATAATTTGTTTTTATGTGCTTTCTACCATACAAGAATATCAAAATTATCATTTTCACCCATTATTTTAAATAAATTATCAATATTTATATAATTTATAAATTCATCTAATTTAGAATTAAAACTTATAATTTGTTTACCTTTCGTAAAGATAAACCACAGATGCATTTTACTTGTAAATGAACTTGATGAACTTACTCATCATTGTGATATATTTATACTATTTTCATATTTTCCTTTATAAACTAAATACAATTCAAGTAAAAATTTTCTAATATCTTATATTGTTAATGTCCCAATAACTTATAACAAATTTTTTACTTCTAATAATTTTACTTTAGAATCTAAAGATGTATCTTTTCAATATTTTGAAAATTTTTCTTCCATCAATTTTGCAATAGGTCTAAAAATTTCATGATGTTTATATTATTTAAAAATAAAACTAATATTCATTATACAATATAAAACTAAGTAATTGTTAGATAATAAATTCTAGAACATATATTAGTAGGAACTTTCTAACATATTCATTAAACTAGATCTAATTTGCCAATCATGTTTAAAAAATACAGACTTTTAAGATTCTTCTCATTGTATATTAAATTACTGAGTAATTACATTTTCATAACATTCACAATATTTTAGCTTTAAATATATTGATTTCGAACCAGTTTTAACGTCATTTTCCTTTTTTTTTTCTTTTTTAATCTCATTTATTTATACATGTTATGATATGTATATAAATGTGAAGGAAATTATAAAATATAAATAATTACATGTCTAATTGTTCTTATTTTTGCATATATAAAACTTATGCAATCCGATAAACTTAAATTTATTGTATGACAAACAAATCCAAGATGAAATACTATATGATCGAAAGTTAAATTTTAATATTGTAAAATTTACTTAATGACTTTATTATTTGATTAAATAGAAAAAAAATATTTTTTATTTGATATTAATAAACAATGTTAGATAATGCTTTATAAATGGTTAAGTTAAATATGTGGATATAATAAAACTTGAAATACAATAATTTTCTTTTGTTATTGTCAATTAGAATTAAAATATTGCAACAATTTTTTGCAATGCTCGATAATATGCCTAAAAAGATGTCTAAGCAACTTATTCTTATATATATTAAACTAGAATCACAATGTTCGGATCATGCAAGTTAAACAATTTTACTATTAATATTTTCTTCTATTCTACTGAAATGATCTCACATACTGACTTTTTTTTTCTTTATTAGTGGTGGTGGCTATAACTATGTTTTTCACTGAAGGATTAATTTTTTTCATTATTTAAATAATGAAAATGATTAATTTCATTTAAATTATAATTCATTTTGATATGAATTTGATGAAAAATATATAATTGAAAAAATGTTAAAATCAAATAAAAACAAAGTTAATTTTAAAATTTGTGAGAGAAATTAAGTGAGCTTAACTTGAAATGAGAGCATTGAGAGTCGAGTGATTATGCTAAAAATTGAATACTTTTAAGATAATATTTATGGACAAACTTTAGAAAAAATGAAAACAAAATTAAAAAATTGAAAAGTCAAAATAGTTGCTGGAAACCATCAGCTACTTGACTGTTCCAATTACTGAAAAATATTTGTTTTTTTTTTTTTTTTTTCAAATAAACAAGTCATATCATACTGATCTATGAGTTTTTTTTTTTTTTTATAAACTATAACATGATTCATCTTAAAAAAGGATCTTAACATGATTTATAAAACTAAGAATATGGATTTTTTTTTTTTTTTTTCAGTTCAATTTGGATCAAGTTTTCTTGGGATAATCTTGTATAGGGAAATTAAGACAGGGATAATTATGGAGCCTAAAGAAGGGTGAACTTGTTGATTGTGTTTATGTTAGCCCATAATTAGGTTTATTAATGTTTGGGAACATTCCAACCTATCATTATCGTTCAGGTAGGTACTAATTCATTAATATGAGATATCAAGAGAGTATATAGAGAATAATAATAAGCAAGAAAACTTTAAAGGGTGAGAATTTAGAGTAGTGATGGTCACGCGCTCCCATTAAAGGGTGTAGCGGGCGGGCATTAGGAAGCGACACGTACTATATACATACCCCAAATCATTCGATTTGGGACCATCAGTCCCAAATGGTCCTTGTTTTCAGGTTGATCAACGTCTCCATTATAACAACACCAATACAAGGAATACCAACCGTTTGATTAATAAAGAATCGCCCAAACTCATTACGTGGCAGTCAGATCAAAGGCCATCATCATCACACCACATACCTTTAATTATAAGGAACAAGAACTACATTATAAAGTTAAAAATTAAAAAAAAACAAATATATATTATTATTATAAGAAAAAGAAGAATTCTTTCTTTATTTTAAGAAAAGGAAAGGAAAGGAAATTCGATTCAAATGCTTTCTCTTATTTGTCCAATCATCCTTCAAATGTCAACTAATTTCGGGTGATTTCCATAGTCCGTACTCGTCAACCGTTTCATATATAAATTGCAAACCCCATCATCCCTTACTGATATGCTTTCAAGTTTCATATTATACGTAACCAGGGTAGAAGAGCTATAATCGACAGGTGGATATATCACAAAGTATTTTTCCATGGCGGAAGAGTTTCAGACCGGGATTTGTGGCGGGACATGGTGGAATTCATCAAGAAACTCCTTCTCGCCGTGTTCGGCATCAGGGATTGGTCTTACTGATCACATGGGGAGCTTTCTTTGGTCTAATAGTGATATGGTTGATGTAAGAGGAACGACTAGGTCTTGTGAGGAATCAAACAATTCTGTTTCTGCTGATAGCTCCATCGTTTTCCAAAGTGCTCAAAAGCCTCAGAACACCGATTCAGATAGTGGAGGTAGCAGTATTTTGATGGACTCGACCTTGCAAATGATGAGTTTTGGCCTTTCTTCCTCCTCTTCATCGTCCAACGATTGGAACCAAGCCTTACTGTAAGTCTGTTTTACATATTCGACTTAATTTATTAGGATTTAATTATATGCGGTCGTTCTATGTAAACTTATACTACAAGTTAAAAGAGAATTAGTATTAATACTAATGACTTTTTAGATTTCTTTTATTGGAAGTCAATATGTTCAATCAATTCAATCTTTAATTTGCTTGGATTCTTTTTTTTCTTATATGTTTTTGTAGTCGCGGAAATGGGACTGAGAGTTATCATTCCATTATTCAAGAAGATACGAATTCAAGGTTGAATTATAGACAAGAACCAGGGTTAGAAATTTCTCAAATCCAAAAGGATTGGAGTCCAAAGAGCTTTACTTGTTCAGCCGAAAATTCCTTCATCAATACCTTTAGGTCTATTAATCAAGACTATCCTTTAGATCAACCGCAACTTAAGTGTGTCAGCAACTCCGATAACTCTACAGGCTTATCTACCGGTTTCTCCATGGCGTCATTAACCGCTTCTTATGGATACCCTTCACCAACGTTGCATAGTTTGTTTCAACAGTCTCTTTTCAACAACCGGTCAATGAACTATTTGTCTTCATCACCAAGTTATGGGACAAATTCTAATGAATTATCGTCGACTTCTTGGCCAAAATTTGCTACCAATGACTTGTTAAAGCAATCACCGCCAAAACAGCAACCAAATAGTTTGCACTTCTCCAACAACACTCCCTTTTGGAACGCCTCCGCTACTGCGGGCTTAAATGATATCAAAGCAGGGTTTTATTCTTCATCACACGCACAATTTCTCACACCGATACTTGAAGAGAAACCCAATTGTCACAGCCTCAATACCAAGGTGAAATTAATATATAGTTACAAAGATGCCACCATAGTTGAATTTATGACAAGGGTTTTGGATAACTGAACTTTTTATTTATTCATGTTTCAGTCAAACAATGAAGAAGATCGAGATTCGGTTTCTGCGGTGAAGAAAGTAAGCGGCGAACCTGCATTCAAAAGGCCTCGTATTGAAACGCCGTCGCCGTTACCGACTTTTAAGGTACAATATATTCGAACAAGCCCTTTCTTAGTGCCTAGTGGAACTTCAAACTATTTAATTCTGCCTGATTATTTATTTGTTTTATTTTAAAGAAATCGATTCTGTTTCGTTATCTGTAGGTTCGGAAAGAGAAGCTAGGGGACCGAATAACTGCTCTCCAGCAACTGGTTTCACCCTTTGGAAAGGTAAATTTTTGGATTTTTATACTTTTTTCAATCTCTACAATATGAAAACAATCTCTTTACTTTGTGATAAAATTTAAAGCTTTAATATGCTTGGGATTAATTTATTTAAAATTTTTTTTTTCTCAGACTGATACAGCATCAGTTCTCCACGAAGCCATTGAGTATATCAAATTTCTCCACGATCAAGTCAGTGTATGTTGCCAAGTTTTAAATATTTTTTCTTGTTAAAATTGAATGCCGAACCTTATCTGTGCTGAAAAGTCATGAAGAATAATAATATTTAATTATACATAAAGAAGTCTAAAGCTTTTTCTGATGAATGTTTATCAGGTTCTAAGTACTCCTTACATGAAGCAAGGAACTCCGATTCAACAACAACAGGTACAATTATAAATCCTTTTAGCTTTATTTATGCTGTAGTATAACTACTAATTGTACGTATAATGCATTCTTATTAAGACGCTCGTTGCATTATCGTGCAGAACTGTCATAAAGCGAAGGAGACAGAAGTGGGAAAACAAGATCTGAGAAGTCGAGGGCTTTGTTTGGTGCCGATTTCGAGCACATTCCCAGTTGCTAACGAGACAACAGCTGAGTTTTGGACGCCAACATTTGGAGGAACTTTCAGGTAGAAGAGAAAGGATGGGGATTAAGTAAAGTGCGACTAAAAAAGCGAGTATACTAATACTCTACCACTAATGATAGGTCTAAACAACCCAGTTCCATAATGACTACTTGTATTAATTAGAAAGAAAGATAACTGAAAACTTAGAAGCTACATTGCTTTGCTGTGCGATTACCGGTGGTGAGAGAAAGCTATAGAAAACAAAGAAAAAGGAGAAAAAGGGAAAAGGAAGTGACTCTTCAAAGATGGACAAACCATACTGGGCCAGCTACAAGCAGAATGATGGAAGGTAGAAAAATTATTAGAAACCACTGAATAAAGGAAAATCTTATATCATGTCTACATAGTTGCTTGTAATAATAGAAGTATTATTATACTTATAGAATCTTATCAGAGACAGGAACAGGTGCTAAATTCAGCCAAATCAACAGTAGTTTATGAGATAATTGTTGTTGTTGTTATAAATGTTGGTGAATTTAGCAGATCGGCAAGTGTTAACTACAAGGAGCGCCCTTTTGTTCTCGCTGGTTTATGTATAACTATTGCTAGCTATCGCTGGCACCACCTTTTATCATTTAGGCAAAAAAAAAAAGAAGAAGAAAGAAAGAAAGAAGTTGAAAGAAATAAAGTGATTAATTTAAATTCTTGTTATTGAAGAACAGGAGTGAGTGGAGGGCATTTGATGGGTTCTAACTTTTTTATTTCTTATTGTTTATATGCTCGGAATGCGGTAGTGGACGTCAGAGGGAGGTCCACTGTCCCTTCTTTTAGGGTTTCTGATTATTTGAGAGAGACAAACCAGAAACAAACATTATAATTTCACTCAAGATACGGGGAGAATTATATATATGACTGCATGCGCGCCTCTATTTTTTGGAGTTCGAGTTTTTCTTTCGACCATGCATTAGAATGCCCACATTGTAAGAGATAAGTATTGCATTGCAAGGATTTTTTATGTTCTTTACATAATTAAATGACCAAAATTACATTTAAGAAAATTCTGCATACACCGAGTCAACAAAATTTCAATCAAATCTTTCACTCTAAAAAATGTACCTTTTTATTGAATTTTTAACATTAAAAAATTTGATTTAAATTATAAAAAAACTGTAAAAAAAAAAAAAAGGAAGACCCGTATTTGTTTATTATCTTTTTAGTTAATTTTAATAAATTTTTAAAATAAAATTATTCATGTTAACATGAATATCTTTTTTGTTAATTGTATCAATAACATGATGCCTTGTTTATCAATACTTTTTAAGATATAAGACAAAATTCAAGCTCTCTGTGCCTTTCCTCCTTTAACATTAAGAGTCAGCTAATGGCTTGCAAGGTCTACGTATAGAAGAAAACCCTTGACCTACCTCTTTCAAAAGGGCCGATAAATAAGAGTTCTTAATTACTTTTAAGGGTAAACCCCAAGGTTCTTTTAAATGAAGTGTCATCAAAAAAATTATAAAGGTCAAATACTCATCCCTTTCCAATTTTTTTAATATTTTATAATAAAATACTAAAATATCCTCTATAAAAAATTAACATTAATAATTATAAAATACAATTTTATATAAAATAATTTTAATATAATATTAAAAATTAATAAAATTAAAAATAATACAAAAAATCAATAAAAATAAAAAAATTTTAAAAAGTAACCACCATCACTGAAAGTGTCCCTAGCGGTCATTTGATTGGATTGACAATCAGATTTGATAATCTTGATGACAGAGACGACCATATTTCGCCGCCAAAAATCTAACAGAGGTCGTATTCATCATCAAGACAACTAGATTCAACTCTTAATCCAACTAGATGATCATTTCTAATTACTTAATTAGACTTTGAGCAACCATTGTAGCTAATGATGTTGTCCGTGGTGGTAACCTTTTTTTAATTTTGAAATTATTTAATTAATTTTTAAAATTTTTATTATTATATTAATATTATTTTATATTTAAATATTTATATAACTTTTGAATTTTGTATTATTTTTATTTATAAATTTTATTAAAAGATAAAAAATATTTTTTAATTAATTAAATTTAATTATTAATTTTGATTAATAAATAAATATTTAATATTTTTGAAGTTTTTAAGTGATACTTTGCCAATTAAAGAAACCTTGAGTGAAAATTAATCGTTTGGCAGCCCGTTTACCGAGCTTAATCTTCTTCTAATCATTATGTGTCTAACCTCATAAATAAAAGAGGAATCACATTTTGTTACCGACGGCTTGGTCTAAAAACAGTTGTGTAACTTTATGAAATAAATCACTTTTTTTTTTCAAAATCTTTGCCAATTAATGAAAAAATAATTATGTATAAATTTTAATTATCATATAACCCTTAATTGTTTAACTTTTTGGAATTTATTATATTACCCCTAATATAATGTAATTAATCTTGCTGATGACTACAATTCACTGTAGATTCTTGTTCATTCTTCTCTCATTCACTGTATATGCTTCTCTATTTTTCTCTTATTTCATTTCATTTTTTTAATCAACTGAACTCAAATGAAAAATCATTTATGGATTCTATTGTCTCTTTGTTTTTCCTCCTTACAATTTTCTTCTTCTTTCTCGTCTAACGAACTCACATGGTAAGCAAAAAGCTTTCAATCCTCTTTTATTTTATGGGTTCCTACCTTAACAGTACAACTACTTTCAAATGAAAGGATTGGTAGACTAAAAGCCAAAAGGAATTCCCCAAAGAACTAGTGGAACTATGGGGAGGGGAGTGCAACGACGGGGACAAGAAATTCATTGGGTTACGTAAACTCATTCAAAAAAAAATAAACTTTCTATTCCAAGCCATGAAAGTGAAAAGAGCTTTCTGGCTTTCAACCACACTCATTCTCATAGATGACATAGAAACAAATTT
The DNA here is from genome assembly GCA_026122585.1 of Anacardium occidentale. Classification (NCBI taxonomy): domain Eukaryota; kingdom Viridiplantae; phylum Streptophyta; class Magnoliopsida; order Sapindales; family Anacardiaceae; genus Anacardium; species Anacardium occidentale. The sequence continues at coordinate 30,165 of JAJEJH010000031.1, forward strand.
TATTTTCCTCCCAAAAAGGACTAGGTATGTTCACTCAACCTGAAAATAACAATTTTATCTCTTATGCAAATTGCGATCTTTTTCCAAAGGTGGTTGGGTTGAGAAGGTAATTCGATGAATATGAGGCAATAGATGCCACAAGAGAATCTGTCCAAAAGGATTAATCCTTTGAAATAAAGAGAACGAGTGGAGTATATGAAGCAAACATGGATGTCAGCCTTTTAAATAAGGAAATTCAAGTCCCCTAATCCTCTGTGGTTCTTTCATCAATATTTTTGGCCTACATGCTACTCACCTTCGCATCCGTGTTGTGTCGATTGCGTCAGCAGCAATCTACTTGTCATCTTCATTGACAAAGCCACCGCCTACACCTCTGTTATCCACTAATTCTACCACCTCTTTTACCAAATGCTAATCCCTCTCTTTCCGTACCTTCACTCAATTCAACAATGTTACTTACCACAATGAATCAACTCAAAAAACAATGAATTCCCACCGGTCAGACCTTTCTTTAAGCGACATTCTCAAATTCTAATTTTGTAATACAGAAAATCCAAGAAAGAAAGGGCGGCAAGGGCAGAAAAAATCTCCCTACTGATCTATGATACATGACTGGTAGAAAAATCCAAATTGATGGATCAAGTTCCTTGCCTTGTGCCCCTTTAGTAACTTAGGTGAAAGGGGAAAATTGAACGGACCCTTGGTTTGTTATTTTAGTTAGGTTCAAGTCTGGGGAGAATAATAATCTATGACAAACAATTCATTAATTTTCAAACCGATCCATTTACCATCTATCATTTGTTTGACTAATCCTTTATATTGAAATGCATGAAGAATCAAATGTTTTGGCAATTCCTTGTGGTGGGATGAGTCACGATAATTTTAAATAAGAGCTCTATAATTTTTCTCACCCTCTGCTATAATAATATCTCTAGGTTTGCAAACTTGGTCTTTGTTTCTTATGGCCAACAACCTGACAGGAAAAAAAATTGGTAGCGTTGCATTTACTTTTATTTGGATGTTTGCTTAATTTCAATTTAATCTTTTTGGTTTTTTGGAAATTGATTGAATTTGATCTTTTTGGATTTGAATGAATTACGATGTATATAATTTTTTTTTAAATTTTTTATCTATTTTTTTTATACGTGTCAGGTTTAAACAAAATGATTGTTTAACCTTTTTAGTGTATATTTTTTTGTTAATAAAATTTGATTTTGGGTGGAGAAGTGTGATTTATGTCATCGAATGGTCTAAAAGTGTTTTTGGTTTCAAACCTTGGGTCAGAAAATGTAATTCACTCTTCGTTAGAAGTTCAAACCTAGGCTGAAAAATCCGGCTCAACTTTATGGAACATGTACAAGACGGCACATTACTTGCTAATTCTTATGATTTTAAGATAATACCGTAGTAATTAAACAATAAATATTGCAGCAAAAGTGGATGTTTTATCTAAAAGGCAGTTCAAGCTGCAGGGCACTATGTTTATTTCAATCTATATTAAACACTAGGTACCAGTTATGATATTCTATTGTCCACGTTGCAATGATGGATGATTAATTTTCTTCATCATCGAATTGGAAATTTTATATTCAAATTATATTCACAAAGAGCCAATAACAGCCTGTATTCAATTGGTTTTCTCATATTTAAGCTTTTAGCAAATTGTACTTGGGTCACAAAAGCAATAGGATTTGCGAATGACCTTTATAAAGCCAAGTCCTAGCTGTCTGAGCCCTTCCATTGCAAACAAATTAATCAAAGATTGACTTGATCTAAAATCAAACAGAAGTAGGGGGCAACTTTCATGATCACTTGGAAACTAGTACCATTTTATCAAAGATAAAATAATTCAAATTGCCAAGAATTTTGTAAAAGATGATTTTAAAAGACCGCAGGGGGTAAAGCAATAAAATAAAGGAGATGGAACCACATTTATTCTTAGCAAAGAAGAAAATAATTAAAAGGTATTTCAGCTGTTGCATGGAAAAGCAATTTGACAAAATTGAGTTGCAAGTCTCTTGTCTCTTGTCCTTTCATTCTCTCACCAGTCCTGTATCATATATTAAAAGAGGAGAATCTTTGAAACATAAACCAGACATTTATAGTCATTACTTGTTAAAAGTTTGTTCCTATCAATCTTTGATTTGCATATGGATGATAGAAATTAATCCAATCTTGTATAAATAAATAATTAATGGCAATAAAATATCGGGGAATCAGATGAATATATAGCTTACAATCAAAGTATAGAAATAAAATGAGCAGAAGCTTAATATCGAAGAATCCTAGTGACAATGACTAATCATAAGAAAAACTACTTTAATGGTTAAAAATCCATGTTGATTGGTATCTGTTTGCGCCTGCTTTATCATCTTTTTGTGACTTCGAAATTGACTGGCTGATGGGTATTATACCATATACCTTCAAGAATCGGGATCAGTACCGTTTGCTAGCTCGAGTACTCGATGGATGGAATTCAATTCTATATATAATTTATTTGGTTTTGTAAGATGGTCTATTAACTTGATAAAAAGAAGAAACATAAAAAGGAATAATAATAAAGGATGGCATCTTGGCATCATTGTGATGTTATTAAAGTATGCAGCTCCCAGCAGTTACAATCTTTACTTTAGTTGAATACTTTTATTTTTTTTATCTTGTTTAGGCTAATCAACGTGCAAACTCAACCGTACATCTGTCTTCTGCTACAAGTTTTTCTAGCTAGCAGCTCAAAAGAGTCTCTTCTTTTTGCAACTTTGAATCTAATCTTGAAGTTATTTATAATATATCTCTAAAACATATGGCTTAAGCAATCCAGAGAGAAGTTTGATTTAGCAATACATAAAAGATTTTTATTTTTATATTTTTGGTAAATTCAACTTTTTCGCAAAGTACTTTTCTCCTTCTCTTGTCTTGTCAAATTCTTTGACTCCAACCAAATGTTCCCATCTGAAAGGAGTTCTTCTCCATCTCTTAAAGAATCCAAACCCTTGCCAACAAGTTTCAACTGTTTGCTGCTTTATTAAAGTTAAAGATGTATTCATTAGTACTTGTATGTTAAGATAATTCATATTTTATAGTTTTCACGATTGACGAATCATGTATTGTGTGACACATGTATATGACAAGTCAAGTGGCATCTATATATATGTGTGCTAAATTTTAATGAGTAAGCTACTCTTTTCCATCTTCCATTTGGAGAAATCATAAGTTTCTACCCCTTATCTTTTATACTATAAATTTTCAGCCAAAACCTTATTTAATAAAAAAAAAAAAAAAAAACAAAAACTATGGTTTAGAGAGATCATAAGTTCCCACCTCTTATTTTCTAAATTATAAATTTTCATCTAAAACTTTATTTCGTTAAAATAACTAATGACAGAAAAGCTTACACATCATTTTTTTTCAAAATTTAAAAAAAAAAAATTTGTTATTCTACAAATATGTACCCACAAGATATACACAAAATCAAGATATTCAGTTACAAGAATATAAAATAAAAAAAAAATGTATACCGAAGAGGCATATATTTTTTGCATAATTCGACAAATAAGCTTTAAGAATTTATGTCTAGGATATTATTGTTGAGTTGATCAGAAAGTATTGCAAGATAATATATTACTAAAATAACTGTAGCTATTCTGTTTTTGTTCTTCAATGATGATCCCTTACTTAATGTTTATATCTATAATAGGGGGTTACATTTGAGTAAATCATAGACATTATATCAATTGTTGATGATTTTTAGAGAGTTAATTCCTTATAACAGAAAATATCTCATTAATACTAAGACATTTTTTGTTTTAATCAACATCAATAAAATTCGATATTATGCTAATTTGGGAGACACTTTATTGGTGTTGCTTGTATCTATGGGGTTTTGTTGTATCCTTTGTAAAGTAGCTTAACCATGCAATAATACCAATTCAAGTGAGAGCAAATATTTCAAAGCTTTTACTGTTGTTATCTGTCTTATATAAATTTTTCAAGCATTCTGTACGGAAATTAATCTAACATTTTAATCTACCCAAGTATTAAACTCTGGTTGGACATGGATTTCTAGATTGGCCATAGTAGACAGTCAAAGTTTTAGTTGACGATTGTTGACAGCCTCCTTGATCAAGTCCAAGAACACCCGTCAAACAGAAACAATTTGGATATCTAATCGTAAAACTCTCATTAACAAAGGAATTCTAGATATGTAAGAAGAAGTCAGAGTTCCAGTGGGAAAGTTTACGTTGAATTATCAATTTAATAAAATAATCATGCATTTGCCAACTAGTTAATTAAGAAAGTTATTGCTTCTCAAACCCATTATAAATCCAATGGGTTTTACCAAAACCAACCCAATCCTTTATGGGGTGGGTTGAATATGACCTAAATGAATTGGGCCACACGAATAGGTTGTTGCTATCTCTATGTGCAACAAGATATAATTTTCAACTCAAAGGAGTACTTAAGAATTGCTTTCTTCGGCTTCTTTTTTTTTTTTTTAATATTGAGTAAATGGAATGTATACATGCCGACATGCAAGATATCAAATTATTGGTTATTTAAGAAAGTGTTATTATGTACACTTGTAATGAATACCAATTTTAATATAATAATAATATATTATCATGTAATTGAATGTTACTTTATATTTAATTTAAAATTATTAAATCGCATAATACTTAAATTGGTATTAATTATAAGTGCATATAATGTTAAGATTAAATTTATTGAGCTTTTTCTTTGGACCATTTTTTTCAATTTAGGGTTTATGTTTGAACTTTTTGTTCTTTGCATATATTTAGTTGTGTGTATTATCTTTGTAACTTTGATGATATTTTTTTATTAAATAAAAAATATATTCAAAATAAAAAGACATGTAAGAATTAAAATTTAAATATACAAAATAGAGTATGAATATATTTAAAACATTATTATGTGAATCCTGATCATTTTATTAACATTAAAATTATCCCTCATTGAGAATCATTCGTGCATTCAACATAAGTCTACCAATCTTCCTCTTGGTATTTTCAATTAAAAAAACTTTTACCTAAACAATCCAAGAACCTCAACTTTTAGTTGCCACAAATAAGGGTAAGTTTATATAATAGCTGGTAATTCGCAACACCCTTTTGTTTGAGATTTTTCAGGCTATTTAATGATCAATCATTAATCAAATTTGGTTGTTTTTATAACTTAAACAATGACTTGATAAATGATATTAGAATCAAACCTAATTAAATATTCAATTTCATTTACCAATTAAATATTAGCCAATGTTTCTTAGCCATGATGCTACACAGTTCATCAACTAAATCAGCAGACGTGTGTTTGAATTACATCATAAAATCTTGCATACAATACTTAGCACCATTGTTTTGAAAAATAAATAACATGGAAAGTTTGGGACAACCACTATTGAAAGTGTTCAAGAAAAAAAATGATTTTCAAGCAATAGAAAAGTAATGAAAATTAAACAGCGGTCTTGAGTTTCTTAGCAATGCCGGCAAAATACTTACCCTGATGAAAAGCTTGTTCAAGTTCGAGCTCAGAAGGCTGTCTTGAGCCATCCCCGGCAAAAGTTCCAGACCCATAGGGGCTGCCACCCTTCACTTTCTCCATCTCAAACATTCCAGCTCCAAATGTGTATCCAATTGGCACAAATAGCATTCCATGGTGAACAAGCTGAGTTATAGCGGTCAAGCTGGATAAATGAAACTTAAAATATTTAGAGAAGTTCTTAACACGAAAGAAAAATACGGAGAAACCAAGGGGAAACTTACGGGGTGGTCTCTTGTCCACCTCCTTGTGATCCAGTGCTGTAGAAAATTCCAGCTGGTTTGCCAGCAAGCTGTTGAGCTCTCCATAGACCTCCGGTTGCGTCCATAAATGCCTTGAATTGTGCAGCCATCATCCCAAATCTAGTGGGGAAACCAAGAAGAATCCCATCAGCCTCGACGAGATCACTAGGTGAAATGATAGGAACATCACTCTTTGGTGGTGCACCCATCTTTGCAAGAACCTCTTCTGGTAGTGTTTCAGGTACCTGCCGAGGCATCAATTATAAAATCACATATTTTCATCTGTGGAGAACAATATCTAAAATAAATAACACAAAACGAGTATTGCATACAGACCTGCCATAGTTTTACTTCTACTCCTTCCACAGATGCAGCTCCCTTCTTTATCTCTTCTGCTAACTTCGCAACATGTCCATACATTGAATAATAACTGTACCCAATTTTGTTTTTACATTATTACTCAGATACTGATAAAATATCATGAAATTTGATCAACATTACATAAAGTACTATTTAATTTATACACCAATGGGCTCCTTTAACATTGCTTCAACAGTTGAACCATATAAAAGCAATCTAATACAAAAATGGTTTCTAGATGGAAAGGTAAAATGGCACAACATTTAGAAGCTTATCTTGAAGTAGTGACAATGAAAGGCACTCAAAATATTAAAGAATGAAAAATGATGTACAATGAACGAGTCTCAACCATGATGAATGATGGGACCAGAGTCTCTAAAAAGCTTGAGATGGCATTTCACTCAATTATTTTAATTTATAAAAGTGGGTCATACTACACAATCACTTTTTCAAGGTTTGGGAAAATTTGACTCCAGAATTCATATAAGTTTTTCTAATCTTTCTCAATTACACATGAGGTAAAATAGTACAGTATATCAATTATGAATACACCGAAAAGCATGAATTGACTCTTGCACCATTTGAACCAAGATATATGAAAATTCAATTAAAGAAGCTTCCCCAATAAGCAAGAACAAAAGGATAAATATCAATTAAGAATAGACCATAATTCAGGACTTTATGATGTCTACTTATCCAAGTTCTATGGTTTTCTCTCCTATCTTTTTATTGTTATTACTAATTTTTTTTTAAACTCCATGGCCTTGAATTATATCTTATCCTTCAATAACATTTTCTTTTCTTTTTTCTGTACAAATAAATGAAAATATACAATAATTCCAGAATTTATTTAACACAAAGTATCACTTTTTTTTCTCAAGTCTCGAATCTTTAACCTCCCAAGAGTCATCAGGAAAGAAAAGATTGAGGACAGGTTTCATCAAAATAAATCACAAGAGCCTTGTTTGAATTGATAATAGCATAATATTGAAATAAACTGCAACGTATCTATAAAACGAGAAGCAATAACCAGATAAAATTGACTTTAAGATCATAACAAAAAGCATATTCGACAAAAGTTCTGTACACAAATAAATAAATTCAGTCTTTTTTCAGATTTACATGATCCATGTGTTTACACAAATTTGGCTATAAAAATTTACGAGATCAAAATAGAATAAAGTATTAAACGTGATGATAAAACCCCTCTAAGAAACAAATGAAGAACAGAGCAAGAAAAAGAACAATGAGAAATAATTCAAGCAAAACTTACACGATATAGACTGTAACTGCCATGGATGGGAAGTGCTTTTGCTTTTCTTTCTTCGTGTATTTTTATTTAGGAGTAAGAAGCAGAGAAGAAGAAAGTGTGAAAGTGAATGAAACGTGAACAAAGAGTGGAGGGGACCTTACTTATAATATTGTGATGTTGAGAGATCAATCAATGGGTTAATTGTATATGATTAGTGCACTAATCATTTTCCTTTTTTTTAAATATTGATGTCACCCCATCATTTTCTTAATTAAATTTTCTTATCAACTTCATTGTTATGGTGGGTCAACTGCTTCTCCTTCTAGATCCAGATTTCATGGCCATGGCCACATGTAGTCATGTACATTATACGTACATGAAAGTTGATGAATCTTATTGCATATTGAATAGTCCAGATCGTAGACTTCTCTTTTCTATTCTCACATGTTTATATTAGAGAACTGGATTTTTAAATTCCCAGCAATCTGTTTCAATAACTTCAGAATAAACGGGCTTTCTGTGTGTGAAGCTCATCATGCTGACAATACTTCCAACTTCTTGACATGTAAAATAAGATGATGACACCATTTTTATTACCACCTTCGGAGGATGCAAGTCTATTATTTCTAAATACTGTGTTGTTCGAGTTTTACCAAACCTACACAGCACGAGAAGGATGTCGCTTTCTCTTTTTATTGAGTTGCTTGAAAGAAACAATAGAGCTTCCTCAATTAATGGGTAAAATGAAGAAAAGAACAAAAATTACATATTCTCAGACAAGGTTTGGCTTAAAACCTTTTTTTTTTTTTTTTTCCATCCCGTTTAAAATTAAATTTTGTATAAATATTAAAATATTAATATTAATATTTATTAATTTTAAAAAAATTAAAAATATTTTTTTTTTTTATGAATCAAACTCAAACGTTTTAAGTAAAATAATTTAACCATTAAAAATATTTAAAGACTTACAAATTTGCCTTTAAAATCTTTTACAAACCTTAGTCAGCAGCACTGCTTAATTGAGAACTATCATATACACTTTCATGTATTTTAAAAATAATATTAATAATTTATAATATAATATTTATATTTTTAATTTATTATATTATATTTCAAGTATAATATCCCAAACCCTTTTTTGCTTTAAAAAATTTCTGAAAATTTTATTAATATCTTAACATTTTTAAAAATTATAATTCACTTCAAAGATATAATTATATGTTATCAACACATTTATTTATATTTTTACAATTCTTCTTTCTTTTCCCTTCAAAACAGGAAAGAAAGGAAGAAAAAGGGAGAAAAGAAAAAAAATAAATGGATTATAATGTAATTTCAATATTTAAATTATTTTTAAAATTTTTTTATTTAGACTATTATAATTTTAAAAAATAAAATAAAATAATAATTATAATACTAACTTTTTCAATAACAGAATTTTTTTTAGCAAAAAAATTTTATTATTTATATTATACGATGATGAGAAAGTATTTTAAAAATACAGTACTAAAAAATATAATTTACAATAACACAATGACGGTGATAATACTTTTTTATAACGAAAAATTGAATTAAATTAATGTTTTTATAATTTTTTAATTGTATACCGATTTGTTTAATTTATTCTATCTATTTGACTTATTTAAAAGATAATTAATTAATCTTCATATCTTTAATTATCGGATTGATAAATTCTGAACAAAAATAATATTTTGATTATTCTTTATCCAAAAATATATTCCTAAATGACGCTTTGATTACCTAAACTCGCGCTTAACATATTCGGAGGTGACATGGGATTGGCAATTTGCCGTCGAAATTACTCCCTGAAGGCATGGTGGCCTTAATATTAATCGACACGCTTCTGGATTTGGACCCACAAGTTAATTTACCAGGAGATATGGCTTATGCCGCACGAATGCTCTGAGATGGTAACCCTACCTCTCTCGTCATAATCAATTCCAACTCAGAGAGAGGGAGGGAGGGAGGGAGGGAGGGAGAGAGGGAGGCCAAATGTCTTATCAGAAATTTCTTTGTTTTTAAAACCTGAAGCTTCTGCTCCACAATCATCAATCATGGCTTTAAAATTGGCGTTTACGGTGGTTGGTGCTGGGCTTCTAACATGATAGCAACAATGGAAGCATTGTTGGTGTTGATGGGCTCACCACTATAAATTGCATTTTCCACCCACATAATTTTTCCAAACATGGGACCTGAGGCTGATGTTGAAATGCACTAATGATCATGATTACAACATCGGAAACCTCAATTCCATTTTTGTTTTTGCGTATGCATTACAAACAAATACCAAATGGATAACTTGGGTTCTAATCTAATCATGGGTTGTGAAGTGGGTTCATGTTGAGGGCTTGAACAGCCCAATGCAATTCCACCAATTAGCCCCTTTGCCAGGGTGATATAAATGATATTTAGGACGCGTTTGGTTCACTGTAATTAAAAAAAAAAAAAAAAAACTCTTATTTTTAAAGAGCAATGATATCTACGTGCATTTTTTTAATACTCATTTATATATGCGATTAAATATTTATTTGTTTTTAATTTAAAATCATTCCATTATATATTAGTCAAAACCATAAGATTGGTATTCTGTCCATCCACGGATTATCAAAGAGACCGACCTGAATACAATAATTAAACATGGTTTTGTCACCAGGGCAGGCAGTCCCAACTACCAGCCAAAGAAAAGACCTTAAAGTCAGATAACTGACAACCAAATTATAGATAACAACATTCTATACAACATGCTTTTTAGTCATCGGTTACCATTTAGAGTTCAACCCATACAAGCAAACGGAGAGAAGGAAATTATTATATCAGAAAAATGTTTTCCAAATTATGGAATGAAAATGACATACATCATCATAAACTTCAATTTCAAATACCCCAAATAGTACCACATGAATTCACACGGTATAAGTGAACAGACTCCAAGCATAGTTTATCCAACTTATCCGCTAAAAGTACCAACCACCAATACAATAGAGCATCAGCAGAAGGAATCCAATCAGCTTTTCTTTATTCTTTGTGTACCGTCGAAAAGTCTAAAAGAATCCCTATTTGTTAGGGATCTAAGATCTCTCTCCCTCTTTATTAAATATTTAAGATCCATATTTATTAAGAATTTAGAATCCTTATATCAAATTTCGTTTTAATAAACAAATCCTAGGAAAATTTCAACTCTGGTAACCAAATTGCAGGGGAGTGCGGTTTGTTTTGATAACAGCACTGCAGATGATGTGAATCAATCCATCCCACAGAAAACTTATCCAACTGATTTAACTAAGTCTCAAACATGATTTGAACCATATGAACAAATTAAATAAGATCTCAGTTCGCAGAATACATGATAAGAAAGTTAACTCAGCAGCAACTGAGATATAAGCATCCCTATCAATCACATTCACAGGCACGGAAGAGGGGAAAAATAATACTTATCCACTTCAATTATTTGAAGATGGCTGTCTGCTTAATTTTAACTCTCATAACAAAACCAACAGTAGAATGAGATAAAGAAGATGTTTTGCATTCGCCAGATAATAAGGAACACAGTGCAAGCAGTTATACACAGCTTCACTGCACTCCATTGACCACGAATCAAACCGACTAGTATGGAACCCCATAAAATAGATCATACATTCACTCATAACATGCAGTGAAAATTACCCACAAAATTACTTCATAAAAATTTCTGTATTATTCTCATTGTAATTCTCCTAAACGACTGGTTTGACAAAATAAATACAATACAACACAATAGGTTCTACGCTTGCTTAGCAAGAAATTGAATTACACTTTCTTTCCATTTTCACTTTCGTTTCAATGGCTCATCAATCACAGAATATAATGGCAACAATTTAGTATACAAAAGCAGAGGCTGGAAATGGAATCGACAAAAAATATGCACTAACAAAATGTAAAATTTTCAACTTGTAGCAAATTACAATTCTAATAAACAATGTAAAACTTTCTACATAGGAACATCTAATAAGGAGCTCGCTAACCACAATTTTATTTTCATGTACAACGTACGATTAAAATTTAAAAGAAAAAACTATTCCACCAAAATCTAATCCTTTTCTTTACATGGGAACCTAACCGTTAACGAAATATAATCCATTAAGCACAAAATGCTATAAAGAAATTTTTTTTTTTTTTTTGTCTGGAACAAAGAAACCCAACTCACCTCGGTTTGGCCATCACCGCATAGAAGGGTTTCCACTTAAAGTTTGAATCAAATTATTAGCATTTCTCCTAAGCTTCTCATTATCATTATCATCTTCGACCAACCTCATACACATTTCTAAAACCCCTTCTCTTCTCGCTTCCACACATATTTCTTCACTATAACAACACAAACAATTCAATGTAAACAGCGAACACTGGACCACTTTTGAACTCCCATTTTTTATCATCCCAACTAAAACAGCAACACACCGTTTATCTCTCATCATCTCCTCCCTTCCTTCCTTACATTTTACTAATATACTCAACACATCCACGGCCCTCTCAAGCCCCGACTCAGCTATTCGCATCAAAATCACCACCGCCCCACAATTCACAACTCGTTTTCGGTTATCCGGAAAAGAAGATAGAGCGTACAAAGCAGTGGCCGCTTCTTTCTTCTCTCTGATAAGTTTCCCGTTCTGTAAAAGCCAAACTAGCGATTTTATCGCCAATGGATAGTCACCAATCGTCGCTTTGTTCACTTCTACCACCGCTAGGCTTGTTATGATTGTCGCCGCTATGGCTCGGCAGTCAGATGACCCGACCCGTAACGCAGTCACGACCCGACCAATCGCCCCTTCAGCAACGATGCCGACTTTATTGTCATCGTCGAGAGATAAATCGAGAAGCAAAGACAGAGCTTTCTCTTGAAGAATAATATTATCGGAGTCAAAATTGAGACAGTTTAAAACGGCCGAAACGGCACCCGACTCGGTGAGTTTCCTCCTAGAAGCCGAGTCACGTTTCGAGAGCTTAGCGAGTTGGGAGAGGGACTCGAGTTTGGAGTGGAGAGAAGAAGACTTAGACGTAAGAATGGAAATAAGGGTGTGAGGGTTGGGGTGGGCGTGGTCGGATACTGATTTGGGTAGAGGAGTACGGGTAAAATTGGAAATTAAAGATCTGAGAGCGTGGTTAGGGATAAGAGAAGGTTGGTCAGGTAGAGGAAGTTTCGTAATTGGACAGGTACGGTGACCGGAGTCAAGCCAACGTTGGATTGAAACGCGGTCAAATGTATGACCCGAAGATAAAATAACCGGGTCCGACATGATTTCTAGAGAAATCGGACACCTGAAATCATCAGGGAACTGAGCCGCCATACGTTTACAACTCGATCCCAACTCAGTTTCCAGAGGGCTTATGAGGCTTTGAGAGTTGTATGTCGCCGCGGGAGGAGAAATGAAGTTTCTTCTGTCCAGCAGCTCGGAAAGAACCCCTACCCAGTGATTGTTTCAGACTCGCATATAAATATAATATTAGGAAAGGCATTTACTCACTGCTTAATTTATGATTTGATAATTAAATGGCCCAAGAACTATCATTTTATTCAAAGTTTGGGTGGAAACTGTCATTTGACCATTTCAAAATCCTGTATTTGTAAATATTACGTATGATTAAAAATTAGGCATTTTTGGGAAAATTAATATTCACAATTGCATTTTCAAAATTATTTTCTCGGTTGAATTTTTTGTAACTTGGTATTTTGATTGCGTGAAAAAGGAACAAAAATTTTGGCACATTGTCGGCTACTCTTGAAAGGGTAAAGTCATCATTCCATTGACGTTTTGGCAAAATGACAAGAAAAGCCATGTAACTGTACTTATCATTATTTACGTGACGGCCCGTTTTAATGCCGCGCAGAGAAGAGACGTAACTGATTTTGCAAACGTCTACAGTTACTGCGTGGGCAACAGAATCACGGGCATCTATGTTTCTGATAAGTGAAATTACTAAAAAGGACCTGCATCAAGCAGTTGTGTTGTGATGGCTGTTAAGTCAACTGTCCCGAGTCCTGACTGGTGTGCCCACCAAGCAAGCAGACGTCCGTGATAATTGATGAAGTCATTTATTTTTATTTTTCGGAAATCAGGAACAGTCTTGGCCAAATTTCTGTCCCACCCAAACTATGATATACTATCAATTTTTCACCCTTAAGATTGAAAAGAAATGATTCTAGGCTATGCATGCATAATTGTGAAAGATCTTAAGAGTCATGAGAATCAGCATTTTAAAAAGGAAATCGAAAGTGGTAAGAGGAAATTATTCTAAATAACGACAACAACTCCATCGAGACGGAGGGAGTCCGTGCATATCACGTGATGGATGGATGGGACAGGCTAAGTTATCTCAACCTCTACTTTAGGCTTTAGCTTATCAATTTTAACTTAAAAAAAAGCCAACGTGAAGCATGAGGTTTTACTTTTCGCTCCATCACCTGCCCTCTCTTCTTTTCTCTGCAAAATTAAGCTAACCCACCTCCGTAGCTTTGCTCTTCAATACCCATTATAAAAATTATTATTATTATTATTATTTTATAACTCGCCTTTAATTATATTTAGAATCTTGTTTGAAAATGAAGCTGACAATATAATTTTAAGCGCTGACAATGGTTATGTAATATAAATTACCAAGAAAAATTGTCCAGCGTGAAGAAAATATTTAATAATTGGGCTAACAGAGAAGAATCGGCCATTGAATATGTGTTTGATTTGGCCCAAACATTCTTGCCATTTCCCCAAGTCTGAAATTCTAGGACACATCTCCTGGCCTAATAGAACATTACTGGCTTTAACATCTCTGTGTATTATTCTAAGCCTTGAATCTCTATGAAGATAAACAAGGCCTCGGGTTATCCCCACACCACAGCCATGTCAAATCTCTTTTGCCAGTTCAGTAGCATAAACATCACTGGCCATATCCCTCCAACACAATTTTATCATCACCAAAGCATAAACATATCCTATAGGCGTCTTTATGATATCTAAGAACGCACTTTAAAACATCCCAATATTCTGTTCCCAGATTTAAGAGAAATTGACATACCACTCCAACTGTGCCAAAAACATTTGGCCTCGTGCACGTCATGACATACATCAAACTACCAATTGCAAAGTCATACACTTTATTTCTTCTCTATCATTGTAATCCAAACACTCCTTGAAACCCAACTTGAAATGGTTTTACTGATGGTGAACACACTAGTTTTGATTTACACATTAAACGCCCGATGTATCTTTCTTGGGATAGCCGTAACTTCTCATTCTTCCTATCACAAGATGTCTTCGTCCCAAGAATTTTTTTTGCTAGTTTCAATTCCTTCATGACAAAGGACATACGGAGATCATCTTTGAAACACTCAAATCTTCTCAATAGCACAAGCAACAATCAACATATCATATACATAAAGTAGAAGAATAATAAAGTCATCCTCAGAATATTTCTTCCGGAACACACAATCATCTGTTGTGGTCTTCACATATCCATACTCGTGAATGAATGAATTAAATTTTCTATACCATTGTCTAGGTGTATGTCTGATTCCAAATAAGCTCTTTTTCAATTTGCACACTAGGTGCTCTTTACCCTTCACACTGAATCCTTCAAATTAGTCCTTATAAATATCTTCTTCCAAGTTACCATGAAGAAAAACAGTCTTCATATCTAGTTGTTCGATCTCCAAGTTTAAACTAGTTGACAAACGAGAACTTTGATAGAAGAAATTTTGACCACCGGAGAACATGTGATAAATCAAAATTAATTTTAGCTTCCTGTTAACATTTCCTCTATTCTTGGTGTTCTCGTTTAGTGTAAGCAAATTTCACATCTATCATATTTTATGTACCTATATTCTATACAAACCATGACAGTATGAAGTATATGGATTTATTTCAAAATTCTGAAATCTTAACCAAAAAAATTACATTGTGAAATACATACGAAGGTATCTGTACAGAAATCAACCAAAAAGACTCATTTCTGAGCTGTAACAAATAATCACAGCAGAAGATATATAAAGAAAAATCCCTAAGGTTTCAAATAATATACAATTCTTTGGATGAAGTTATCATACCTTTCACCACCTAGCATCTATCATTGTAACGTTGACCTGGTTTACTGTGCATGATTCATTGTGCTTACTTGAAGATGCATCAGTTTCAGGGGTTTTTGCCTGTTATATTATTGCAGTTTCACTACCCAACATCAAAAGCGCGGTTGACATTCTGGCCTTTCTTCGGCATTCTCTTGGACACATATGAGCCCAACCTGTACACATCTCAATTCTTCATGTGCAAGATATGAGTCTCCCACTGTTGAATCTACTACCTCCAATCCCTTTCCTTCCTTCCACATTCTCCATACCTGCAATCATGCCAGTTTAAATTATTTGTCAGTAATATTTCAAATTATGACATGTCACTGAAAGAAGAATTATTTGATACTTCTGTACTTACATGTCCGAGAAGGTTGCATTTACTGTTTGAGTGATAAAATCCTCTATTCTTCGTAACACTTACAATCTCCAACAGCAGAACTCCAAAGCTGAAAATATCGGATTTCACTGAGAAATGTCCATCCATTGCATATTCAGGAGACATATATCCATTATAGGTCGTGAATAAAACTATATCAATAAGTTGTGTAAATTAGAATCTACATTGCAAATGAGTACCAAAACTAGTTTATATACTTATTATGTTCCAACCACTTTCTTAGTACTCGCGCCTGTTTGATCTACTCGAAACATTCTGGCTATGCCAAATTCTGATATTTGGGTTGAAGTCCTAATCAAGCAGAATGTTACTCGCTTTCAGATCCCTATGGATAATTCTAAATCTGGAATCTTGGTGAAGACATAGAAGTCCCCGAGCAATCCCACAAATAATGTTGAAGCGCCTTTGCCAATTCAGTGGGTTGCTTTTTGCTTGATCTAGAACCAAATTTGAATTAAAATAAGAAAACCAAAGTCAAAATCAATTTCATATGCAAATCAAAAGTAACCTAATTTTAAAGCTCATTTAAGTTCTCAGAGGACTAACTGAATAAAATAGAATCCAGGCTTCTATGTTCCATTTACTCGTCTATCAGCATCTTTTCATCCATGTCAACGCAGCAACCAAGAAGTCGGACCAGATTTCTATGCTGAAGCCTGGCAATTAATTTGACCTCATTCTTGAATTCTTCAATTCCTTGCCCATAGTTTCTTGAGAGCCTCTTCACTGCTATTTCTTGACCCTTGATCAACCTACCCTGATTTGTTTAAATATATTTCTATAAGCAATATATGGAGCATTTAATTTGTAAATGACAGTGTATTTTAAGACTAGGCAATTTACCATGAAAACACAGCCAAAGACACGTTCTCCAAGTTTATTATCATCAGAAAAGTTGTCCGTGGCTATTGCTACGGTATCAAAATCAAACAACGGCAATTCTAGTTCATCAAATTTTTCACTATAGTAGTGTCTCTTGCTTGAAATAACCACTTCATTGAATAGTAAATCCTGGCTTCTTTCTAGAGGACCTGATTTGGAGATAACAAAAAGCACATGAAATCAAAATAAATGCATAACTGCAATTTCATGTTCATTTTTTTCTATATGATAATATATTCTTGTCACCTTTCGGTTGTGCCTTTCTTGTTTGTGCAAGCAATGTTTTCCTTTCCACAGAGAAAAGGCGACGAATCCTAAAACCAATACGGATCCACCAACTGTGAAGCCTATTACTAGAGAATTTACATTTCCACCATCACCTGAAATGAAAAGCTCCTGATTAGTTATATCGCACAACAAAATATGTTGAAAAAGTTTTTTTTTTTTACGGTGGCACGGCGCAAGTATATGATTCCGAAAAAATATCCATTTTACACGTTAAACCCAAAATTCATTTCTTTTTCAGCATTGTTCTCCGTAACTAAACCTAGCAACAACCAACATACAAAAATCGAAAATAAGGTTTTCTATTTTCTTTCATCTTCCCAAAAACAAAAATCCACAAAATAAAAATAACATAGATCAATAAAAACATTTATAATATTAGAGAGAGAAGGAGAAATTACAAGGCCATTGACTTTAGACTCTTCAAACAACCATCGTTGATTCTCGGGCACAATCGAGAGGTCCTGACCCTTAACCTTCAGTGACTGCTTCCTGGTTAAAGGCAACATTGTTTGGACAAAAGCTTTTAATTTAGAAACTGACGAACGGACTAGCACTACAAAATAGAAGACGATTTTGGTGTTGAAGAAGAAACATAAGTTGAGGAACAGAACATAGCCATTTTTGCTCTAAGCTTACTCTGCTTGCAGTTTTCAGGCCCATTTCGGTCTCGCGCTTACAGCCGCTGTTCTAGTCTGAACTCGAAAATCTTATGGAACTAAATTTTTGTATAGGCTCACTTGAGATCGCTACTATAAATAGCATTTTTTTAACTTAAAATCAAAATTAAAAAAATGAGTAGCATTAAAAAATGTAATTATTATTTTAAATTGTTATATAATTTTAAATTAATAAAAAGTAATTAAAAATAAATTATTTAAATAATTGAATTATATAATAATCCACTTTATTTTAATTTTGTTCATTCTCATCTTCTTCTCTTTTTAAACAAAAATGATGATAAATGATAATAATAATTATATTAATATAATAAAATATTAATAACAAAAAGCATATATTTTGTAGTATCATAATTTTGAAAAATATTATAAATGTTAATAGATTTTTGGAGATTTTTAAAAATTCAATAAGATTAGAGTGTTTTTTAAATTTTAATATACTTTTAATAATTTAAAATTATTGTTATATTCCTAGAAAATTAAACAATTTGAATTTAATAAATTAAAAAATTAATATTATGTTATAAATTATTAAAATTATAATAATATTTTAAATATTTATAAAGTGAATATAATAATTTTTTAACCAAAGACATTGATGGCTAATGTCAAGGAGGTCACTCTCCATATGACACAACCTTTGCCGCCTTGGCTTTGGCATAAGCTGTACAAGGACAATTCCTCCAACACAACGCCGCACAATCCTTAAGAGTCATATTTATGTCAAAAAATGAGGTGGTGGTATCATGCACTTGCACACTGGTGAAGCATTGGCGTCACATATCCCAAATGGACAGCACTCTCGATAGTCGTCACACTGATCCTTCGGTGCATACCAAAATGGGTTCCATGTTTGTCTCTCTTCAACCCATGTGAATTGTTGAAGTAGTCCAGCTGAATCAATCATCAATCTTGTCTTTAAATTCTTGTCCGTTATTCCAAATGAGTAGTATACCTCATCTTGATCTATAATAAATTCGAAGCTCATGTTAGGTTGAGGTTTCATTTCTGGAACGCCACTGAATCTAATCCCCTTCCATGGTCCAATACGGTACCTTTTTTCTTGCTTGTTTCACGAAATATTTATGGGAATCCATGACAATCTACCTTCAAAAATAGTCCCCAGATGAAGGATCATCTTTGCCTCTCCATGAAGTCAAATACCTATGTAAACCTGTTTCCAGATCCCATCCCCGCTTCATACCCGACAAAAAAGTATCCGTTGGGTAGTCAAAACTTTGCCACAGAATCTCACCATCATTATCTTCTCTTGGAACCAAATTTCCAGAGTCTAGAAGTTGACCAACAGGGTTGGCGGCTTCAGTTTGATTCGATGACCACACAAGCGTCCCGACTTGATCAAAAAGAGCAATGCTTTGGTTGTAGATTTTGAGAGCTCCCGATGAAATTGTTAGGGGGGCGTCTCTGTTAGCAACCCACACGTATGCTGTATCGGGGATGTTCTTGTACCATATGCCAACATACCATTTCCCTGAATTGCCCGGTGTGAATTATCCAAGCTCGAAGACGCCACCTCCAGAGACGAGTTTGGCCATTTGTGAGACTTCTAGTTGGTATTATGGTGTCCGCGGAGATGGCAATTATTGGGAACAAAATCATCACAGCTAAGAGTAAATAAATGGTGTAACAATGGTGCTTGGGCATATTCCTCATGTTCTTCACTCAGCCTTGTGAACAAGGCATAAGGGCATTTCGGTATTATTTGATATAAAGAAAGAGATAGAGAGAGGAGGCTTTCCCTCTTGTTTTCTTAGTCTTGGTCTTCCTCATTTCTGCATTCAGTAGGCATTCATGAAGACACAAAGTCACCAAAAACAAACTTATCTGGAATTATAACACATGGGATGATGGAATCAAGTTGGATTTAACGTGGCCGTGTGAAATGGGTGGTTTAATTATGAAGAGACTACTTGATTTGAGCTTGAAATTTACTTATAATTGCAGAATTCTCACCATGCAAATTAGCAAGGCCAATTTCAAGGACTTCGCTCAATTATACAAGGAAGACGGTTTGTCTTGATCTGAATTTTTCCAACGCTCCAAATATTTCCATCGTTAACACTGTATATGATTCCATCACCTATTAAGAACTTACCGTGTGATTCCAGACACCCTCCTTCCTTAACTTCGAATATATGAAGACTTCTATAGGAGCCAATTAAATTTAGAAAAACATGCAGTTTTCGATTGATTAATTTTTGTATATTTGATTCATATAAAATTCTTAAGATGAACTCTAAAATTATTTAAAAGTCTGATCCTTCTTCTCTCTCAACTATTGTTAGGCCTTGTCCATAAAATTAGAAGCATCAAACCCTCCCCATGGAACAGAATATAAGCACTAGTAAAATACAAAGGGCCTCAAACCGTCTAATTCAATGAAAAAGCACTCCCATATGTATTTGAACATTGAATGTCAAAAATAAGAACTCTCAAAATAATTAAATAGACCAACCCAGAGAAGTAACAAAAACAAACTGTGCATATAACTGTACACAGCTTGTATGTGTGCCTATCTATTTATATGTATTTATATGATGAAAATAATTTATATATTCATAGAGTTTCTATCTCCCAACTGCCACAGTCGCAGTCAAATCATTCGGGGATACAGTATCGTGAGCTTCCAAAGAAAAATCAACATCCACAGAGTTCCTTGTAGATGTAAACGTGGGTTGTCTGGGCGTTGGAAGTGCTGGAGATTGGCTCTCAAGCATCAGCACCACATTCGCCATATCTGGCCTGTGCATTGTAGAATCTTGCACACATAACATCCCCACATGTATGCATCTCAACACCTGACTTTGAGAACATGAATCTCGAATGCTAGGATCCACTAGTTCCATTGTTCTACCTTCATTCCAAAGTGCCCATGTCTGAAACAATTCAAATTTTCTGTCACTCAACTTCTGTCATGTTACGTTTAACTGGAAAGGAAATTCAACCTACTTACATATCCAATAAGGTTACAGAACTCGGATGAACGGAAGCTATTGCACCTCTTGCCAGATACAATCTCCAGTAACAATACCCCGAAACTATATACATCTGACTTTACTGAAAATAGGCCTTCCATTGCATATTCAGGGGACATATAGCCACTGCATTGTAAGAAACATTGTGAATTTCATATTAATCAAGTTGAAAGTCAGTTGCTAAATGAAGAATCATGCTATATACTTACTATGTGCCAACAACTCGGAGAGTATTGGCTTCATGTTGATTGCCCCCAAACATTCGGGCCATGCCGAAGTCTGAAATCTTGGGGTTCATTTCTTCATCCAACAAAATGTTGCTTGACTTTAGATCACGATGAATTATTCTAAGTCTTGAATCTCTATGAAGATAGAGGAGCCCTCGTGCAATTCCTTCAATAATTGCAAAACGTTTTTTCCAGTCTAGCAGGGCTTGCTTTGCTGGGTCTGACATGATGTTTATTAAAGGTGCAACAAACAAGAATACAGATGCGGAGTGAAAATCTATAGAGAATAATATATTCGACTTAAGTAAATAAGGCAAAAGAGCACATACCAAATAGAAAGAAATCCAAACTTTTGTTTGGCATATACTCATAAACTAGCAACTTTTCTTCCCCCTGAATACAGCAGCCCAGTAGTCTAACAAGATTTCTGTGTTGCAATTTGGCAATCAGTATAACCTCATTTTTAAACTCCTCTAAGCCTTGGACAGATTTACTTGAAAGCCTCTTTACAGCTATTTCTTGTTCCCCAGGAAGCTTTCCCTAGCACAAGAAATATGAAGAAATTTAATTTTGAGTACATTTCAGCTTACTAACACACATAAGCATTTAGCAACATCCTGAAGATACAAATTTACCTTGTAGACAGGACCAAATCCTCCCTGCCCAAGCTTGTTTTCTACTGAAAAGTTATTTGTAGCGATTGATATGCTACTAAAATTGAACATTGGTAAATCAGCACTATGTACTTTATTTGCATCCATAACAATGTCAGCTGGTCCTGAAAGATCTGTTGAGAACTCTTCTTTCTTGCTTATATCCAAGACTGGGATATCGTCCCTCTTGCTGTTGCAACATGATGATAATGAGACTTTGCGCATAGCTACATTGACAGAAAAGGAGAGAAAGGTATAAAAAGAGCTTAGAGATCATCAACAAGAATCATCATAATTTTCTTACTGCTTCCCATGAAAGATCCTTCTATTTGTGCGATGACAGTGGAAAATAATAATCTTACTTCTCAGTTTTCCTCTGAATCTCCACAAAAGCCATAAAGATAAAACCACGAAGAATGATCCAACCACAGCAATTGAAATTATCGCAGCATTGGACAATTCTCTACTGCTACCTATTTTGGAAAGACGAAAATAAAAAGAATCAGATTATCACATACTAATTCAGTTCATTACTAGCACAAAAAACTAGATCTCCACTGATTAGAGCTGGATAGAGGCCACTGCTTTTTCAACATATTATGCTTAGACAGAAACCACTGCTTAAATCAAAACTAAAAGTGAAATTTACTTTTGCAAATCAATGGGATAATGGAAGCAGAGACTAACAATAACAAACTTATACAGAGAAGAATAGCTTACCTAATTCATCATGTGCTAGTCGGATGTGTAGTGTGTTCCCACCTTCGTCGAAATTCTGAACATCAATCAAATCGCCAACCCATATCATGCACCCAATTCCATCAACATCCGCATAAGCATTACACGAACAATTCTGCATACATTTCTCTTTGCAAGTCTCAGAATTCCCGACAGATACTAAGGTGTCAAAATCAGGCAACTTCATGCCGTTAAAATTTTTAAAACCATCTGCACCACCGCTTAGCCTTGCTTCACTAGTATTCCTCCGGCAC
The DNA here is from genome assembly GCA_026122585.1 of Anacardium occidentale. Classification (NCBI taxonomy): domain Eukaryota; kingdom Viridiplantae; phylum Streptophyta; class Magnoliopsida; order Sapindales; family Anacardiaceae; genus Anacardium; species Anacardium occidentale. The sequence continues at coordinate 52,800 of JAJEJH010000031.1, forward strand.
TGCAATTCACTCCGCCTAACACATCCACCTGACCAATTTCGCTTATTCCATTGCTTTCCATTCTTGGGTACAAAGCCTTCCACACATCTGCATTCGGGAGAACTATTCACCTTGCAGACCCCAAAATTCCCACAAAAATTGTAAACCTCGCACTGGTTTAGCGGCTCCACCTGCATCTTGGTCCAGTTCTTGGCACTCTCATCCCACTTTAGCTGCTCCTCGAATCCATCCCAGGTGAGATGGAACCTCAACAAATCAGATGGATTCATTTGGTTATATGAAAAGTACATGCTTCCATCGGCTTCAGGAGAAGATAGCTTGAAACCATAAATGAAATTTGTCGAAGCTGCCATGAAGGGAACCCCTGTGAATATTTGGGAATCCCATTGACCACTTCGCCACCGCCTTTGTAATTGTTCCCACATCACTATCTGTGGCGCACCTTTGGGATCAACTCCCATTGAGTAGTTCCCCGGTGAAGGATCAGAAGCAGACTTCCATGAGACGTAAGCACGTTTCTCTCCGATTCTAGAATTAAATTCAAGTTTCATTCCTGGTAGGAACGTATCCGTTGGATTATCAAAACTCTGCCAGTAGGCCTTTGACATATTACCAATGTTTTCAATGCTTGACAGAATTAGATTTCCATCATTTCCGAGTATTGCAGCTGTGTTGTTCGACTCAGTCGAAGCATTAGATGACCAAACTGGATTGTTATTCCCATCGAAAACCGCCAAATTACCATCGTTATCTATAGTTAAAGTTCCATTTCCATTTGAGATGGGCGTATTTCTATTTGCGACCCATACAGGCGTAATTAACTCAATCTTGTTATACCATATGCCAACATATCTTAGACTAGAATTTCCCGGGGTGAAGAATCCCAGTTTAAAGATTTCGTTGGTGGAAATCAAGGCGTCACCCCCATCTTTTATGGACCCGCCTTTCGTGAGGATGTTAGCGGCATGGCAGAAATAAACAAACAAACATACAAGAAAACAAAAGGAAAAACGACAAACATCAATTGGGTTCTTGCAGATATTGTTCATTTCCCTGTCTCTAAGAAATGAAATGAAACGATACAGGAGAAAGCAAAGATGTAGAAAAAGAAAAGGGTTAACAGTGGGAAAATTCAAAGGAAGATTTTCAGAGGGTGGCCATTAGTGGTTTGGTCTGAGTTGTCAGGAAGAGAATTCAGACTTTAGAACCTGAATATAAGTGGCAGCTGCTGCACCTCTGGAGGCAGGAGATATTTTGTAATGAAGAATGGCTGTCAATTTTTTTTACTACAAAACTGAAGTAAGCCAAGTGCTGAGTAGGCCTTCTGTTAAGAAAATTGAGAGGCCGCATGACGCGGCAAGCACTCAGGAAAGATTTCCAGAAAGGCTGTAAAAATTACTCGCTATGATTACTGAATAATGATATTAATTGAATAGGATGTAGAAAATCAGGAAGCTTCGGATCTACCACCTAAATTACAAGAATTTTTGTTCCGCAAAAAAAAAAAAAAAAATTATATAAATACTAATTCCTAATTGCATTTAAATTGAATTAAAAGGCCTGACTCATCTATTTCGATAATACTAATCTAAATTGAGATAATACTAATCTAAATTAAGATTAAACTAAGAAGACTTTTAATAAAATTAATATGCAACAATCCCTGCTCAATTTGTTTTAATTTTAAGTTAGTGTGATTGTAAATTGCTATTGGATGCTTCCATTTTAAAGTCTTGTTTTTAAATTATGAAAACCAATCAGTTCACATGCCAAACAAAATTATACGCAAAGAATTTTCTCTCATCTAACTGTATTAATTAGCGCAACACGGGACGACTTTAATTGGAGAAGGAAAATAAGAAGAAAACAACTTAAGCAAACATATTTACTTTCCTTTTTCTTTTTTTCTTTTTTTCAATTCGTGAAGTTTAAAATTGGATTTTTGAAAAGAAGGGATTATTGAGATTGTGCAATGAATTTTTTACTAAATTATTTGATATTAAATATGCTTTTGAGTTCACATACTTTTAGTTAATGAGTTCTAAAGTATGGCAGCTTTAAATTAGGAACAAAATATTTTTGTACTTTCTGTTTAATTGGACTTAATCTCTAATGGTTTTTTGGGTTCGAGTGCTGCTTCCCAACAGCAATATTATTTGACCCTGAAAGGCAATAGTAAAAATGACTTATATTACTGATTCGTAGGGTAACACTTTGCGACATTTTAAAAAAAAAAAAAAAAAAAATTTGGTAAATAAAAAGTAATGTCTTCGAGCAAGTATAAGAAGGCTGCTGAAGAACACCAAAGTGGAACTTGCAGGGCTTGGAAATTTGGAATTAATGGAGCAGACCATACTATTCCCCTGTGGACTTTCGAAGAAATATAGAAACGAGAAGAAATAAAATACCAACAACAGACACGTTAGATAATTATTGTTGCATTAGTTATGACGATACGACAAGATAAATAATTTAAAAAAAAAAAAAGAAAATTTCTGAAGACCTGAGTCAAGCCCCGTGTTTGGAATTCACAGGATGGGGGAATCGGGGGGCCAGGTCAATGATTCCTCCTCTCTTTAAATGACTGGATTGGAATAACTAGAAGGTGGGTCTTTTTCTTTCTTTTTCTTTTTTTTTTCCATGGTATGCTGGAATTATAATTTTCACTTTTTAAATTTAAAAAAAAATCAGTTTCTTACTTATTTATCAAAATTAGTTAATGATTTTAATAATTAAAAAATAATTATATATTGTTTTATTTCAAATATTTTATATTAATATTGTATTTAGAGAGTAAGCATTATTTTCTAAAACTTTCATAAATGTCTTTAATTTTTTTTAAATTTAAAAAATATCTTAAATTTTTTTTTTTTTACATTCCTAATATTTTTAAAAATTATAATTTATTTAAACATATAATTATATGGCATTGATACCCTATTTATATTTGTATTAATGAAATTTTTTATTGTTTTTAATAAAATTGCAAATAGAGTAAAAAATTGCAAAAACAAAATATTATTTAGTTTCAGAATATTTTTTTTCTAATAATTTAACAAAAAATTTATCAAAATTTATTAATAGATTTAACAAATTATAAGAATTAGTTTTGTTCAAATTTATATAGTGAGAATTTTCCATTTCTTCAAACCTTGAATAGAAAATAGTTATTTGACATTCAATATGACATTAATCTTAGAATGGTCAAAAGATGATAAAGTGGTATATTGAATAATGCTAAATTGTTAATTATGCATTGAGTTTAGTAATCAAATAAATTAACCCAAATCCTTGGTCTAATAAGGACAAATATTTTTCTATTAGGATTTAGTTTTCCTGATAAATATAAATTATTTCCTATTAGGATTTAGTTTTTACTTTTTACTTTTATAATTTATACATATAAATATAATTATTTAACCAAAAAATTAAGTAATTAAAAAAATGTTAACAGTGCAAATTAGAGAGTTTGTAATTCCTTTTTATTTACAGTAGATTTGGTTTTCAATAAATAGTTAATTCTATCATGTTAGGTTGAGAGAAATACTCATTTAGTGTATTTGGGTTTAGAATTCAAGTGTTCAATCTCTACATATAATTTTATATTCTAAATTTTATTATATCTCTTTGTTTGTAGATATAATTTTATGTCAGACTATATAAATTTGTGTTTTCGCTATTTTTTTTATATTGTCGTTGAATTTATTTAGTCTAAATAAATTTATAATGATTAAAGATAAAAAACAAGAGATGAATGATAAAGTTTTACCTGCCATTTAATTGTGTCTATTCAATGAGTTTTGTATGAAGTCAACTAAGAGAAGACAACAAAAAAATTATAGATTAAACTTGAGTTGTTATACATGACGAAGAGCCTCACAAGTAAATTGGTTGTAAAGGGTCGGCCTTGGCCCTACTGGCCCTTTTTTATCTTTATTTCGGGTAGAGACGGCCAGATCTAGTCACCTCCTCTAAAACTGGAGGCGACCGATTTGGTCGCCTCCACCGAAAGGGAAGGCCAGGTAGTCGGAAATGGCCACTTGGTTTTATTATGGGCGGTCACCGCCGCCGGTGCTGGCGACGGTGGCTGCTTCCATTTTTTAATTTAAAATATTTTTTTAATTTTTTTAATATTTTATATTTATATAAAATTTATTTTATTAATTTATAAAATTTTAATATTAAAAAAATAAAAATACCCCTGATTATTACTGTACACTTATTATTTTTAATAAAAAAATTGGGTTACGGGTGAGAGAATGAGTTTTTAAACTTAAGCGGATGGGACTTTGTCCCCGTCGCAAACTATGGGTGGGAAATAGTCTTTTGGCCTATATAAATTAATCTCTTCAGGGAAAACTAACTCTACAATATTTACCATAAAGATAATAGTTGTATAAAAGAAAACAAAATTAACATATTTTAAAGCAAGTGGTAATTCCCTATTTAGAGGTACCTTCGTTCCTTATTTGTGTGGCCCAAACATCTACCATAACCACAATAAACTTTAACGACTAAAGTCTCTTCTATCAACTAATACAAATCACCTAATTCGTTGTCCTTTTGCAGCCATTACTGCTCCTTTAACAATTCTCAACTCATTAATTCCTCCAAACAATTAATATCAAACTTTCCTAACAACAAAAGACTTTTTCAAAGATCTGAAAATGCCACACACCAAAAATAGTATGTGTCCAGCCATTAAAAACACTAATTTGAACATCCCCGACTTCTATTATTTTACATGTTTTGTCATCATCCATACAAAGAGTACCTTTGCATGATTGATCAGTATGAAACCATTTTTATGTGGTGTTGTATGAAATGAAAAAGTCGAATCTAACGTATTGATATTTCGTACTTTCTTACAAAAATTTAAAAACGATACTTCTTCATCTTCATATAAATGTTTCATTTACTTAGTAATTATTTGAATTTAATTCTAGTAAATATAAGTTGGTGTTTTCTTGATTTGTATATATATCTTGACCAACCACTTTGGATTTTCTACTTGATTTTTTAATGTATAATGCAAAACAAATATCTATAACACACCTTTTTCTCTTTGAAATTTTTATCAAACATCTCTTCTGGCTTCTGATCCTTATATTTCAGAGGACCTATGCATCCATCTTTCACAAGGGTTGCTACCGTCTTCAAATGCTACCATTCGAATTTGAAACTGCTGAATCTTAGCACCTCAAATTTTATGGAATTGAATGTCGTTGTAAATTATAAACCTTGAACACTGGTGTCGCTTTTTGACAATTTCTAACTTGGCTTTGATGCCAATTGGTGTAGAATATTTGGTCAAACACAAAATCGATTTAACTTAGAACACTCGAGGAAAGAATAATACAAAAGAAACAAAAATGAAAGAGAAAACACAAAATTTATATGGTTTGATAATATGTCTGCTTTTACGGAAAATAGAACAACACAGACACATTTACTTTACTAGAGCAAAGAGACAATTACAATAACCTCTTCAATGAAATACCTGCAAAAGACTCAATGCATACTCCAATCATAAAACTTTGGGAACCCAAAGTCCTTCAGGAGTAGAAATTCTAAATACATGTGCCTACATAAAGAAGTAAATCTAATATGAATAGGATAATCATGTATCCTAATCTTAGCTGGGAATTGTTTCTTGATGAAGACTTATATTATTTATGAGATATATTAAATTAGGAGACAAATTTTCCGAAAAATTTTATAAGAAGTTACAAAATTTTCAATTAAGAGACGACAAACAGTTAATTAGAATTATTCTAACTTATCTATTGGCAAGACAACAATTGTATAAATTTAAATTATTTCTTTTTAAAAATAATTTTAAATTATTAAAGTAATAAAACGATACCTAAACAAAGAATAAAAAATGGAGCAACTTAAATGTATTCAGATTTCAACTTGTCATCAAATTGTTACTCAAAAAAAATTGATCTCTATTCTTATCGGCCTTGGATGACAGTCACAGTAACATTGTTGACAGAGCAATTCTTCTGGCTCTGTTGACCAGACTCTGAATCAGAGGCATTCTGCCTTACTGTGAATGCTGGCTGCTTCGGAGTGGGAAGATCAACTATTTCACTGTTAAGCATGGAGAGAACAGTTGACATGCTTGGCCTATCGTTCACGAATTCCTGTACGCACAACAGTCCCACATTAATGCATCTTCTGATCTCCAATTCATAGCCTGGACCAGATATCACCGGATCGATAAAATCCACAATGTTGTTTTCATTCCACAAATTCCATGCCTGAAAATGCAATACATAATTAGTTGCTATTATCGGTCAGTACAGAAGGGAGATAGTTTTGGGGACTTACATGGCCTAGGAGAGTCAAAGAATACTCGTCATGATAAAAATCTGTGTTTTTTCTTCCAGTAACCATCTCTAATAACAATACTCCAAAGCTGAAGACATCAGATTTCTCAGAGAATTGCCCTTGCATTGCATATTCAGGGGACATGTAACCACTGCACATTTCAACATGCCAACACTTGAGATGATTTTATAACCGGGTTAAATTTAGACAAGGGACTTCTACTTACTATGTTCCAACAACCCGCATAGTGTTGGCTTGATCTTGGTTGCCTCCGAAAATTCTTGCCATACCAAAATCTGAAATTTTTGGATTCAAATCTTCATCCAACAAGATGTTGCTTGCCTTTAGATCTCTGTGTATTATCCGCAGTCGAGAGTCTCTGTGAAGATAAACGAGGCCTCGACTTATTCCTTGAATGATGTTGAAACGTTTTCTCCAATCAAGAAGTCCTTGCTTGTGTGGATCTATTTGATTTGTGTTCCGAAGATGTCAGAACAAGACATTAAAGTAATATAAGGTGAAAAGTTCATGAAAATTGTACCGTGATGCTATTGAATATGCTAAAATGATGCTGGAATGTGTTAACAATCATATATAGGAAGAGTGTTATGATAAACTGACCAAAGAGAAAATAATCCAAACTTTTGTTTGGTAAGTATTCGTAAATCAGCATCTTTTCTTCTCTTTCAACGCAGCATCCGAGCAGCCTAACAAGATTTCTATGTTGGAGTTTGGAAATCACAACCACCTCATTCATAAACTCTTGAAGCCCTTGCCCAGATGCGTTTGATAGCCGTTTCACCGCTATTTCCAGTCCATCTTCTAATATTCCCTATAACACAAACAAATCAATAATTATGTAAAAATTAAACAGGCATGCCGCATGCAACAACAAAGTCTTACAGAGCAAAAAAGAATTACCCTGTATACCGTACCAAAACCACCATGTCCAAGTTTATTGGTTAAGTCGAAATTACTTGTTGCAATCACCAGCTCCTCAAATTTGAACACTGGCAGGTCCTGGAAATCAGCTTGGTCTATGCGTTTAGAAGAAACCTTTGTCTCCCCTTTTTCAACTTGTAGCACCCTCTTTTTTCTCTTTGCTGCCATTAGATCACATAGTGAGATACACGTTCGCGGGAATTACAAATCTATCATGCCCATGGGCTATAAAGCTAACATATTTCAGCATATAAATTACCTTTTCGCTTCGCCATCCACCTCCATGAGAAAAAAGCACATATTGCAGTTGTGACGATTCCGACTATCAGCGGTACTACTATATATACTGTCAAGTCTTTCTTTTCTGTAGATGAGAAAAGGTAAATTTGTTCAGTGCAAAATTGGGCGTAGAAGTTTTTCTTTTTCCTTTTTTTGTTTTTTTTAACATAGTAGCAACAAAACAGAAAATTCGTATCAGTAAATTAATCGAAGAGCATTCAACATACCAAGTTCTGAATGTGCTAAACGAATGTAAAGATCGATCCCATCGCTGGTGAATTTCTGAATGTCAGTTAAGTTTTCCCCCCATGTCATACAACCGATGCCAGCATCATATGCATAAGCTATGCAAGAACAATTATTCAAGCACCCGTCTCTGCATTCATTTTCGACAGATAACATTTCGGCGAAGGCAGGCACCTTCATCGTCGGCATCTTCACAAACCCATCGGCTTTTCCCACTTCACCACTTTTGTTTATCCTTTCACACTGCAACAGTTTCCTTCTGACACATCCACTAGTCCAGATTTCTCTGTTCCATTCTTCTTTGTTCTTCGGCTCAAATCCTCTCAAACAGCTGCAAATTGGCTTTTCATTATAGTTGCAAATTCCATGTACCCCGCACTTGTCATAAACATCACACTCAGTTCTCGGGAAAGTAGAACCAATAGTCCAATTACCCTTCCCATCGACGTCAAGTACTTCTACTAGTTTTCCTTCTGAATTCAAAACATAGTATGATAAAGGATAGCTTGGAAACGAAAAACTGAAATAATAAGTTCCTTTTTGGTCTTCTAGTCCAAGTCTAAATCCAGCGAGATAAATAGAACCCATGCCCTCAACTCCGATAAAGATTCGATCATTCCACGGACCTGTCCGCCAGTAGGGTCGAGTTTCATTCCAAATGAAGAGTTCAGGAATGTTTGAAACCTGGAGGCCTAATGAGAAGCTTCCATTGGATGGATCAGAAGGACTTTTCCATGATATTATCTGCACTTTCTCACCTGTTTGTACATTAACAGTAAGTTGCATATTCATCAACAGCTTATCTGAAGGTTCTTGGAAAGTCTCCCATATTTTTTCTCCATTATTGCTGTTATTCAACACAAGATTTCCAGAATCTAAAAGTTGAGCACTTGCATTCGTAACCGAAGTCTGAAGATTTGATGACCAAAGAATCTCTTTCTGGCCATTCAATACTACAAGATTACCATCATCAGACACGGTAAAAATCCCGGATGAATCATTGAGTGGATGATTTCTGTTTGCTACCCATACGATATATTCAGGTTTAAGACTGAACCAAATTCCTAAATAGCGGTTTGTTGAATTAGGAGGGCTAAAAAATCCCAATTCGAAGCTGTTGCCAGTAGAGACTATCGTTTGAGGATCTCTGATAGGATAAGAAGATGTGATTGTGTCTATGGCGGCGCCAAAATCGGAATGACTACAAGATAGCAGGAGAATAACGGCTACTGAAATCGATTTAATGGTAAGTTCCATAACCACTTAATTATTTGCTTCTTCTTGATAGAATAAATTTAATACGGGATCTAACGCTTATTGGCTTTTGGCAGGGGCACTGCTTGAGGGGGATGATTCTCTTTAATACCTCAGGTTTGAAGCATGTTACCTTGATCTGCGAGGCTGCAATTGTGGGTATGAACGCTTTAGCCTTATCAATATCGTTGACTTGACATAGTCCATTAAAATAGTCAAAGTAAATTTAGCATATTGACAAAAGGTCAAATTCAAAAATGGCTGTCAAGAAAAGGCCAAGAGCACTAACATCAGCATTTTAGTTGTTTAGTAGAATTGAAGTGTTTGAATATTACAGAAAGGGGGCCAAGTAATCCCAGATCTTGAGAACAGTAATTAATCACTTCTCTATCCTAACAGTCCTCATAATATATAATTAATTATGACAGATTGGTTCCCACATGTTGGTTTGCCTATCTTGAAGCTGTCAACGCCGTGGAAGAAAAAACTGCGAACAGGATGACAGAAGATTATTTCCTCCATTGATAAACTTAAGTTAGACAGGGGCAAATTTCAACCCTGGCCTTGGCCACGCTACAAGATGATTAGGAACTTTCCTGGAAAGAGAGTGGTCATGAAATAAGTTAAACAAAACCGAAGGAACTAAGCAAACTCTTTGGTTGCGACTTTTCCTATTCAACTTCGTCAGCGGTCTCTGGCGGAGGCTTTTTTTTTTTTTTTTTTTTCAACAATTCCCACTGCAGGTTTTATTGAAAAACCTTTTCAATTGCCAGATAGTATATATAATATTTTTCATTTAAAATCAAACTCTAATTAAAAAAATAATAATATAAAGATTTAACTCTCTATGAATAAAAAAAAAATTTTAAGTAATTATTTTACAAATTAAATCCAAATGTTTTAAACATAATTTAACACTTAAAAAAGTTTTAAAACTTATAAATCAATCATTTAAAAATTTTTGAAAACCCTAATTCTACACCATCACCATAAACTTATTTGTCACCTCAAAAGTTTAAAATATTACAATAACACCCCTTTTAGATTGAACAATAAACAATATTTTGAGAGATAAATATCAATTTTTAAATTATTAAGGTTTATCATATTTATTACATATATTTTAAATATACAATTATGTTTCTAACATTTAGCATTATAGCATTTATATCTTTAATTTATTGTATTTAGTATAATTATTTGGGTGTCATAGTCTTTTTTTTTATTTTTAAAACACCCTCAATTTTTTTTTAATCTTTAAAACTTTTGAAAATTTTCACGAGTATTTATAATATTTTCAAAAATTACAATTCACTTCAATATACGATTATATATCATCAACACCTCTATTTAGCTTTTGTTAATTTGAGATTATATAATAATTTTAAAAAATAAAATAATGTTTTCACTTCCAATCGCTATGATAGTTTTTAGTTTTCCATTAACAAAAATTGATGGGGGTAAGGAAGTACTATTTATGTCATCTAGGGGGAAATGGGTTTTCAAGCTAAATCTTGGGTGCGAATTGGAATTTACTCAATAACTAATGAAAAAAATTCAAATTCGCGTTAAAATGAAGGCCAAATTGACTAGTGGCCACCCAAGGTTTTAAATTCGAAATATCAACATTTTACCCTATATCAAATTTATTAAAAGTATCTGTTAATTTTTTTTTTTTTTTTATAAAATTGTCCAAAGGCGAACAGACCCTCAAGGTTAAATAACATTTTGCCCCCAAATTTCTATTAAATAAATTTTTACCTGAATTTAGATTACTTTTTATAAAAAATAATAAAAAAATTACTAGCTAAGTATAGATATGTGTTAATGGTGTATAATTGTATGCTTGAGAAAACTATAATCCTTAAAAATATTAAAGGTATTGACAATTTTTCAGAGGTTTTGAAAATTCAATAAAGTTTAAGGGTTTTTAAAATTATTTAAATTTTAATATGTCCCTCAAATTTTAAATTGGACAATTATAATCCCAAAGATGTTAAAAAAAAAAACACAACAAATTAGGAATATAAACATCATATTATGATAACACCAAAACATATATACAAAATTACTCAAACTAATCTTCTAGTATGAAGTCAATACTTAGTAAATTGTGGAGCAAGACACTTTATTATCCTGTTACGAAGGTAGTTATTATATGGTATCTATACATCTTGTCTTATTGTGTGTCTTCTATGCGAATCATCAGTGCAACAAGAAACTTACCACTTACATCATATTATTCACATTTGTTGGGTTTTATAGTACGCACATTTGCATCTGTTTTGTGTTGTGCCTTTGAGATTGATAGTGTGTGCTCTTATGAATCTGATTTATATGGATGATAGTAGTTTGGATCCTTTTTAATTATAAGATGTGTTAATAACAGGTTGGTAGTCCCTCTTTCTTCTTCTTCTTCTTCTTCTTCTTCTTCTTCTTCTTCTTCTTCTTTCCCTGGTGCGCAAGTTTTATTTCAGGTCTTTTCTTTTCCTAAAAACATATTATTGTATTAGTTGATGCTTCTTTAAATGTTTGGATGCCTGGGAATAGGAGGATACTATGACTCTGGACGTTTGTGGGGTGGGGGGGAGGGGGCGGGGGGGTGTGGGGTGAGGTCAGTTTGCTAGTTTTCTTCTTGATTTGCTATTGTACTCATTATGTACTGATGTTGATTTAACAGAATATCATTGTTTGCAGGTGGCTCAATTCTTGGTGGCCCTGGCTGAGCGTCCAGCACTAAATGCATATCCGTATGAAATGTTTGGCGGTATATTTTTATTCCAATTATAACTTGTTTGCTAGTTTTCTTCTTGATTTGCTATTGTACTCATTATGTACTGATGTTGATTTAACAGAATATCATTGTTTGCAGGTGGCTCAATTCTTGGTGGCCCTGGCTGAGTGTCCAGCACTAAATTTATCTCCGTATGAAATGTTTGGCGGTATATTTTTATTCCAATTATAACTTGTTTGAAGGAAGTGTGTTTCCGTATGAACTTGTATGCATTGTACATTGACGAAGACGTCTATTTATATTCGGTCGTCCACTTAAGAATGCTCAGTTGACGGTTCTTGCCATTGCATCTTTCGTTTTTCAGTTCATTCACACTCATAATTTTAATTATACATCTGTTGTTATGGTATTCGTGGGAACGGAGATATATGTTCGTGGACTTCTAATATGTGTTTCAACCTTAATGTGTGTGGAATAAGGATTGGTCTTGAGGGTGCGAACATTATTAATGAATAGCTCAACAATATGATGAATAAGATGAAACCAATAATCCATGGAAAGCATGTTCATTTGATAATTCCTCATAATGTATGAGCAAGCTGCTCCATATTGGCTGAACCTATTTTGTTAATACGTTTAGTTTGATGGTATTTAATGGCACAGATGCTATCCAATTAGAATTGGATGGTCCTGATTGGACCCTCCCACTATGTAATCTATACTGGTAATGTCATCTGAAGTGATTTCTGAAAAAGAAAAAAAAGGTTAATTTTCCAATTGTTATATGCATTTTCAGATATTAGTTATGTTTTTATCATGAACTATGTCTTGATTACATGTCTAAATATGTCAACCAACTAAAGAAGTTATCCTACTGCCAGATTTATTTCATTTTGCAAAGTGGGTACTGATCTTTCAGATGATGAGCTGCATATGGTTGTAACCAAATTGAAGACTTATTTTAAGTCTTGCTATTGCATTTTGTAAGATGGTGACTGCTGCTTCTGGTGTTTTAGGTGAAAAGGCTCAATGAGCTGCATTGGATAACAATAAGAGTTTTTTAGGTATCTTAAATTGCATGTGTGGGAAAACTTTGTTGGCTTTTTTTTTTGGTAAGTAAAAGAATATATAAAAGAAAACCAACGGGTGAATCCGATACAACCTAAACGCAGCAACAAAAAACGGTCCGCAAACCAAATAACAAAACAAGAGACTAAGTTAACTCCGATTGATCCTCTTGAGAGTCTATCTAGACTCCTGTCAAGATAGAACCTAAGAGAACAGACCAAGAATCAAATAAAACTAAAATAGAACAAACAAGCTAAAACTAAAAACTAATTACAACATTTTACAACCATATACATATGAATATCCATGAATAACAACTTAAGCAAAACCTTCAACCAATTGTCTTTCCCCTCTTTAAGCCTTAATTTATTTGATCAAGAAATAAGTAGCATAAGAGAACCAAGCTCAAAAAATAATCCAAGTAAGAAATCACAATGCTGCCCCTTTTTAATTCAAATTCTAGCCAAACCAGGTATCCCATCAGTCTTGAAAATAATCCATTCCATATTGCAAACCTGTTATTCCAAGCTGGAGTAGAAACTTTTGCATATGGGGAAGAGGCAACTTTGTTGGTTTGTTGGTTATGCACTTATGAAATTGTTGGTTGTGAGAAAAGAATTTATGTTTATATGATTGCTTAATACTGAAATTACATATTTTCTTATGCACAATTTCCTATATGCAGAAGACATATATATTATAATATTATTCAAATAACTATGATATTATATCCCTTTTTGTAGTACACATAAAACCAGAAAATTTGAAAAAAGTAGTGACAAAACAAAATCATTAATATTTAATATGTTTAGTTGGAAAAAAGATCATTAGAATAAATATATATATAGTTACGAAATGTTAAATTCAAATCCTGTTAAAGCACTATAAAAAAAAAAAAAAAGAATTGTACAATTAATCAGTTTGTCAAAAATAAAAAAAAATATCTTTTGCATATAATAAATATATAAATAGTTACGAAATGTTATGGTATTCTGGAACAAACATACCACTAATTTTTTACTATAATTTATGAGTAAATCAAAATTTTCAGCAACTATTTACTTATATGCTAGATGTTAATGTTCTTGTAATTTGAGCCACGATTTGACGAAGAGTTCCAGAAAACTAATCTTAGAAGCTCTTCTTAGTGACATTCGGATGTTGCTTTATTTTTAGCTTATTCTTTTTGTTTCTCTATCTTATTTTTACACATATAAAATTATTATTATTATATTTTAGGAAAAATAATGGGGGTTAAGGGTATTTAAGGAATTTTATGGGTATTATATATAAAAAAAATTAATTTTAAAACTTTGAAACCGGGTGCTTCAAGAAATAATTGAACTTTTATAGTTCATTAGTGGGGTGCGAATGCTCCACTCTATTTTAAACCCCTAAAACCTTTTTTTTTTTTTTTTTTCAAAACCCATTTTAAATAAAATTTTATCAAATAAATTTAAATTTATAAAATAATCTTATATTCTTCCAATAATACCCTCCTTATATTCTCCTTTGATACTGAGTACCTCCAATTCACCTTTTTAATCAAACCAAGATGGCAAAAAAACAAAAAAGGCATTTAAATTAATAGCCAGCTTTTTCATATTTCAGTTTGATACATTTCATAAAAGATTTAGGACTTAAACCATGCAGTACCCTTGTGATTTTTTTTTTTTTTTTTCAAATTGACCTTGTTTGTACTTTGTTACCCCAACTATCTCTATCTTCAGTTTTTTGTTTTTTTTAAATTTTGACCAGTTTTGACTTACGAGAAAAATCTAAACTTCAAAAAAAAAAAGATTCAACTTAATATCAAAATTTCTAAGAAAAATGAAAAGAACTAGTAAAAAGTTACGAGTTTAAGATTTTCAAATGGTAGATTTTTTTGATATATTTTGTATGCCTTGTGCACCTTCTACCCATGGCATAATGAGCCTCTTGTTGCAACAAATGAGAGATTCCACTTGATTAATATCTCTGAGAATTGTTTGGAAGTTGAACCTAGCATGCGGCAAAGCTTTACCTGATTAATGATTGTACCTAATATTATCCAAATGCAAGACACATCAACCTCTAAAAATCCATATATCCCCCAACCACTGAAGGAAAATTTCAGTCCATGAGGTCTCATCATTGAAAATACGACAACTCGAAAACAACACAAATATTATCAAAACGATAATAAGATTATGAGACTCTTCTTATCTCTTTCTTTTTAATGCATGTGTTGTGTGCTTAGAATTAAATGCAGATGAGTGAAGGAAGCAAATTAGGTCCACTGCTGAATGTCCAAGTTCGCATATTCCCCACAAGACGTGGGAAATTCCAAGTGGATATTGAATGTCCAGTATGCAGCCCCTGACCCAACACCACAAACAAATTTACAGACTAATTTAGCCTCCCTATATTTTCTCTGTTAAATTGCTGTCAGTTTCTCATCTGGGCTTTACTAAAGTCTTAAAACCAAGTTGAGGGGAAAGTAAACGAAGCAAGGCTTTAACTTGGTTTTGGCATGTGTCTTGTATTTTAATTAAGCAGTACGAAACTGCATAACATCAACATGTCATGTATTCAGAGATTTAAGGCTTGAGTTGAAAGAGTTATTTTTTTTGCTTTATTGTTGAAGATGAAAAAGTGTGAGCTTTGCGAGTCTCCTGCCAAGATATATTGTGAATCTGATCAAGCTAGTTTGTGTTGGGATTGCGACACCAAAGTTCACAGCGCCAATTTTTTAGTCGCTAAGCATTCAAGAACTCTTCTTTGTCATCTCTGCCAATCTCCAACTCCCTGGAATGGCTCTGGTCCAAAACTTAGTCCTATTACATCAGTTTGCGATGTTTGTGTTGGTGACAGGGGTGGCCATATGGAGAAGGGAAATAATGGAGACATAACAGGCAATGATGAAGATGATCTTGATGGAAAAGACGAGGATGAGGATGATGTTGAAGATGAGGATGAGGACGGTGACGAGGATGAGGATAATGATGATATGGGTGATGAAGATGAGGATGATGACGAAGAAAATCAAGTTGTTCCACGGTCGTCAACTCCACCACCTCCAGTTTCAAGCTCTTCAACAACTGGAGTATGTTCAAGTAATAAGTTCTCTAATGGTGATGAAGACTTATTTGATTCCAACTTAGCATTCTCTATGAAGCGGATGCGTCAGACTACCAAGTTTCATCCACAAGTACGCATTTTTATTCATATATATATATATATAAATGTTACATAGATCCTGTTAAATCTTAAATCTATTCTTGATTCTTGTAGTTCGTGTTTTGTTAGTTGATGTGCCTGAGTTTTAAACGATTAATGAAAGAAATGATTTATCAAGCAGGACCATCGAGTCTATTTGTCCTCTCACCGAAATAAGAACAAATATTTGTGAGATGAACCATCAGAGCTTGTATGCATAATCACTTGGAGTCCATGGACGACAAAAGCAAGTGCAAAAACTGATGATGGTGAAGCCAGCTAATTGCCTCAAGATCGAAGCCACAAATGTTCAAGGAGTGATCTGCTGATGACATTTTAATTGACCTATTTCTGTAAAAGAAAAGGTAACCAATTAACATTCTCTAATTGTAGTCATTGGAACTCTGGTTTCTTAGATTATTTATCTCTATTGTCACTAAACTTGTACTTGAAGAACAATTTTCCTTCCTTTATAATATCGTAATCCTTGGCCATGCACTTAATATTACAACAGTAATCACGTTTGTCGATTTTTAGAGAATTATAAGTGCATAAAAATATGAGTTGCAGACAAGGGAATACCATCAAACTTAAAGATTTTCAAGAAAAGGTGGGACCAACGTCTAGAGGGAACGTGGATATAAATATAATTGGCTCTGTCACTCTCTATCTCCAGTTTGTCTTCACCCTTCGATCAAAAATCAATAATTACAGTTCAAGTTTTGAGAGAAAACGAAAACCATGGAAGTTTAGGAGGTTGGTGGTATTCATTGATTGTTTTTGCATGCGCCACAAGTTTTGTTTGTCTCCTGATTTGAGTCTCTCCGGTAGGAAAGGCTGTTGATTTCCCTTGTGCATTTTTGTCAATGTCATGATTTTCTTTATTTTCACAGAATAATTGAATGGTTCGAGTCCAGAGTCGGAGTTGAGATTTTCTAGCCACACGCTTTTGACAAAACTAGATAATGCAATGTATAAAATAAGAAAAGAAAAAAAAAGAAATACCAAACATCAGATCAGGGTCACCACAACTTTTATCTTAAAATAGAATCTTTGGGGTTGCAATATTTGGCCATCTCTTTTGCAGATCTTATCTATTGAAATTATATAATATTATCTTAACAAACCATCGCATCAAATTTTAGGAGGCTTACGGAATCTTACTCTAAGCCACGTATTAGCATTTTAATTTTAGTTTTGATGATGGTGATTAAAGTAATAATAGATTATTAAAAAGAGACAAGGAATCAAGGAAAGCGTGGAGCTAGTGAATGGCTGAAAATTTTGTGGTTGTGTATTTTGAGTATAAATTTTTTTGAGAAAAATGGAGAGATATTTGGATTTGGCCGCTTTGCGATTATATCTTTGGATTCTCATTGTTGGGAACAGCAGATTCTTGTGAGATGACAACCACAAAGGGAATTTACGCTTCTCTAGGAACGTTAGCCTTTGTCACCTGCGATAATAGTCACTTACACATCCTTTTTTGTGGAATATATTGTTATAGATCAAGATGGTTGACTTCATAGCAGACCTGTGAGCTAATTCACTTACAAAAACAAGCACAGGTTCGACTCAATATAATCCCATTTTTTGGGAGGAAGATACTCTCAAATTTTCACATTTCTTTACGTCAAAATTACTTAATTAGTGTTAAGAATGTCTTTGGAAAACTAGAACCTTCGATGTTTGAAAAATAACAAAACTTACGCGTTTTAAATGACGTTCAGACTTCACCTCTCCTGGTCGTGGCTGACGGCTGATGGCTGAATTTTTACCAAATATTAGCCGGCCCACATCTTTTGAATACTTTGGTCCTTCCAATAATATATTGAAACTCTTAGTCAGATACTTTGAAAGTTTAAAATGAATTGTGCTGGAAATCAAACTTAAGAATGTAAGAAACCCCACCCTTGAGCCACTATCCACAGAGTTGCACCAAGGTGAGATTTTCGAACAGGAATCATCATCAAGCCCAAAATATCATACAAACATAGCCATTGGTTATACACGGTTCCATATGTACTCATCTCTATATAAAAATTACAGTTGCGAACCACTGAAACGGTTTCCAACAGAAATTCCCATGACAGGACCAAAATGTGGTACAACCTAATTACATGCCACACAGACAAAACCAAACACGGTTCGATATCCAAACTTTATAAATATCCAAGGCACCCACACAATTATAAAAGACAGAAGCCACTACCACCAAACTCTTTCACACGACCTGTTAACACACAAACCAAGACCCTTCAATTGTGAATGCCTTAGAATTCTCTACCTCACATCTGCTCACGAAGCCTTCTCCATATCTGCAACACATAAAAGATTTCTCTCAAAATCGAGTTTCAATTAAGACTGTCAACAATCATTATAGCCATATGACAATAGGTGCCTCAAGCGGGTGAGCAAGGAGTCAGTAAGGCGAGAGGAGAGAACAACTCTAGCTCTAAGCTTATTTTATATTGATTTGAACCTCAATATAGGGGGCCTACCACCAACTTGCAGAGTAACCTAATCCTAGGGCATAGAAGGCAAGTTTTTCTTTAAATTATTTTCGGTTCAAATATGACTATTGCCAATGAATAACATCAGATAAAACATAATACCAATCAATTATACAAACGATATGAAGCACACAGTAATTCTTACATAAGATGCCATCAAGCAAAACTGATTATACAGCAGTGGCCATAAAAAATACTTCTCAATAACTACAATAAAATATTAACATAGTTCAAAGTCAGCAACCATATGTAAATGGAATTACACAAACTTTCTAAGTTTTCACATCTGGTTAAGATGCTTAAGAAACACAACCAAATATCATATCCACCAGCTATGCTCACCTTAAATCCTATTCAACAGGATTTCAAAAGAATATCAAAGTGTCTAAATCTCAAATAACAAGAAACGTTTCAGAAGAGTGAAATAGACAGTTCACCCACACTCATTCCAAGATCTACATGGGCTTAAGTAGCATAATGATAGATATGTCTAATTAAAATATGGTTTCTGTTATGCAGGTTTTGATTTCTGTAAATATAACAGCTCTGCTATTTAGAAACTTCGTGTTTGATGAATATGGAATATACAACATTGGTTTTACCCAATTCTATAATTTCCCCCGCGTTTCTTTATCCCACTCTCTCATTTCTATCTTATACATTCTACATCAGTTTGGTATTGGACCCCATATTATTCCCTCTTTCACACACTTTCCAAACTCATAACTGCCTTAGATCAATCTTCCTTAAGGCATTACAATAACCCTCCCCCCAATGGAGGAAAAAAAAAAGTTAAAAAAAAAACTAAACAATTAAAGGTGGCAAGATCTGCGAAAATGAATTACCAGCAGCACTTACCACCTTGTATCACCACTAACATTCTGAGGTTATGGTCTGCCTTCCCTATAGTATCGTCTTCATCTAACCCAGATTAGGGCCTACAAACAAAGCTCAAACTTTGCTGCAATAATCTGTGTTATCAATGTACACTAGAGCATTTGTATATATACACCACCACACCACCAACAGTCTCTTGCTTACTGGCTCACATATTCAAACCTGACAATTTCCTCTGCTGTCAGCTCAACCAAGCAACAGCAAGAACCATTGAAAGAAATGGTCGTCCATCAACCAGAGCCCCAGCTGTCTTATGCATCTCTAACATCCACCATCAATACCCAACACCAACACTAGTACAGCCAATGGCCACCTATCTACTACCTTTAGCCATCTTTGACACCATCTAGCTCCCCAATTGACTATCCTCTCCCTACTTCTTTCTTCTTCATTTTATCCCACATCCTATTTAATTGAACTTCATTTAATGAAATAGGACAATGGGATTCATTAAACCCAATGACGACCTTGTAATTATAGACGTCTCAACAAAAATACCAGATCCACAAGAGATGACGAATCATGAGATTATGCAACAAACAACTGCCAAAGTAAAAATGCACCAAACCACAACTAATCTCAAATTCATTTCAATACTAAAAATGAATTCAAAAGAGTGTTCTTATAAATAACTATAAACCATGAATTGACAAGAGTTCCCACAAGGATTTCAATCAAGCTTTCATAAATCCCTGAACAAACACAGGGATTTATTCATCATACTAACTTTTGAAACAACAGGATACAAGCACATGCATTCCATGCATATTCTTTTATCAAGATCGCAGAAACTTGGTGCAATTTGAATCAGCAATGATGACTAAGAATGCTAAAGTTCCCTCTCTAAGTGCATTTTCTATCCTGATTGTGTGGCTCATGGAAAGGTTTCTGCCGTTAATTACAGAAAACCAAACAGCTGGCCTAATGGCTGATGCTAATCTTTCTTCAAAGTGGTGTGCTAAGTGTAAAAAGGATATGGAGAGCTCTAATCATGTTTTTGCTCATCAACCAATTTCTTTAAACCTGTACACAGGTTTAGCTTGGGTGCTTCTAGAGTCTTCTTAAACATAATGCTTTTTGGCGGTGGAGATAAAGCTTTAGTTTTATAGAGATATTGAATTTTGGTAACTAAATAAGTTCTTTGGGGTGAAATGAATAAAATATATTTTGAAGATTCAAGATAAGAAGATGTGAATTTCCTTTGTTGCTTCTCTGGGGCTTCAAAACAATTACAAGAGATCACTTGTTTCTTCATTAAGAGGAATAAAAATTTGTAGAGGCTTTACTTTCTTGTTTCATTTCATTACATTTTTTTTTTTTTCTTGTTTCTTTTTCCATTCTTTTACTAGACTCCTGGTTCACTAACAATGATATATTTTCTTTAACATATTATTTCCTTCTGTTCTTATCACAAAAAGAAAGAAAAAAAAAAGTTTCGCAGGACATAATGAGCATCCCATATTCTAGGGAAATTATCTTTGTACAAGTGCTTAAAGACTTCCTTCTATTCAACCCTAGAAATGAAAGAATTCAGACCTGAATTCCGAAATTTAGATCATCACATCTGAGTTCCAATAGATCAAATCATAAACTTCAAGCCCCAGGAATTACATGGATGCTTTATTTGAACCTTCAGATGTAAGTTGTAGAACTTCTAAACCTCTAAGGCATAGATGGAAACTAAGCCTAGAGCAATAAAGGAGAGACAGAAATGTCTTGTACCTGCTTTTACTACAATGTCCATTACTATAGTTCATAAATTCAGATTAAAGATTTGGTTGCATGTATCATGTATATCAGGGAAAAAGCTTAAAAGACTTCCAATAGACAATAATTATAAGCAACATGTCATATAAGGTGTCAACATCTCTCTCTTTCAGTAATAAAGCATTTTAGGAAAACTGAACAAGTTATAGAGAAAGAAGATTGCAACATCTAAAAGAAGACCCTTCTAATCTCAAAGTAGTCAGGGCATAGACTTATCAAATTCAACGCATCAGCATCACAATTTACAGATGTCGACAATGCTTAAATTGTGGTAAAAATAAGCCAATATTTCATTTCATATCTATTATTAATGACTGATGCGAATAAGACAGTTTATATTTACAAGAATGTAAAAATTGTCAAGCTTTCCTAGAAGCTCCTGTATCAAGGCAGCATAATCATAATAAAAGAATAAACCATCATTAAACAAAGCACAAGAAAATAAAATTCAATAAGTAATCCTACTCTTACAAATTGTTATCATACACAAACTAACATGATAGCAGATTTTCACAACCATGCATCGTAACAAACATACTACTATATCAATTTCGATTGAAATAAGGAAATTATATTCGTGTCTAAGAATAGTATAATGATAATTAATTAATGAAAGAACAAAATCATAATGTCAATCAGACAAATGCAGCTGATCTTCATGGAACTCAACTCCCATACAACTATAACTACTAGCACATAGAATTGGAAGACCTTTAGCAATAGTTATACATAGAAGTAAGAAAAAGTCTAACCTGAGTGCTTATCAGAAGCATCATGATACTCCTGCTCATCCTCTTCCACAACCGGATGAAGCTCATTGACTCCATCACCGACACTATCACCGCCATCTTTCTCATCAGAAAATCTAACCACAATCACTGGACAAACACAGTGATGCACACAATAGTCACTCACACTTCCCAACCTACTCTTACTACTCTTCTTCGTAGCTCCAAAACCTCTGCTTCCCATAACCACAGCACTCAATCCTAACCTCTCCACCTCCAAACACAGCCTCTCCTTCATGTCGTGGTCCTTCACTATGTGGATCTTAAACGGAATTTGCGCCTCCACTAATGGCTGCGCCAGATCGTTAGCTTTGGTATTGGTGAACAAGTCGAAATCGTCTTCCAGCTTCTGGTGCGACTCTTCGGAGTCCGTCAATTCCAAGGAAAGATCGATGGCGCCCCAATCGGCACCGTAGAGGATGCTGGTGGGACGCACGTGGAGGAGGATGACGTTGTCATCGGGACGTAGATAGTTCTGTACGGCCCATTTGACAGCAAAAGCGCTCTCGTCGCTTAGATCGACCGCGATTCCGACTTTTCTGTGAGAAGCGGTGGAAGATAGCGGGAATCGCGGGGAGGAAGGCTGGACGACAACGGCCTTGGGTTGACGGTCGGATAATTCGGGCGAATGTTTGGGAGACTTCATGAATAAAGTATTATGTGGATTCAGAATCGGAGCGATGGAGATGAAATGGAATGTTGTCGAAGATTTCAGCAGTGTCACTCACAACTATAATGCAATGTCAAGGTTTCTTTGTACATTTCTTGAAAATTTTATTGTTTACATCAGAACAATAATTCTAATTATATATTTTTAATGGGTTTTCTTCCTCTAGAAAATTCTACGTTTGTCTTGTCTTATTCCAAGCAGGCCAAAGGACGTAATCTCACGCAAAGTTTTACTCAAATATTTTTGTCCCTTATCTTTTAAAAATTAAAATACTCACCCTTAATCATAATCTACTATCAATAATTAAATTTTGATAGGTAATTTTGCTATTTTAATAAAAATTTTAAAAAATAATAAAACAAATTTTATAAATATAATAAAAATGTAAAATATTATTAAATATTAAAAAACATTACAAAAATTAAATATATTAAAAATTTTAAAATAACCACCATTATTGACAATAGAATCAAGTGTCTAAAAATAATTACTTGATTTCAAGGACGATTAAATCTAATAGTTTCGTTTGATTGAAATAGCTAGATCGGTCGTCTCTTATTTTAAATAAGACAATTAGATCTAGTCGTTTATGCTTATAAACATATTAAAAATGACTAATTTTGGTTTTACCCATTATTTATAGTCATGATTACTGATAGAAGTAGTTAAATATGATCATTTTTATTAAAATAATAGGCGATCAAATATAATTATCTTCGTTAAAATAAAATGTGTCTAGATATAATTGACTTTATCACCTCTAGAATCAAGTATCCAAATTCTACCATTTAATTTTATTATCAATGTTCATCGTTATTGGTGACATTGTTATCGTAATAATTGTCTTTTTAATTTTTTTAATTTTAAATATTTTTATATATTTATTAACATTTTTGTAAGTCTTTTCAAATTTTTACATATTTTTATTTTTTAATAATAATATTTTAGTTATTTTATTAAAAATATTAATAAAATTAAATGAAAAATAATTAAACGGCGGGTGCTTGGGTTTTTTTAAATTAAATGATGGAAATTGTTTTAAAGTGAAACCTTGGGCGGGAACAACTGCTTTGGCCTCCACAGCACCTTCACTTGTCACTTAAATGACAATTTTACCCTCACATTCACCCTTACCCAACAAATTTCTTCCCTCTTGGTTGTAGGAAGCTGTGCAAAATGACTGGTAAAGCATCTCCTAATCTTAAAGAAAGGAACTAGACCAACTTGGATTTAGGAAAAGTTTCCACTTTTGCCAAGATTACCCTTCAGGGTCAATTGGAGGCAATTCAGGCTCCAAAATTAATTGTCGCCCATTTTTCGGCTTTAAGCACAAACGACATGTCTTTTAGGGAGTTTGTCTGGGAGGGATGTTATTTTTTCAGTAATTTTATTTAAATAAATCAATATAATTTGCTATTAAATTTAATAATATGAATAAAAATTTGATTTTGTTAAATTCAACGAATGAAAAATTATCATTTTATCAAACTATAAAAAAAAAAAAGCGTAAACATACAATAATGCCCTATTTGGGCAATGAGATAACTTTTTCAATACAAAATCAAATTTGCAATTTTATATTTTGTAAAATCTTATAAAACAAGACAATATGCAATTTACATTTTATAATTTTCCAGTTGTATTTTAGTTTACAAAAATATTTGTTTGCTAGGGACTTGCTATTACAGGCTTCCAAGTTCCTATTTTATTTTATTTATTTTCAGAAGGACATCTTAGATCCTTTCAAAATATATCTCGTACTGTTCTAGACAAATAAACACAAATGAATAATTTTCTTATTTATTTTTATGGTCAAAGGACATAATCCCATGTAAAGGTTCACCTAGAGACGACTTTCACTTTTTTATTTTTAAAAGTCTAAACATTTATCCTTGATTAAAGTTAATAATTAAATTTAAAGATCAACAATTAAGTTTTGATAATCTGAAGAGTATTTTGATCTTTTTTTTTAATTTGTAAAATAATAAAATAAATTTTATAAAAATATAAAATATTATTAAAATATACAAAATTTTAAAAATATAAAAAAATTAAAAACAATCACTACTGCAGGTGCCAATGACGACAATGAAACCAAGTAGTTGAAAACGATCACTTGATTTCAAATGTGGTTAAATCTGACCACCTCATTTGATATATGTGATTAAATCGATCACCTATTATTTTGAAGAAGTTAACTAATATGAGTGTTTTCGTTAGCAAAAACTATTAAAAATGATAAAAAGTGATCAATCTTGACCCCAACGATCATTTTCGATTATGATTGTTAACGAAGATGGTCAATTAGGACTACCAAATTTGACTATTCTTAAAGTCAAATGATCATTTTCAACCATCTAATTGGTGATGACTGCTTGTCTTATGTTTTAAAATTTATAATAAAATTATATTTAAATATAATTTTATTATAAATTTTTATTTTAATAAAAGTATTTTAATAATTTTATAAAAAGTCAAAGGTGTAAATGTGTTTCAGTGAAACCTTGAGTGGGAAAGAGTCCCTTGCCCTACTTTATTTTTAAAAGGCCAAAGGACAATTTCCCACCCATAGTTTGAGGCGGGGACAAAGTCCCACCCGCAAGTTTTCAAAAACCCGGTCTCCCACCCGTGGAAAGAATTTAATATTAAATAAAATACTAAACAGTAATATTTCAGGGGCAAATTTGTCTTTTTATGATTAAAATTTTATAAAATAATAAAATAAATTTTATATAAATTTAAAAAATTAAAAATTTAAAAATTTTTAAAAATTTTAAAATTAAAATATTAAGCTAGCCCCGGTACGATCACAGAAGCGGCGGTGTTAGATGTCTTACTTACCAATTGCGCCGGATTTCGCTTACGCCTCAGTAGGCTCTTGGGGCGCGATCCCCCGTATCCCTTGAGATCCCAACCACGAGAAGGCGAGACCGGGGGCCGGCGTGGTCAGCCGGCGTTTCGGGGGGGGCGCTGGATCCGCCTCCTCGGCTCCCGGAAGCGGCAGCTGAGCGCCGCCCAGGAGGCCCGACAGCCTCTCACGAACTGGTGGCGGAGGCGGCCACGAGTGCGACTTATCAACGCCCGCCCGGCCAGCTGGCCTGGCTAACCGATTATTAAAAATTTTTAAAATTTTTTTAAAATTTTTAATATATTTTTTAATTTTTTTATATTTAAAAATTATTTTATAATTTTATTTTAAATTTTTATTTATTAAAGGGCAGTTTAGTCATTTCATTTGAAATAATATAAAATAAGTTTCAATTTTGGTCCAAGGGTGGGAGACCAGGTTTTTGAAAACTTACGGGTGGGACTTTGTCCCCGCCTCAAACTATGGGTGGGAAATTGTCCTTTGGCCTTTTTAAAATTACTAAAAGTCTTTTCGAGCATTTGCTTATTGCAAAATTGTATTTTTTATTTATTGCTTATTGAAACATTAGATATATGTTACAGTATGGATCTTTATAATATGTTATTGTTTACAGACTGATTTATTATTGTTTTCAAATTGGTCCGGAAAAAATCTACGGGAGTACGGCCAGAAAGTTTTGGGCCGTGGCCCAAACCTTAAACAATTTAAACCAGAATATGGAACCTCAATGCGACCCGATTCTTTTGGCTGAGAAGAACCATCGGCCCATTGACATGAAAAAGAATTCCCATTTTCGGCTGATCCAGTACGCTCAAGATCTGATAATTATCCTAATATGGCTCAATATTCTACCGTTGATGGTGAACCCGAGGATGAGGCCAATCTTTTAAATCCGGAGAGAGCAAGAATAACAACAATTCGGTCTTTCTGATAATACTACCGAAATGTAAATAACCTTAGAGAAGGAGTCGATAACGTCTTGCAATTTCTGGGTTTTCAATTCTATTTCCCGATTCAAAATCGCTTTAAGGCTTGTCATCGGAGATAAGATGCCTCAGAGACACTCCAAGAACAACAATGACCCAGCTTTTTTCACGTACGATGAGAAGCGTAAGCTCGGGTACGGAACCCAGAAGGAGAGGCTTGGCAAGGACTCGATAAAACCTTTTGATGCTTGTTGCCCTTGCTTGAAGCCATTCATCAATCCTATGTGTTGCCAGAAAGGTCATGTTTGCTGTAAAGAGTGCATTCTCGACTGCCTTCTCGGCCAGAAGAAAGACATTCAAAGGTTTGCTTCAACTATGGCTTTTACTTCTAATTTGTTTTCTTCAAGATGAAGAAATTTGATTTTAACTAAACTATCTGTTAAATTGTCGCGCTCGCTTATGTTAGACTGGCATTGACGGAGTTCAGAGCCAACTGATCGTGCATAATTTTCTTTTACGAAATTAAATCATCAACATATTGAATTAAGAGCTATAAATATGAATGTTAAGAAGTTAATTGACTGATTGAAAAATTCTGGAAGTGGGACATTCTGGCATCGCATTCCATGCATGATAAATGAGACACTTTTACTTATGCGGTTTTACAAAGCGTGATGAATTGACGAGAAGCAAAAGCTATATGTTTGTGCTTCAAAATTATTGATGGTTATTGTATTATATTTAGCAGAGATTTTGAGTAGATGAGGGATGTAATGGTCTGGAATTTTGGTTGCTGAGGAAAGTGAGCTTAATTTATAGATTTTTTAATAGATTGGTTGCACCAAGTTGGATATTATTGGCAACCAGACATAAAGAACAATTGGTTGAGAACTAAGGAGAGTTAGATATTAGAATCACCCAATAAGTGGGCTTTTCATGGAAAATATTAATTGATATGCTATCTTGTATAAAGTTTCATATGGGTCGCTTCAAAATGGTTACGTTTGTGTCTTTTCTTTGCATTTGTCACCTGTTTACCATGACGTGATATTTAATATTTTTAAATTTAAATTCAAACTTAGTGCATGTTTTAGTTTTGATTTAAAAATGTTAAAAAAACTAAATATCTAAATTTATTTAATTTTTTTTAATAACTGAAGGTATATTTGATATACTATATAAAGCTTGTTTTCAGGGTTAAAACTATGTAGAGAATTTTCTTTTTCGTTTCATTTTTTATACTTGTTTTTAGGATTGTATTGGAGAACTTTTCTTTTAAGCATTTCCACTATAGTTTTCTTACTTTTTCTTGTATTTCTTGTTTTCAAAAACAAAAATTTATACTTGAATTCTTAATGACATGAGCACTAAAATTTTATATAAATTTTGTGGATGAGATGTATGTTTATATGTTCCTTTATACTGAATCAGCTATCACTTCCCTGATGGTAGAAGATTAAAATGTTCATATAAAAGTTTGTTCTTAAACTAGACAAGATGTTCTTTCTCAGTTCCCACACTTCTTGCCTTCTTTTAGAAATGCATAATTTTGATTACTTAAGCAAGCATATTCTTTTAGACTTTCACAGCTGTTGATGGGAAATCCATCTTTTAAGTAATTTTCCAGTTGCAGTTCAATATGTAAGACAGATTTGCATTAGAAAAATATGATTTTGACATGTAAGACAGATTTGCATGGGAAAGATATGACAGTAAGCTTATTGTTTAACTGCCATGTACTTGTCTTAATAGCATAGTTTTTCAAATCAAGGAATAACATGATGCACATTTCTTGTTTACCAATTTGTTTATTTTCTGGGTTAATAGATAGCTATGTGCTTTGGGTTTTTCGTTGTTGATACTTTGCTGAAGGTGTTGATTTTTTTTTTTGTCTTTCAGAAAGTTAGCTGCTCACACTGCTCAGCAGAAGCAAGAGAAGGAAGAGGAAGAAGAAAAGTTAATGATGCAGAAAGCTAGGGAGCTTGATGCCTTTGATCAGCAAAACCATGGTGCAGTACCACAGTATGGTGATAGAAATCACAGCCGAGATAAGCATGGTTTTCGTGGTGCAAATAGTGTGAAAGCCACATCTTAAGAAGAGGAAGCCCTTCGGACAATGAAAGCGTTTTGGCTGCCCTCTGCTACCCCAGAAGCTCCTGCCAAGGCTGAAGCCCCTTCTACTAGTACAGTCTGTCCAGAAGGCAAGGAAAGACTCAAGTTGAAAACCCTCTTTCCTGTCCATTTTACAGAAGACAACAGTGAAGAGAATAAATCTGATTCTCATGATAAGACACTTATTTGTCCAAGCTGCAAGGTTACCCTGACTAACACATTGTCACTTGTTGCCCTAAGCTCATGTGGGCATGTGTTCTGTAAGAAATGTGCCAACAAGTTTATGGCTGTCGATAAGGTTTGTTTGGTCTGCAATAAGGCATGTAAAGAGAGACATTTGGTGAACTTAGAGAAAGAAGGCACAGGGTTTACTGGCCATGGGGATCGACTTAAGGCAACTGATTTTAAACATTTGGGTAGTGGTTCAGGGTTGGGGTTGGTGAGACCTGCTATGAAGGCATAAGTTTTGAATGTTTAAATGTCTTGTAAATTGGATTCATTAATATTTTGCACTTGTATTTTTATTTGTAGCTGTGTCTCATGAGTGAAATAACAGCCAATGCATTTTCTTTTGTGTTGTGATCAATGGTGTGACTCCATTCCTTTAAACCTTTTGTTGATAATATTTGGCTGAGTGCTGAGCTAGCTACAGTCAGGTGGCGATTAAGTTGTGGCAACATCAACCTCGTCAGTTTGTGCGTATCTCTTGAATTTAATAGTGCAATGTTGATTTTAATAAAGAATGAAATAGGCTCGGTTGAATTGAATGTCAACTGGGAGCATCGAATTATTACAGGTGAAACTATTGTGATTATAAAAAAAAAAATAGAGAGTCAAAAATTTGACAATGCAAATTGGACTGGACATTGACTGGTTCAAAATTTGGGCCGGATAGAATAACTGGAGATTGGCATGGGGCTGAAGGTGATACATATTTGGTTTCAGAAATCACTTTTCACAAGTCAACTTGGAACAGAATAACTTTATGCACGTGGGTTGGTTGATAATGTAGATGAGAACAATGATTAGATTATGAGCATAAAATCCAAAAATCAGCCACCAGCTTGGGGTGGCTGTCCTGTCCACTACTACTGGAACCTGCCAAGTGCTTACCAAGTCATCGTTATCCTCAATTAATATCATCTAATTATTTTCTAATCATGTATCTTGCTCAAATTAGGTAACCTGAAAACAACTGTTTTATGACCACAAAAATGTCGTCAAGGATAAGGCTGTTTATTTTATAATTAGAACGTTAATTTGTTCATTTAATCAGAGGTTATTTTATTTCAAGTTTTCGACAGCTGTACCGTCGTCAATTGTCGCCTCCTCTGGGGTCCCCACTGCTTCATTAATTGCCCGCCAACTCCCGCAGCTGCCCAAGCAACTCCTGAATCATTTAATTAAGTTCTTATTTTGAAGATTGCAGCGGCCAGAAAGAAGCGGTTTAATGGCGGATGTGGAGAGACAAGAGAACGTTGGTGAAGAAGGGGAGAGGTTGCTGGAGGGGATGGCTGTGGTGAATTTTGACCTGCTGTGTTCCAACGTGGCCTTGCAGACGCAGGGTAAATTCATAAAACAATCAAACGAGGAGGTTGAAATGGACGCCAATGGAGGTGAATTTGGCGCCGTTTTAAGGATGTGGGAAGGTGAAGTCCTTGACTGCTTCCATGACCGTCGTATCTCTCTCGAATCCGCTTGGTTAGTTTTTAAAGTTCTTTATTCGGTTCCTTTGCATAGCAATTCTTGAACCCAGATTGATATTGTGTTGTTACAGTTGTCCCTGTTACCGATTCGGGAAGAACATGGCACGGGCTGGTTTTGGTTCTTGTTTTTTTCAGGTAATTTTTTTTTTAAACTTGAAGCAACAAAAATTGAAAACCTTATGAAAATAAAGTTGATTAAATATCTAAATTTCTCTTTGAAACTTTGCAGGCAAGTGTTTATTTGTTTCTTGCTGTTGGCGGCCTTGCGAATTTCTTTGCTTTCATTGTCACCAAGCGCCATTGCTTTTTGTATTTGGCGATGGCTTTTGCCATTTCTGTAGGAGGCTACTTGGGGTTTTACCGAACGCAGATAAAAAAGAAATTTAACATTCTGGTGAGCCTTTATATTCATAATTTCCTTTCATACTTTAACTCCATTTTAAGTTTGTTTTGTGCTCTATCCCATTGTATATGGTTCGTATCATTCTAATCCGCAATTCTATACAATTGCGTGTTTAACAAATTTGGTGTCAGAGGATACTCTTGACTGGGTTTAGGTTAGTCTGAATTTTGTTTCCAAGTTGGAAAGGCCTAGGCAGAGGTTAGCTTTGCTTATTTTAGCAAGTTCTGGTAGCCACTTTGTTTATCTATGAGAAGTTTAACATGGAAAAAGGTATATGTTCTCTCTCTGGTTATGAGGTTACCTCATAACCAGCAAATTGTGTAATCAAAGTCTAAACTTGGATAAGGTGAAGCACAGGCATTTTTGGTTCCTTTTCAGAGTCAAGCCTTCCTTGACAATGAATTTAAGGCTAAACAAATATTCCAATGTTCCATTTGGTTGAATGTGCCTCCCTCATTGTTTTTCCATTTTGTGATTGTGAGAATCTTTCAATGAGTTGAATAATTCTAGTTTCATATCCACTGCTCTTTCAATACTGATGTATGGCAGTACCTTATGCCTTTTGATTTATGGCTTATTGCTTTCACATTTACATCAACATGTTTGGGAAATATGTTTGCTTTCAGGGTAGTGACAGTTCAGTGGATGACTGCATTTACCATGTTATCTGTCCCTGCTGTACCTTAAGCCAGGTACTTTCTTTGCAAAGCTATATTTTGCTAAAAATATAGACAAAATTTAAATGTTTCCGATCACAATTTTGCAAAAACCTTTAGTGATGCTATCCTTCTATATATTTGGAGCAGGAAGCTAGAACTTTGGAGATGAACAATGTCCAAGATGGCACTTGGCACGGCCGGGGTGATACAATATGCATAGGAAGCTATAATGAAGGGAGCAGAGCCTTCTTTGAGCTACACCCACTTCCTGTCTCAACCAAGTGCCCTGATCCTTGCAGCATGCAGAAGAGTACAGATGTTGTGATGACTGTTGACCTTGGGAAGCTGTGAAGCAGAGTTTTGGTCCATTCATCCCTGTGCTGCTTCTCCCGGAAAGTATGAGTCTGCTTACTTCCTGTCCAATTTCTTGCTCTAGGGAGCAGTATTATGTTGGCTGCATTGAGGAATCTGCATTTGGAAGTAGTAGTAGTAATAACACCAGGAACCATATAATCTTTGCAGCTTGATTTGTACCCTTGCGTCTAAAGCAATGAGGATGCTGAGCTTTTCAAACTGATGAAGACGTTTTGAGTCTATGTACATGGTAGAAAACTTGTATTTATTCTTGTGGGGTTTTTTTAGTCCACCCCATTTCCGCTTTCATCCTTCAGTTGTTTCGTTGCCAAATGATGGAAACAAAGCCATTATTTTCTGTTTGTCCGAAAGAATTTGCAGTTTGTTAGAACTAAAACCCCGAGGGATTTTGCTTCTAATGCAAATTTCAGGGCCAGTGGTTCAATAAATCACGGTAGAAAACCATACCAAAGATTCCAATTACTATTGACATTTCAAACTTGATTGCTTCTGAAATTTCATGACCAAATAAAGCGGAAATCATGGAATACCCATCATATCTTGGGGATTTTTAACTGTAAAATATTTGGAAGAACTTGACCAAACTCTTGGCTATTGGGCTTCTCTAAGTTTGAGTGACACCTTACTTGAATTGGATCGCAACTCGCAAGCATAAACAAAGCGATGTGTCCAAAGCAGAAAAAATTTCAAAGCTGGATGCTGGATCAATAATAACGCCTATTTGTCGATTGACAGCATCATAAACTGTGACTCCATATTACAGCGCAAACCAAATGCACAATATTAGGCGTAATTTGATGTGCAAATAAATGTTTGCATTTTTCACTTAACGTTTGAGTTCACTTGGTAAGAACAAGGCCTCTTAGGACTAAAAGACAAACTTTTATCCCAAAACTTTTAAAATATTATATACTCATCCGTTGATCACAATTAACAGTTAAATTTAATTATCAACCATTAAATTTAATTGATGAAAGAAAATTTTTTATTATTTTGAATAAAAATATTAAAATTAATAAATAATAAAAATAATTTTATAAAAATAATTAAAATATAAAATAATATCAATATAATATTAATATAATAATAAAAATTTTAAAAAGTTAGTAAAAAAATTTAAAAAATTATTGAAAAATTTTAAAAATAGAAAATAAAATCTGTAGACCTAACTAGATAGTAAAAAATGGCTATATAATTCAATTCGTTATCGGATCTGACCATCTTGATAGTTGAGACAACTAGATCTAACAGCTATCAGAGATGGTAAACAACAATCAGTTTGCTTGAAATCAGTCATTTTAGGTCTTCCTCGATGACAAAAAGGATCAGATTTAATCATCTTAACCATCAAAGTTGTCAGATCTAATAGTCAATTAAGCTAAATAGCCAGATGACTATCTAGTTATGTTTACAGTGGCCACCATCGCTACCAACAACTGGCGACATTGTTAGCAACGGTGGCCATTTTCTTAAAATTTATTTTATTTTTAAATTTATTAAATTTTATATTAATATTATTTTATATTAAAACTTATTTTAATATTAATATTATTTATATTTTTAGTGGAGGGTATTTTCATCATTTCAACTAAAATATTTATAAAATTGAATTAAAATTGGTTAATAGGTGGATATATAGTTTTTTTAACAGATTTTATGATAAAATTTATCATTTAGGAAAAACTTGGATAAGAATAAATCGTTTGACCGAAAAACAACTTTATATATTACTTATCATATCAATTTAATAATTATATTTATGATAAAAGATAAATTATCAAAGTAATCCGGTATTATTAACATCAATTTGGTTTTCACAATATTCTAAGTTGGTTTTCTTTCATATCTTTAACTAAAATTTGACATTGACTAGTTATTCCATGTATTGGCAACATCACTTAAAAAGACAGAAAAGATTGAGAGTTTGCTTACAATAAATAGTTTGATGAACAATTACCCAAACCTTCAAGGAGGAATCATAAGATTTTTTCATCTAAATTCATGCAAATTTGTTGTGAAATTTTAAACTTTTAATGCTACGTACTTTACATAGCTTGTTATAGAAGTGCATAGTAACTCTCTAGGCTTGAGTAGTGTGTCATTTTTTTTGTATGTGTCCTTTATATGGTACCTCGTTATCCTTATGCAGTATATTTATGAATTATTTTGAGAATATTTCGTAGAATTCCTCGAAAACATTACAGCTATTAGAGACATTATTTAGACTTGATCTCTCTCTTGGCTTTGTCTTCGACAGCCATGTTGTATGTTTTCTCTCTCATTTATAACTCTCATTTTCTCTATTATGTGTTTCTCTAGGTTTCAGCATCCTTTGGTAGTGCCTAAGACATGTCCCAACTTTTTGATCGTCATACAATTTAAACTAGGTTAAATATCACTCATCATATATTATAAAAACATTTTCTTGAAATTAAATTCACTCCAGAAAAATCAAATTTCAGGTGTAAACTTTGTAAGCGAGAATACTTTTGTTGATGAGAAAGCCGGGTATAGTATATATGGTGTATCGGAATTTCCTATACACTTATTTTTTTTAACTTTTTCTTTAACAATATGATTTATTGCCTAAATATCTTCTATTTATATGCCTTTTTTTTTTTTTTTAAGTAAGACTTCATCCTTGGATTCATTTTCAAGGATGAAATTCTATCTTCGAACAAAAAAGACATTTATAAATAGAAAATATCTTGATAACAAGTCAAAATGTTACTTTTTTTTTTTTATTCTTTTAACCATATTTTCTCCAACATTTTTATCCAAAACTTGCAACCCATAAGTCTTTATCTTTTTGCAAGTAAAAAGTAAGCCCTTTAGAAGTTTGTTGCACTATGTGTCACCGCCAATATAGACAGAAAAGAAATATCACACCTTTGCACTCTTCTCTTTCCATATATTAACCATATTCATCATCATATATATATTGATAATACTCACGAAAAGTTTAAACTTATTGCTAATTAACCAAAGTGGGATGAACAGAAATACACCTTAATGGATTCTAAGGTTTAGACATTTTCTTATAATGGTAACAAGGACATACAGACTCTTCTTTCAGTTTAATACAATCTTACAAAGGCAAAAGAAACCATTTGAAAAAAAAAAAAAAGAAGCGAGCTTCCTCATTACCTAAAACTGTTTCTTGAATCTAATCGAGTGAAGCTATAATAATACTCCTCAAAATTCTTTTTTCCCAAGTGTGAACAAATACATCCCATAGTACGTTCATTGATGTATTAACTAATACTTTAATTAATTTCAATATGTGAATCGCTATTGTCACTTTTTATTTATCTATTGTTATTGATAGTATTGGTCACAAAGTTCATAGAATTTCTTAATATAATAAAGAAGTATATATTAAGTTATAACAAAATGTAGCAAATTTAGGTCTTCTTTTAATATGAAACCTGCTCGATCGGAGTCTTCCACCCTTGCCAACTAGTAATGGCCAGGCCATCTTTTCCGCTAGCTTGATCCAGTATAATTTTTTACTTCTGAGTGCCTCCAAAAGAATAATATATTCAAAAGGGGGGAGGGGGGGTACTACTTTGTCTTCTCCAATTTTCTATTCTTCTACAACAACTTGCAAATTTAAATGCTTTAATGCTTTCTCATAATTAAGCCTACGCAACAAAGAGTTAAGTGCCTGGACGTCACCAGACATTTCTAAGCCTAGCATGTGGCTCAACCTCTTAATCATTTATTAATATGAGCCTTAGAATGCATGTTCTGGCTTTGATTTAGGGGATAATTGAACTAGGAGCAAATATTTAGTATTGGTTTTTTTGCATCGTTTCTCAAGTTTGCTTCATCGTTTATATCATTTTTATCACTATGTTGATATTTGTAATAGCCAGTGTTTCTTTATATATATATATATATATATATATATATATATATATATATATATATATATATATATATATGTATGTATGTATGTATGTATGTATGTATACTTCAATTAGAAACGAAGAAATTAATGAATGCAAGAGAAACGGTTTATTCTTTTTTCGGAATTCTAAATCATAGTTTTTTATTCTACTTTCATCGCCCTTAAATTTGAGTTATCCTTATCTTTTCCTCAGATTTGGATGAGATTGTTTATAAAATGATATTTAACCCTGTATTCATTACCTCAAGTGCACAACCAACTATAAATTAAAGTCAACACGTGCTTCCGCTGACCTTTTGCATCACTCTTTAATGTTATTTATACAACCAATCAATTCATTGTTGGATCACCTCCCAGGTTCAGGATCATCAGAATTTCCTGATTTGGCGACAAAAGATTTAACAAACCCTGAAGAGAGATGCAAAGAAAAGTAAATCTGACATAGAAGTAATATTAATAAGGGTAACTGTCTTGATAATAGTAATGGATAACATACTTTATTAACAACGGGGAGCGGATACGAGGTAGAAACTTATATTTTTCTTAATAAAAGAGAGAGATATTTATACCTTTTACCACATTGTGCAGAGTAAAACAATGCATGCTGCGTTTGAAGAGAGCAAATTTAGCCATGGGTACTGGTATCGTATAACGTGAATCATACAATATAATATAAGTGAAAAATAAAAAATATTTAAAGATACATCAAAAATTGGTATAATGTAACAAGTATACATACATATTATCAATACAATGAAATGAAGGATTGATAATTTGATAAAATATCAATACAGATTAATTTTATGGGACAATGTCTAAGTGATGAATTAAAATTTTTATTATTATATGAGCTGACTTTATAAAAAAATATATGCCCTGCATATTCCAGAATTGCATCACCTATTAGATAATATACATAATTGAACTCCGCTTGACTGTCTTCCAATTATATGATGGTGGCAATGATTTCTGGCCCACATGCATCCTGGTATCTGTTTTTCAGCAGTACGAAATGAAGAAGAACGACTGAACCGGCATGAGTGGATGTCAAATAGAGTTTCCAACGATAATGCCAATGTTTTGTTTGTTAAGCAACTTGCGTAGGAAACCTCCTTTGATTTTTAATAATCTTGAAAACAGATTAATTTATATTTGCAACAGAAAAATATTTTTGTTGACCTATCTAATTAACTAAATTATGAGAGTGAAAACTTTATTTTCATATGTTAATTTACAGTTTATGACAGCTAAGTAAGAGCTTACAAATTAACAAACATTTATCCGTCGCAAACAATCTGTGTCTACAAACTGCGAGCAGTGGACAAGTTGCACATTATATTATCGACAGACAAATCTCACATCGGAAAAATACGAGAAAAATGCATGTTGAGTATGAATGTATATTATAATCAGTGAGACCCTAAACTAACATGATCTCTTGATCTACAAAGTTCAAAAAGAAAATCTGTTCATCTTTTTAGAGATGATGTTAAGATCAATTTAATCACTACGACAGAAGAAGGGAAGAGTTGATATACTACTTAAAGAACTCGATGATAATCGAAATGAAATATGTTAATTTGGTTACAAAAATGGAAGAATAAAATTTGTTTGTTAACTGAGAAATTGCAGAAAAGAAGAATATAAAAACTTAATAGAGAGAAACAATATCTCGTTTTCGTCTGTGAATGTTTAAGTGAAAAGGTGCGGATTGGAAAGAAACATCTTATGCTTCTCTTGATTCAAGATTGAAAGCTGGGATTTCTCATTTTTCTTTTTATTTCCTTCCTTTCAAACTATATCAAATCTATTGGCTCAGAATTATTAATTTTGTGTTTGTCTGAGAAAGAATCAACTATCAGTACTGTTTTTGATAAAGATTTTCAATCTGTCAATTGCCTCTGTTATTGTAAAGATGAGCATGATAGTTAATAAAAATTCATTAAATTCAGTTGAAGAAACTTTTCTTTGTTTTAGTTACTTCTATGTATTATCCTTTACACTACACCATCTTTTTATAAATATTCTTCCATTTATTTCATGTTATCTTAATTTCTAGGTACAAGTTTTTTTTGTATATCTAGAATTGAAGAAATCAAAGAAGATAATTAAAACAATAAAACTATGCATTTGAAACCATAAAACAATTTAAAAAAAATGTCCCTAGGCCTAGTTAAGAAATTGTGTGTGATGTATTTGAAACAAGGAAATTAAACCTTGATGGAATGTGTATACACACACACACAAACTCACGTATGTAAATGGATTATTCAATTATCAGCATTCATTATTTTATTGCAAACAAAGCTATTTATAATGCCGCAACTAACTCTATATAAGATACCTTTCCATTACTTACCAAAAAAAAGATACCTTTCCACATTCCATTAAACTAAGTATAATCATGGACACAATGTGAACTCATATGGACGTGTTTTTAGTTGCTTACTTTCAGAATAAAACAAAAGAAATCAAGAATTCCATCATCCAAGCTTGAATTCATATGCATCCAGTTTTCATTGTTTAATTTTTTATATAAAAACCCAGGATTTTCATCTCTTGTTCCTCTATCTGAATGGGAATGAATATATAATTATAATAATAGTAATAATAATAAATATCTCAGTCTCCCTTCAATAAACGGATAAATGCATCCCATGTTGAAGGGTCATCTCATGGCACGAGGCGATGGACTTTGACTCAAGTGCTCATTGGAGACTTTGCAATATTCGACATATTCCTCTTAATGTTCTAATAACTATTTTATTTGGAAAAATATTCGTTTCCTGATTCCTTGAAACAAGTAGAACATATTTATTCTTATAATCGTCATAAATAGTCATTGAATCCTAGTCAAGTGGAACTATTTTTATAGTTAAGTTTACTATAGACTTTTTGGCGTGTATTTAGACATGTCTGCAAGACTGTAACTAGGTCATTTTTTATGGTGAACCCCATCTAGGAGTCTGCCACTTGAAAAATTCGTCGCAAGACTTTTCGAAAGTCTATACAAGAATAATAAATGAATTCCATTTCATCAAAATATTTATTTCTAGAGTTATCTATCATGCTAATTGTTAATTTATGTTATAGAACATAATGTATTTATATCTTAAATTCATGTTGAAAATAAAAAGGATAAAATAAAAAAAAAATGATATACCAATAATTCAAACAACAAAGAGAGAGAGAAAAATAATTTACTGAAATATTATAGGTTGCTCATCTATTCTTTTAACAAATATAAAATTGGCAAATGCAACACGGTTTTCCTCTTACAATACATAAAATAATCGTAACAAAAATCGTATTTTCCTGGCTTTCTACAAAATTTTGCCTTTTACGATGTATTTTTCCTTTTAACCGTTGTAATCATTTGGACTCTCTTCAAAATCTTTCAATTAATTTTTTGATACAAAAGCGTGGTCAAAGACCCAAAAAAAAAAAAGTACAAATTAATTATACTAACAATCCTAGCAAAGGATCTTGATAAAATATCACTTCATTTGATGAGTGTAAAACGAGTTTAGACATTCAATAGACAATTTGAAGACATACACAAACCTAACATCCCAATTAATCTGGTTACTTAATCAATCTTAACATTCTATAATGATTTGTAATTTCAAATAATTAATTTTATCAACAGCATCCAGAGCATTTTTTACGTAAGGAACTGTACGTCATCACTCGGCAGCCACCTTCACAATTAATATTAATATATTAAACAGGAAATTTTTTATTTATTTTTCGCATGTGACACATGCATATTTATGAATGAGTCAGATAATTGATAAGAACATTAACATGTGGAAGAAGAAACCCATGCAGTACGGCTCTTGAGTCTGATGCACATAACTCTCCCCTCCTTTCAAGTGGCTCACCACTCAGCAAGTTAATCAGATTCCTTTCATGGAAAATGAAGATTTTAGTTGCCGAGAAGAAAGAGCAAAATAAAATTATATATAAAACAGACTGAAAATTTAACTTACCATTTATTTTTATAAATGCAAACGTTCAGACCTTTCTAAGAAGCATTTAATATTTTCTTTATTTTTTATTTTGTTAGGTTGAATAATAACAAGAACCAATTATTAATTTACTTAATTTAAAAAAGTATGAATTTTCGCACTTGAAATTTAATTTTGGGAATTTTATTAACGAACTAGAAAATGTTAAATGACAATTAAATTTATAGTTGAATAATTGAAACTACATTTATTAAGTCTGGAATAAGAGTTTACATATGGAATTATTGTAGAGACGTTGTTTATAAATATAAAGAACTTAATTTCTTTTGTGTTTGTGCAGAGATTATATATGGTATATATTGCCACAGATACACCGGATTTGCTCTTTCTTCTATCTATTAGTATAATTCATTGAGAATTGCATTATACGGATTCATCTATAAGAATCATTTGTGCGTACTTAACACTGGTGCTAGGAAGCATCCAATCCTTGTCCAGCCCTTACAAATGGCCTGCTTAACTGTACTCTTCTATTTGCAGTTTGCCTTAAATAAATTGCCAGCTTACCAAATAAAATTATAATATGCTTCTTCCATGAAAGGCTTTGTAGTCGTTGAAAATTTTTTAACTTTGAACCGCGTCTTCCAATTGACTTGCATTGATATAAATAGCGATCAATCCTATGAATTGCTTTGACGTTAAAGTACGTACTTGAACTGAGGCTAACTCTCACAAGTTAAGATGGTGAAGGCTAGAGATCAAGACAGTGAAAAGACATATCTGAGAAAAGGTTCTTGGACTCCTGACGAAGACCAGAAATTGAAAGCTTATATCCGTAGATATGGCATTTGGAATTGGGCTCAGATGCCAAAGTATGCAGGTTGAGAACAATCGAAAACCTAATATGTTTCTTATGAACAACTATTGAGACCTCTGAAATATATCTGCTTAATTTTTTTCTCTTTTCTTTTCTTTTCTTTTTTTGCTTTCCCTGTAGGTTTGTTGAGAACGGGAAAGAGTTGTAGACTTCGTTGGTTGAATTATCTAAGGCCAGATATAAAGCGTGGAGACTTCAGTGAAGAAGAAGAACAAACCATGATCAAGCTGCATCAAGAACTGGGAAATCGGTGAGTACTGCCATACTCAGGGAAATTTTTTTGACGTTAGTAGTAATTTGTCATTTTGCATGACTTAAACGTCACGATTCGTTTCCTCTTTCGGTATTATTAGGTTTTATGAAGAAGAACAATATTTTATATCATCACTACGCAATTATACTTTTTCTCTTTTCAATTGTTTTTGTCTTGATTCCAGTCTTAATAATACAGTAAGTTTGTTTTCCAAAGCTTACAATGTGTAGAAATCTATGTAGTTAAAAATTACAAAGCGTTATGAAGTTCATGATGTTTTGGAGTCTGATACATGTAAGTTGGTTTCTTGTAAATTTAATTTGCCGGTTTTAATTACATTTGGATCATTAATGATTTAAACAAGTTAATTATATATCTTGTGAATCTTTCTAGACCAAGTTACTTCGGAGAACATTCAGATGATATATCGTGGAATCCTTTCGTACATATGATAACCTTTTTCTTGTTCTAATACCAGATGGTCCCTTATTGCCTCAAAACTGCCTGGAAGAACAGATAATGAGATAAAAAATTACTGGCATACCCGGTTAAGTAAGAAGAGCTTGCAAGAAACACAGGAGGCCGCTATTAAAGCCGACCAGAAGCATTCATCTGAAGCCGGTTCCTCACCTATCAATGATCCAGATGCATCTGACCTGGACATATATGAGGCTTCTCCAGTGTCCTCACAAGGATTAACTGATAATCTTTGTTCATCAAGCTCCGATCCTACTAGTGAAAGTGAAGGAACGCAGATCCTAGAAGAGAACATCGATTTCTTTGAAACATATGGAGATCTTCAAAGTTTATTGGATCAGTCATTTCCGATGGAAGAATTATCCATGGACGATTGTTTTGGGGATTCAAGTCCTGGATTTATGATTCCAACTTCTCCGAAAGAGTTTTCAGACGAAGAAGTCCAAAATTTATTGGAACAAACGTTTCCAGGGGAGATTTTGGGCGTGGCGGATGGTCAAGGGGCCAATGATCCTAGATTTGTGAAGCCAACCTCTGAAGGAGAGTTTGCAGACGAAGAACTCCAAATTTTATGGGAGCAGTCATTTCCAATGGAGAATTTAGACATGTTAGAAGATTATGGGGCGGATACAGACCCTGGATCTATAGTACCAGCAACTCCTCAGGTGCAGTTTTCATATGCAGAACTTCAAAATTTGTTGGAGCAGCCATTCCCAGTTGAGAGCCTATCTGTGGTAGAAGGTTATAAGATTACTGATGACCCTGAAATTGAAGAATCAACTTCTCAGTGGGGGTTTCAAGATAATCCATGGCCAATGTCTTCCAACTAC
The DNA here is from genome assembly GCA_026122585.1 of Anacardium occidentale. NCBI lineage: Eukaryota > Viridiplantae > Streptophyta > Magnoliopsida > Sapindales > Anacardiaceae > Anacardium > Anacardium occidentale. Next base: position 94,863 of record JAJEJH010000031.1, read on the forward strand.
GATGGTGACAATGATTTCTGGCCCTGTCATCTAATGGAAGTAATTGATTGTGGAATCTAACGTTGTCTGTTTAATTGCAGTTAATTTGTTTCTTCCTACTTATACCATAGTTATACAAGAAGTAACCGTACCGAGGCATCCTGGAATTCGGTGCTTGCACTGGTTGCTGTACTTGATGTAATCAGCATATACGAAGAGGTTTTTTCACTGAATAATTGCATAATAGCAAACGGTTAAAATATGGTTATTATTGTTTCACCACGCAAGGTGTTTACAATAGACAAATAATTCGCCTTTAAAGTTATCTAATATATATGAAAATTTAAGAGAACAATAATATGTAATACATTTTCATGTAAAAATCTAAAGAGAATAATACGTAATACTTCTGTTAAATAATTGTATTACAATAAATAGATGATAATATGTAACGTGTTTTATGTAAAAATCTAAAAAAATCACAATACATAATACGTCTGTATATAAAATTCTAAGTAGACGAAAATATGTAACGCTTCTGTATCGAAAAATCTAAAAGAATGACAATACAAAATTCTCCTAATGGATAGATATATTACCTATATAACAAAGAGAAAATGATAGGTAATACCATTATATGTAAAAATCTAGGAAAAAGACAATAAATAACGTCTTTAGTAAATATTCATCTTACCTATACAACAAGAGGATAATAATATGTAATATTCTGTATGTGAAAAATCTAGGGGCACAATGATACACAACACGCCCCCGAGTGGATATTTGCATTATTTACATAATAAGGGATGATGATATGTAATACTCTTGTATGTGAAAATTTAAGAGAATAATGATATGTAATACCCACCTCATAATTAATGTGTATAAAAGAGTAATTTTAATTGGGTGTGAGCTCGAAGATAACAACACGTAACACTCAAGGAAGAAACACATTAATTAAAAGGAAATGATAGAACTTTTCTTTAAAGTCAGACTAGAATGTTGTAATTTCTAACGTTTTAGTCTTGCCATAGATTATGGTACCCTTAAGCCAGCCTATATCCTAGTGTTGGTCTCAATTAGGGTTTGAATTATGATAAAGGTGTACGGTGTAACACATATGACCAATAAAAATTAATATACATTTTTAAAGAAAAGATGATATAATAAAGATAGATATAAGAAATTTTAAAATTATGATATTTTTAAAATGATAAATTAAACATTTTATTATATTTTTTAAAAAATATATATCTTATGATATTATATAAAATATAATAGTATACAACATTACTTCAAAAAAAAAAAAAAATGGTTTAAAGTTTAATTTAGTTTGAAAACTCTCAAAATCACAACCCAAACTATAAATTGTTTTTCTAAAATTTATTAATCCAAAATTAAACTATTATATAAATCAAACCAAACTAAATTATAATTTCTAGAGAATTTAATTTGATTTTACGGTTTGAACAGAGTAGGCAAGGGTCTAATAGATAGACACATATGCAAGGGCAGGAATTTCTTTATATCCAACCCATCCATCTGCACCTGAATTGTATGGGTGGGTTTGATCATGTGATTATACAAAAAAAAAAAAAAAAGATGGTAAATTTTGAGTGTTAAATTTGTATTTATCAAGAACATATATCTGTGACTTGGGAAACACTATAAAATTTGTTTCATGCTGTATCTTACAAATTACCATTAATGTCAGTTATTTAACAAAAAAATGAATTACTTAATCAGCAAAAGATTGATTGGATTGGAGTTAGCAGGTGTTAATGGATGGTTTTAAAGTTTTAATTATATGGGCATGAATTTCTTAATATATAGAGCCCCACCAGTCGAAAGTGTTTGTCAATAAATACATAAACATATAATATAGACATATACATACAGATAAATTCAGAATGGCTTTTTGGCGTAATACATTACCCTTCCATCAAGCAAAAAGAAAATCAATTACAATCCACAAAGCAATTACCAGAGTCACACAAAAGCATGTTCGGAGTAATTTTAACCCTACATGACCCGGGCCCGTTCAAGAGGACTGTGAGATGCGGCCCGGCTTTACGTCAGATCCGGTCCTTGTTAATTCTTCACCTGGCATCATCATACCCGGATACCCCTGAATCATACCCGTGTTTCTAACCCCATAATAAACCTGCTGCTGATTCATTCCCTCAGCTGGAACTATTCTGATTGACGGGTCATATGCATGATCCATCGTCGCAACAGGCCTCACTGCACCTCCACCGTATACTTGATTAGAAGTTGGAACTGGCTGTTGGTACCCTAAAGGCATTTGACCCCCAGGAACCGGGTATTGATGAACATACTGTGCTCCAATAGGGATTGGCTGCACCGGGGCATTTCCGGGTTGAACCGGACCCGGAACATAATAGAATGGTATTTGTTGTACAGAAGGACCGGAGTAATGAGATTCCGGTAAATATTGCCACATGGGTTGACCCGAGTATCCGGTTGGCTGTATTGGCTGCGTTTGTGGCTCCATTGTCTCTGTATAGCCATCGACTTGAGCACTCCGCTTTGACTCTATAGCGGCAACCAGGTTGTCGGGTTTAGTCTTTACCGGAGGAAGATCCGGCATGGATGGAACAATAGGTGCGGATGATATGGAGCAAAACGGCGACGCAACAGCAGGGGCAGGTGAACCCGGATCCGATACCGATACATTCTCATGCAAAACTAATCGAGACTTCAGTTTTGGTTCACGAGGCTGCGTGTCCTCAGAATTATCCAACCCGAATAGATAATCCGGTACTTCTGATACAATCGAGGAAGCCTCTGAACGTCGACGCTCGAGCCCCGCGCCGCTATTGAGAGCGTCAAAGAACCAGTGCTCTCGGTTAGTCGAGCCGTCAAGGAGCGAGCTGATACTACTGGCTCGGGAATCATCACCTTTAGTAAAAAGAAAAAGACGGAGCCTAGCTGATCTTGGGTTTTGATTCAGTGCTATGCGATCATACTCCTCCATCATGTTCTCCACATCCTCATCCGTGGTGACCGAGATCAATGCGTCCAAATCCTCGTTAGGCAGCTGATACTTGACGCTAATGTTACTGTCACCTAATTACATCAACATGCATCACAAAATGCAATGATAAGAAGATTGAAATTTTAGAACTTAACTTATTCCGAATGTGTACCTGCAAGTTTTGAGAGCTTGATGAGTAGAGCGGAGAAGGTGGTCGAGCGGTGGACGGCAACTATACGGGTATCGCCACCAACATAACGGAGCTGGTTATCATGAGGTCGGGGGAGGATCTTGCCCCCGAAGCTGCACATGAATCGTACGCGTGAAATATGGAGATCATAGCGGTCAGAACGAGGAGAGGAGGCGACAGAATCGGTGGCGCCGGAGTCAAGCTCTGATGGATGAAGCGATGCCATTGAGTTACATTAATTGAAAAACTCTCTGAAGAGTATAAAAAGACTTTCAAAGAGTTGGAATCTCCGCCTAAAGTTTTCTTTTTTTAAGAGCGTTTTGGGGATGGAATGTTAACGAAAGACAAGGAGCCAGCCGAGTCGAGACTGTAAAAGAATGTCTGCATGTTAACGAGTTTTCTACGGAGGTAGATCATGAACCTGTATGACAAACACATCCTGACCGTTGATATGGTTAATGAAATCCTTGATTTAATAATGGGTCCTACCAAATCGTAAAGTAAATTTGAAGTGTATTATTTATTAAGTCGAAGTTTGATTGTATGGCTGCCCCAAGCCTCAAATCAAGAGTTAGGTATTTTGAGTAGGATGGGACCTGGTCGGTTCGTGGGGTCCGACTCGTGTTGGCTTGATTGGTTTCCTCATAAAAATTAGGCCAAGCGACAAAGTCCCACCTAAAGTTTTATTGAATGACAAACTCTAAAGTCAAGTATGTGCTATTTTTGGGTGAAAAATAAAAATACCTTTCAAAAAATTTAATAATATAATATTAAAATAAATTTAATATAAATAATATTAAAAAATAAAATAATATTAAAATAATAATAATAAATATTTAAAAATAAATTAAATATTTTTAAAAAACAACTATTGTCATTAATTTCGATGATTATCTTTACCTTCATCAGATGGTTAAAAATGATCATTTTATTTTATTAATGATTAGATCTGATCGTAATGATGATAGAAATTGTCAGATATTATCACCAAAAATCTAACGGAGACAGTCAAATCTAATTATCTTTGTCATCGAAAAAGGCCAAAATGCTTGATACCGACTGTTGTTTATTATTTTAGATGGTTGAAAATGTCAAATCTGGTCTCCTTCATCAAATTTTTAACAGTTATATTTGATCATTTTTATCATCATGATGGTCAAATTTGATTGTCAATAAAATCAAGTGATTGTTTCTAATCACTTGATGAGATTAAAGGTGACTATTGTCATCAATGACGGTGACTGTTTTTTAAAATATTTTAATTTTTTTATAAATTTTTAATTTTTATTAATTTATTAACATTTTATTATTATATTTAATTTATATTTTAATAAAATTTATTTTTTAATTTTTATTTACAAAGATAAAAATATTCTTTTTACTTTAGTTAAGGGGTAATGATTTGATTTTTTAAAACTTTTATGAGTAAGATGGGGACATGGAAACCTTGGGTGGCACAATGTCGTTTGGCCTATAAAATAATGAACTACTTGTCTTTTCAACCGCCAGAGGCGATTGTCTTTCAAGGATGCAATGAATGACGTAATCACTTTATTTGAAAATCCGTTCAACCACATACAACATTTCCTCCTAAACTAAAACTAGTTGGATTTGAATATTACTTGCATTTGGCCGCATAAAGACTTTTGGGAACTCAAATCGTGCATAAAATTTTATTGATGCCTTATACTTGACACCATGGTCAAAAGTCAGAATCATGTCACCGGCAAACCAATGGCGGACCAACTCTATATATATATAACCTTAACTAGTAAATCACATTATGATTATGATACTAAAACTTTAAACAAATATTCTAATGAGACATAAAAATTAAAACTTTATTCACCTTAATGTTTTAATTATCGAGTAGGGCAAATACATTTATATAATCAACTAGTCAAAACATTTTTTATTATTTATGTGCCTAATTAACCCTAATTTTAATATTGTAGAGGGAATATAGAGGACAGGAGAGGAGAGGGAAGGGGAGGAGTAGCCTGTCTGGTTGTGATCTCCAACGTGGCAGCCAGTCACCTTTTTGTCTGCGAGCGATGATAAACCCACGCAGTCATATTGTTTTAAGATTGACAGCCCAATCACGAGATAGATTATGCGAGCTGGTCCCGTTGTTGAAGATTTAATCACCACGTGTGAAAAAAGGTACAGGATATTTGAAGTGAGTTTTAATATCTTGCCATTCATTAGCCGGCCAGATACCACCGGCCGAACATTGGTTACCTTAATTTTGTTAAACAGAATTGAAAGAAAGCCGAAACTTGATTCGGCGGAATTTTAAAGCTCCAAGGTCTAGTTGATTTGTTTTGTGTCATTTTTATAATAATTAAAATAACTATATTTTTATAATTATTTTACTTACCTCAATTAGAATTATAAGTTAAATTCGAATTGATTTAAATTAATGATTAACTCATAAATTTAATTAAAATTAAACATTTTATAATTAAAGTTTAGATTAATTATATATCAAACTTAGAATTATAACTCAGATGTGATCTATAAGAACTTTAATAGTTCTTAATCGAATCGAATCAATGTTTAAATTCAAACCCAAACCAATTTGATTTATGTCTATCCCTAATTGATTCAATTAATTGTAAATTATTAGGTTATATGATAAAGAAGAGTTATAGTTATAATTTGTAAATGTTAAAAAATATAAAGAAATGTTGATTAGGGTATATGAGTTTGTATGTAACATAATCTCTTGAAGTTATTAAAAAAAAAAAAAAAACCTTTGAAAATGCATACATAAGTAATAAAAAAAATTTTATTTATATTTTTCTTCACATATTAAAGATTAAGAATAGGGTTCTTGACCTTTTCTTTTGGCCCTAATCTTCAAGTTGTAATAATAAAAGAATAGGATTGTATGCTTTCGTAAGTATACTTGTTCCAAGCCTAACTAAGACAAATTAATTTCGGGTAAATTATGATCAATTTAATGCCAGTTGCAATGTTCATGGCAGGGTCGGTGGAATAAGTCCTTCCATGACAAAGACTTCTCATTGCATGATAATGGACTTTGGCGTATAGTAACCTGTTCACTCCAATAATGCATGTCCATTGGATTGGACCAACGTTTATCTTAAGAGTAGCCGTGGAAGCAACTCTGATTAATCTTGATTACATATATTTCATTAATTTTAATTTATTACTTAATTAGCATTTACTAATATATAGATTCTAAACAAATAGTTTGTGGGGACTTATTCCCACACAAGGCTTGCTTAAATAATAAACTTACATTAATTAATTTTCTAAAATCTAAATACCCACTTGTGACACGTTATTGTCAATGAATTCTGTTAGGATAAATGATATAAAAGTATTTAAATATAATTATAAAAACAAAACTTAATTCATTCTAAAATTTAAAAATGATTTGTATAAAAAGTTTGTGGAATCGATAATAATTGTATCATTAAAAAGTTTTCATTTTTTAAAACTTTAAAAGGCCAATGTTAATTGTGATTATAAAAGCTGACGCGAAAAATGCGAAAAATAATTTCAGTGGATAAGTTATTTATCAATACATTATAGATATTATATTAGTTAAAAACTATTTTAAATTTCAATTACGTTTAACAATCACACGGGTAAAAACTACAAAACGTGAGACTTGACAAATTTTTTAACCACTAGTTTTGAAAAATGACATTTTATCCCCACTTTGAGAAACCATAAAACAAGTTTTTGTAAGTTTTTACATGAAAATAACTTTTCTAACTAAAACTCATGCTTCGTATAAATAAAAATTATTACAAGGAAAACCATCTAACCTTAAACATCCTTGAATTCTCTAAATTTCTTTATAAAAAAATTATTTTTCTCTCTTTTTTATATTTCCTTTAACCATATTGGGGACTTCTTTGTCATCCAAGTTCACATATAATTATAAAAATATAACCACTCATTGAGTCAACGGATTGCTTATGTTTTCTTTTGTTTTTCTCTTTTCTAAGAATCTGCAATAATTAAGGGGTACATGCATTCAAAAAGAGAAGTTTATTGTTTCCAAAGTTGAGAAAACAGAATAAAGGAGTTGCAATTTGTTCATAAAGGGGAAGGACACATGAATAACGATTTGGTGGGAGCTTCAAAGTAGAGTCGAGTAGGAAGATAAAGTCATAAACGTAAAATCTTCTTTCTTGTCAAATAATATTGTTCTTCATAATTTTCCTTCTTCTTAAGGCTTTAGATTATTTGTTTATTGATACATTAAAAACCAAATTCTAGACCAGGCATGCGAGGATCAAAGTCGATGTTGTTTTAAATTTATAATAAGTTAGGGTTATTAAAATATAGTGAATCATTAACAACTATTAGTGGAGAGACATAAAAAAATAAAAAAAAAAAAACATGAAATCAAAGCATTTTCAAATTTTTATAAGGAAACACGGCAATTCAGAACAACTCACAACACGACCCCTAGCCAACAACAACAACAACAGAATAAAAAAAAGAGTCTTAAAGATGAACAACAGGGAATAGCATGATAAAGCACTATACTTGATATTACTAGAAGAACATCACGGTACAAGGTGTTAAAAGTTATGGGTTGACCTCAGGATAGAAGGACCAAGCTCTGAATGCTGCATTCCTAGCAGTAGGCTTAGAATAACTGAGACTGATATTTTGAATTATTTCTAGCTTCAATCTAGCAAAGGAAATTAAAAAAACAAAAAACAAGTAGTAAAATGGTCGAAGGCCCAATTGGGTAGATTTACAGCTCCTCTGAACATGGGTATTTAGGTGCATGCACATCTTAATATATACTTTTTCCAAGATTGGGCTTAGGTTAGAAAGCCTCGTGTGCATAGACCTACTTGGTTTGCTTATTATTATAATGTCCATGTATCACTTTCCTCTATAAAATTATTTGGATAGTGTTTATTTTCCAGTGTGAGCTTGTGGTATCTGGAAATACTTGCTAAGTCTTTATAACAACACCTCCTTTTGTGGAGACATTAGCTAATTGCTAATGGTAATAGGATTAGACTGAGTCTTAGCCTAATCAAATGGTTGGTTTATAAATTTATTAGTCTGATTAATCAAACCAATCAATGATATCAATATAATGATTAGATTGGTTTGATCCAGAGGCTAAGGTGTGTTTTGATATGATTTACTCTATTCAATATTAAATCAATCTGATTCGATAATTATAATAGGTTTTAGCAATAATTTATACTCAATTTGTCTTTAATTTTTGGTCCAGTTAACCTATTTGGTTTTTAAAAGGCCAAATGACTATTTCCCAACCAAGGTTTGATAAACGAAATATTATCAAACGAAAAATTACTTAAAAATTTATCACTTAGATTCTTAAAAATTTACCAAAACTCTAATGAACTTTTAGATATTATGTTTTGTTCTCTTTTTTGGATTTTTGTTATTTTTTAAATTATAGAGGGCTATTATTGAAATTTTAAGTTAAACTTAAAAACACCACTAAACTTTTCCTAAATTTTCAAAACCCCTCAAATTTTGATTATAGAAGGAAAAAAAGAGTAAAAAAAGAAAATAGAAAATCGATAAAGTAGGTTCTCGGTTATTTCACCCAGTGAAATTTAATAACAAAGAAGATAATAATGGATAAGAATTTGATTTTTTTGAATTTAAAGAGCAAAATTGTCATTTTCACAAATCTGGCCCGGTATATAGCTTTTTGACCTTTTCGAGACACCATGGTAAGCCTTGATTGCTCCATAGACCTGTATGATTGGTGGTCATCTGCTCACCAACCTGCGCGTTCACCTAAAACACTGGGCTGCCTACCAGTAGTTTCAATGTTTGCTTGTAATTGATCTTGATGCCATTTGCTTGTTAGCGATCATGTTTAAGAAACCTGATCATGTCTGCTTTTAATATGAACCCAGACTTTTGTGAATGGATTAGACTATTGGAATGGCTTGTGGAGGTACAGAGGTCGGTAGACCGATGCTTACGATGGTGCATTTCTACTCACGGCTTTGGGTTGTTCACGGGTTGATCACATTATATTTTGTTTTGTTTTGTTTTGTCTTTCTATATTCGGGCTTTATTTTGTATCTAAATTATAAGCATGATGTTTGGGATGGATTTTAGTATCACAAATATGCAACTTGGATTATAATTTGTGATTTGGCCTGAATTCTGATTTCTATTGAATGCATACGTGAGTGACTTGGCTCCATACGAGAGCGCTATCGACTGTCTACGTACATTTATGATCAGAGGGCTTTAGCCGGCCATTATTAACGTCTGCCTAACGCCTTGGTTTGACTAGAGACAATATTAGATATATTAAACCTGTGTTCGCATGTCTTTTAATTTGACTCTTGGCTTCGTAGGATTTATGTACTTCATTTATTCAAATTTTTTTTTTCACTAACGTGTGAGAATTTAATTTAATTTTTAATTATTTATACTGTAATTTATTCCCCCAAGATGCTCCATTTGTTGCCTTGTATGTGTTTAATAATAGGATGTCAAAAACTCAATTAAATGAATCAAGAGATAGAAGCTAGCCTTCAAATCGAAACATGTAAATGTTTAATACCTTCTTACGTTGTACATAAATTTCTAAACTTAGATATTATATATGCAAAGATAGTTTGTGTCATTCGTAAGATGGTTTTGACTTTCTTTTCTTGTTCTCCTTCCAAACAATTTATTTTAGATATAGGTGACATATATCCCATAATTATTTCTTAAGTGTTTTTATTTCTCATACCATTCAATGTTTAATATTTATGCAAAACTTCTAAATTCATAAAAAGATTCTATCACTTACGAGGATCCAATCAATTTGTATTTTAATCTTATCTCTACTAGTAAGCTAAACTTTTTATCTGAAAGAATGTGCATATAATGTTTATTTTAAAGAATGTGTAGTTATTTTACGGCAAACAAGTTAACATAATGTTTGTCTCTAAGAGATCCCATTAATTTCTTTTTCATATTTTTGCAGTGTTATTCCCAGGAATATGCACATTCTTTCAGTTTCTATGCGTTCTTCTATGTGTATATTGTTTCCCCAAATTGTGACTTGTTAGGTATTTGCGCACCAAAGCTGCCTCAGAAGCCGCAAAGTATTTTGCTGCTTTTTCTATACTTTTTTGTAATCTTATATACTCAGCTATTTGAGGAGTTTTTCTGATACAAAAAGATAATAGTTTTTGGAATTCTTGTAGGCTGAAGATGAAGCTATGCAAAAGGAAAATTTGAGCAATAAGCAACTATTCTTGCAAAATATAGATGGTTTGTCATATGAAGACACTGAACATCACCAATAAGGCTACACCTGGTAAATGGTTCTTTTGGCATTCTTTACTTCAATTAAAATTCAAATTATTATAAGTATTTCAAACCAATTAGTATATACTTTTCTGGTGATCTACTCTAATTTTGTTGTATTGGATATAATGTTATATGCTTATTTTGACTAATTTTTAGTGGTGTTTTAGATGACAACTTGTTCTTATTGTTTCATACGATGAGTGAAATCTAATATTGAAATTGTTTAAATATAAATTAAATTAAAAATAAATTTTATAAAAATTTGTCAAATATTATATTTATTTAAAAAATTATTTTTTATCAACTATTACAATTGATCAAAACAATTTCAAAAGGAGAGAGAACAAGTATTATTTAAAAAAAAAAAAAAAAAGATGTTTTAATACGTTATAAATTATTCTTTACAATGACTAAACTTTAATATTTTACTTTTCTTTTTTAGTCTTTTGTATAGTCTTTTAAGTAATTTTTTCAATAATTATCTTTCTTGTGGAATGCCTTCACTTCCTTTCTGATTTTCTTTTGGGTTAATCTTTTGTTTTAATTAATTACCAAAAATATCTCGTCTGTCTTACAAATATAATAAAATGGATGCCCATAAATAGCATTTTATTAATTTCTTAAATCCCACATTTCATAACCTCCAACAATAAACTTCTTACCTTTTATAACATCTAATAATTTATTATCATTTATTAATTCATAATCAATCTCTTAGTTTGTTCAAAATTTTAATAAGCCTTTAAAATTTTAATATTAATTTGGATAGTTTGTATTTAATTTGGATTAAGTATGGATATTATGAAATTGGATATTTCCCACATTATAACCTAGCTAACTGCCAAACATAATCTTAGTCTTTCCTTTTTTTTTTCTTTTTCATTCCATTCTTGTTCAACCTACTTAAACAACTAATCCATTTTAAGTAATCTGTACCCTTTTCATTTAAACTATTGTCCTTTCTTATTAATGTTTTATAAATTAATTTACTCTGTTCTCAAACTAGTTATATCAGCTTTTGATATTGTTGTTCTTAGAAGCTTCTGTTAGTCACCATTGAGTCCAAGGTGAGTGAGTATATTCTTAGTTTCTCATCTGTGTTGCTCACAACATAAACTGAGATCAAAACCAAAAATCTCGCAAACACAACAAAAGCACGTGATTTGAGTTTGTGAATGAACTCTACGTCCATAACAAAGGTTTTGTCTCTAGATATATCTACTATTATTACTAGGGTTTACAAAATACAATCCAATGTACACAAAATCGAATCAGTATAGTACAAATTGAATTACTAATACACTCTTAATTGGATCATGCAAAAGAGAAACTTGCGAAAGCAAAATTTGGAGGGGCCTTCAGAAACCACAAGGCTGAATTTCTCTTCGGTTATTCAGATTCCATTGGAAGAATCATTGGCACAATTTCTAAATTGGCTGGCCCTGAGAAGATGTCTGGAATTGGTACTTGCAAATGGGTGGAACAATGTTTGGCCCGAAGGAAATGCGAAAACATTAGTAGATTTTATTCTGCAAAGAAGGCAAGCTAAATGTGCAGAGAAAAAGCATATTAGTCACATAAAATTAATCATACCAGAGCGATACAATTGCTTGGTCACTCGTAAGCAACAGAGTCGCGGATAGTTTGGCCCAAAGGGAGACGAGATCAAGAAGCCGCAATTTTGGCTGCATCCTTCTCATGAAGACCCTGCATGAGGAAAGCTCTGTTGCTTGGGCTGCCAAAATTGATCCTATCTTTTTTCTTGGTTTAATTTAGGTTCTCGAGAAAAATAGTGCCTTGGAACAGGTACCTGGAAAAGGAAACTTTCCAATTACAAGGAGTTGGATCGCAATACTACTACATTGACAAATTGAGATGGCATATAGATGCCTTGAAACGTAGTTGAATATTGGTATAATACGTGCTATCATACCAGTATCCACATGTCTTCATTTGAGGCTTCATGCAGATATCTCTGCAATCCATATGCCTTATTCCCTAAATGACTCCCCTGTGGAAGCAATAGATACAATGCTCAGAAACATTGAGGCTACTCAACAGATCCTGAAGCACCATTTGGACAGGGCTCAGCATCGAACAAATCTCATGGCTAAAATAAAAGGGTTGATCAAAGTATTCAGACTGGAGATGGGCTATTTGTTAAATTGCAACCCTACAGACAGGTGGAAATCATTGGGAAGGTGGCTTACAAACTCAAACACATGCCAACATATAAGCCTATCCTGTATTGTCATAATAGCTCCAAGGTCCTTGTGTCAGTCCGTAGGCTATACTTGATCGAAAATTAGTCAAGAAAGGTAATGCTCCAGTTAAGCTTCTGGTGTCAATGACAAGGAGAGCCAAGGGAATCAATAACATCGGAAAGTGGGGAAGGGGAGTAATAGAGGTGAAGAATAGAAGCAGGAGAAGGAGTTGAAACCGACAAATTTGAGAGCCAAGAGGAAATGCAACGTTTTACGTAAATTATTGGAGTACTACATTACATCATTAATTGATGAAAACTGACATGAAATTGTATAAAATGTAAGGCTTTACGATGCCGTTTTGCATTACTGAATTGAATCAAAATGTTACATCATTGAGTTTGAGTGCAATGCTGATGAATTAATCCCAATAATTTTCTAGCTTCTTGTTATTGTTGTTGGATAATTTCACTGGCACTACATTCAGTCATGTTTTGGGGCACTATTCCAGAAAAAAATTAACATCAAAAGTATTTTTTCTTATTCTTTTTACTTTCTCATTAGACCCTGATGCAATTGCAGGCCGATGATCTCCATGCCATATTCTATCACCATTGGCCACAGGCCCTTGCAACTTTGGCTTTAGATTACCATACAGAACTGGAAGTAGAAATGAATAAGCCCTGGAATGCTACAAAAGGATATCATAGGCTTCAGAAATCTGGAGCCAATTTGTTCATTATCAAGATTTAAGATCCTTTACATTATAACATCAAAACAATCCAATAATACAAATTGTAACCAATAATTCTCATCCATTTTGGCTACAGCAGTCACCAGAGCCACCAAGTGACTAAACATTTGTGCACCACTGGATTATTGATTATGCATTTATGACATGGTCCAGATTTTAGTCCAAAATCAAAATTCCCAATGCAGACTGATTAAATATAGCAACTGCAGATGGATCATATGTCTAAAGATCAAAAAGCTTCTCTAATTAGCAAAATGTATTGAATTTTGAACCCTGCAAATGCAGAAACCATAAAAAATTCCATAAAAAAAGAAAAAAAGGAAAAATCAGCACAATCTTAGGCTGCTAACTGAAATTCCAATTCTGGCATTACAATCAAATCAACCCAGATTTTGATAATCAGGTGGAATTTAAACGAGATTAAGATCAGAAACCATACAAATAAAAAATAAAGTAAAAGATCTGCTGCAAATGCAAAAGTTGTCTGATATATATCAGAAACAGAAGCATAGTAAAAAGCATTTTATTTTCCAGAAAGCCTACAACCAAACAATTCTCGAAATCGTGGCCAATCCATTGCTGGATCTTCGATTGCCATCACATTGAAGAATTCAAGACCAAATTGGACTCAATCTGTACCAATAATTACGGAATATGCCACTATCGCTTCATTTCATTCTACTCGAGTACTCCAAGACCTTTCAGTTCTGTCCAAACAATAAATACTCCCCAAGCGCCTCCTCTCCCTCGCGATAAAAGCCCAAACTTCCACATTACTGACCTAATTTCTCGAGAAAATTATAGTTTCTGGGAAAATTTCACAGCTTTCCCAGAAATTTTTTCGAAATGCCGGAAGAAGAAGAGGCAGGATCTCTGCCTGACCATCTACGGTGCAAGAGAACAGATGGCAGGCAATGGAGGTGCAATCGACGAGTAATGGAGGATAAGAAACTCTGCGAAGTTCATCATCTTCAAGGCCGCCACCGCCAGCACCGGCAGAAAGTGCCGGAATCGCTGAAACTTAAGAGGAAAGGCAAGAAAATCTTCAAGGTTCAACGCAATCAGTTAATTAGGGCACAGAAATTTAGGAAAATGAAGAAAAAGAAGCGAGTGATCGGTGAATCCGAGGCGTTGGATGAAGCCGTGAAGAAAATGAAACTAAAGCGAGGAGATTTACAGTTGGAATTGATAAGAATGGTGTTAAAAAAAGAAGTAGAGAAGCGAAAGAAGCGAAAAGAGTTCGAAGGCGGAGATGGAGAGAATTCTGATAACAGTGATAGCGACAGTGACACAGAGTTCACAAGAGTGTTACCGAATGGATTAATGGCGGTTTCTACAATTTATTCTAGCACAAATTCTGACAATGCAGGTACTTCTTGTGCTGTGAAAATTGGTGCTGAGCCAACGACTGTTAGTAGACGGTGTTTTCGGTCCAAGAACATTGAACCAGTGCCAGTTGGCCCATTGCAGGTTCTAATGTGATTATATTATAATTACAATGTTTAGTTGTTATTTTGGCTGTTTTCTGTAATGAGCATTCTTCATAGGTTGTGCCATATAAAAGGGATGTTGTGGGTTTGAGGAGGAGGAAGTGCCATTGGTGTAGGAGAAGGAATTCAAGTTTGATCAAGTGTTCAAGTTGTCGAAAACTGTTTTTCTGCCTTGATTGTGTAAAAGAGCGGTATGAGCTTTTAGTTTCATTTGGTTTGGCATTTGGGCATGCTATGTATGTATATTTGTTCTTGCATTACTGTTGATTTTGAAATTTTAGTTTTAGCAAAATTTGTTGCTAACAATGGGTCAAAAACTCTAAAATTAGAGTATATATTGATTGTATTGAATCAAGCATCCACAAAATAATGAACTATTACATTTTATATGATTTTTTAGCTTATGAAATAAAACTTAGCTCTGTATCACTCTGAGAACTGTATGATTTGTTTCACTATAAACGTCCCATTGATTAAAACTGAAATTGTGGCCACCAAACCAGATGCAAAAAGAAGTTGTATTTCACCAATTGCAGAAAGTATTAACCACTTTATTATCCAGATCTACTGGGTTTTGACAACAATGCTTTTAGGGAACTGTTCTTCCAGCAGGCCAAACTGGCAATAGTTTTCTTAGTCTAGCTTTTACTAATGTGTTTGAAGACAATGCTCATAAAGGCAAGTCATGTAAGCAGACATTGCCTCTGTGAATGATGCATGAAATGATTGACAAATTTAATTTTTATGTTTTCTTCATGGGTTCATCCAAACTTTTGACTTTGAATCTCTTATAGTTGGTTAAAAGTAGATGAGTGAAATTTATATGTAATTTTAGGTATTTTGATACGGAAGAAGAGGTTAAGAAAGCATGTCCAGTCTGTCGTGGAACTTGTGGCTGTAAGGCCTGCACATCTAGTCAATGTAGAGACATTGATTATAAGGTTGGATTCTTGATATGGCTAGTTTGGAAACTATTGTATGTATAAATTCCGGTGGAATTCTAATTCTTCAACTACCACAACTTATGTTTCAGGACTTGTTGAGGGGGAAATTTGAAGTTGACAAAGTTCTGCATTTTCATTATTTTATCTGTATGCTTCTTCCCGTTTTGAAACAAATAAGTCAAGACCAGAGCATTGAGCTAGAGATAGAGGAAAAAATGAAAGGTATGGCAATAATGGTCCCTGCAAATAAACTTCCGGATTCATCTTGTAGTCAAGGATTTTACATGCTGTTGTTGTTTTCTAACGTCTTTTCACATGTGATAGGCCAAAAACCTTCTGAAGTTCAGATTCAAGAGGCTGAACTTAATTGCAATAGGCAATTTTGTTGGTATGATCTCTGCTGCAGATTTGTTACGACATATTTAGTAAAATTTATTCAATTTATTTGTGTTGTTTTTTGTCCATTGTCTGACTTCTGGAGCAGCAATAACTGCCAGACTTCTATAACGGATCTCCATAGAAGATGCAAGAATTGTTCCTATGCACTGTGCTTAAGTTGTTGTCGAGATATTCTTCAGGGTAGTGTATCTGGAAGCATTAGATCTCTCATTTGCAAATGCCCAAATATAAAAAAAGCTTGTACATCTTCAGTGCCACTTTTGGAGAAGAAGTCTGTTAGCACCTCTAAGCAAAGTTATGGGAGCAGAACTTTTGATTCAACTGCATCATTTCTTAGTTGGAAATTTCGTCAGGGGAGTGTTGGTATATCATGCCCGCCCATGGAGTTTGGTGGTTGTGGTGATAGCTTCCTTGATTTGAGATGTGTTTTCCCTTTTAGTTGGATCAAAGAGCTGGAAATTAGTGCGGAACAAATTGTTGGCTGCTATGAGTTGCCAGAAACTATAGATATGTCATCTTGTTGCTCATTGTGTTCGGAAATAGATGATGAAGCTAATGGAATCAGGCAGCTGCAGAAGGCTGCTACAAGGGAGAATTCACATGATAACTTTTTGTATTACCCTACTGTTATGGATATTCAAGGTGATAAGATTGAACACTTTCAGAAACATTGGGGCAAAGGTCATCCTGTAGTAGTTCGAAATGTACTCCAGGGTACATCAGAATTGAGTTGGGATCCAATAGTTATGTTCTGCTCTTATCTTAAGAATACTGGTCCCAAACCTGAGGATGATAAGGGAGCAGCTAATGATGCTGATTGCCTGGACTGGTTTGAGGTTAGTGTTGACATTTAAAAAACAATATTCAAACATTTATTCTCTCTCTCCTTCTACCTGATTTATACACTGTACAGACATCTGGTGGGGAAAACTGTAGAAATTAACATGTGAGCTTTAATTTAAATTTGGATTATAAGAGTCTTTAACTGAGAAAATATTGATTGCATTAGTGTCTAAATATTTACTTAATTGTGGTTCAGAGGTCCCTTCTATTCATTGTCTCTTTTCTTTGAGAGTGTGACTGCTACTAGCCTTCAAGGAACCTAAGGAAATCTAGAAAACATAATCCATGATGTCCCAATCCAAAGCTGCTTGGCAGTGGTTGACATGTTATCATAATAAAGTGGCTTAAGTGTCCATCCACTTGGCAACCTTTTTTTAAGATTCCAGACAATTAACATGTACTGTTTTCTTTCAAGTCTTCTGTTGGTTTCATCTATTAGAGATTTAATATTGAGAATATTCAGTGAGTCATTCAATTTTTTTTTTTTTGGGGAATCTGAGCATCTGTTTGTACGCATTTATAATCTTCTCTCTATCTCTTTCTCTCTTTTCCTTTTCTTGGGTGAAGGATTGTATGTTTCTCACATCTGGATAGCGGATTGAAGGAGTATTTTAGGTTGCTGTTAGAACCTTAAAGTATTTAGTTCTTATACAAATAAGATCCTATATCTTATGGCAGGTAGAAATTGGTATTAGCCAGTTATTCTTGGGATCTGTTCGGGGACAAAAGCGTGCTAATATCTGTGATGAGAAACTAAAATTGAAGGGTTGGCTTTCTTCTCATTTATTTCAAGAGCAATTTCCAGATCACTACGCCAAAATTTTTAACAGCCTGCCTTTTCCAGAATACATGGATCCTGAATCAGGTGTTTTAAATATTGCTTCAAAGTTGCCACAGAAATTGCCAAAGCCTGATCTGGGTCCATGTGTTTATATTTCATATGGCAGCGGTGAAGAACTTGTGCAGGCTGATTCAGTGACAAAATTATGTTACGACTTATGTGATGTGGTACGTGTCCTTTTTTCTTTTGTTGTGTCAATAGGTCAATTATCTGTCTTTTAGAATTTAATATGTGCTCTTTGTCTTTGACTTATTTCCATGATTCTTTGTGATGAATATATGTAGTTATGTCTAAAATATAACGTTACCATGTTTTTGTTGTTTATGTTAGTATTTTAAGCTTCCAAGCAGTGCATTTATATAGATACATCAATCTCTTAACAGAATCAAATCTAAAAAATTTACTGTATGATGAAATTATAAAACCTTTAATTTTTAAGAATTTGTGTTGAAAATACTTAATGTAAAATCGTGAAGTTTATGCTGACTTTCATGCTCCAAACATGCCATGAGTGACCATCCTGTGACCTGTGATAGACATTAATCAACACACTTATAGTGGACATGTAATTTCAAGGAAGATGTAAGTAATTGATCCCTTCACCCCTTTTTCTTCTTATTCCAGGTTAATATTCTGGCGCATACTACTGATGTCCCTGTATCAACAAAGCAGCTTAATAGGATAAGGGAGTTGATGAAAGGGCACAAGAGTGAAGATCAAATGGACTCTGCAGATGTTGCTTCTGATCTGAAATCATCATTAAATGGAGAAGAAATGGAAGTAGGACTCTGTGATATGATTGGAGATGATTTAACCAGAAATAAAACCATTGATTTATCTCTCAAATATAAAAACATAACTGAGGATGGAGAATATGATACTGATTCTGATTCCTCAATACCATGCTGTGGGACTATTCGGGGCTCAAAAACATCAGAGAAAACAAAGATTTCTGATTCTAAATATATTGCAAAGGAAAGAATGGCAGAAACTTGTGGTGCACAGTGGGATGTGTTTCGCAGACAGGATGTTCCAAAGCTTGTAGAATACCTTCGCAAGCATTCTAATGAGTTCACTCATGGAAATGGCCTTCACCAGCATGTAAGTGCAGAGCAGGATGCCTTACGTTTATCATCTGGAAGGAGTTGTTATTAATTTCTTTTTCTTTTATGTGCCCCTCTGCAGGTTGTTCATCCAATTCTTGATCAGAATTTCTTTCTTGACACAACTCATAAGATGAGGCTAAAGGAGGAGTTTGGTGATTATAGCCCTCAATTTGTTTCTTACTAAAACCAAAAAGTAACTTACTAAAAATTTCTAAGCTTTTTGCTGTTGCAGAAATTGAACCCTGGACTTTTGAGCAGCATGTTGGCGAGGCTGTTATCATTCCAGCTGGATGTCCCTACCAGATTAAGAATCTGAAGGTAACAAGTGTGAAACTATTAAAATCCACCGTTTTAGATATGACAATAATTGTCTTTCACAAAATTAAATGATTGTTATGATGCCTACATTGATGAATATGCAAATTCCCATCATTTTATATTTGTTTGTTACTTTCCCTTTATCTTTCTTTATCTACAATATGTGCGAAAATTTATCAGTGTATGAAATGTGAGAGCTCTAAATAAATTAAAGATTTATTGGTAAAATTAAAAAAAAAAAAGTTCTGTTATAGGGGAGGGGACTAAAGAAGCACGTCAAAATTTTCATTCAATGGACTTTGATTTTAGCATTTACATCTTGTAATCAATTATGCAAATGCTGCATGATTTCAGTTTAAATCTCAATAGGGAATTTATCAACAGTTCTGCTTTCTCATTTGTTTATCTAATGCATGATGACCTGCAGTCTTGTGTTAATGTGGTTTTGGACTTTGTGTCACCTGAAAGTGTTAGTGACTGCACCCAGTTGATTGATGAACTTCGACTACTTCCATATGGCCATAAAGCCAAACTAAACAAATTTGAGGTAAACTTCCAATGAACTTCGGTGTAACTGTATTTTATTTTCCATGTTTGGTTAGGCAAATTAGCTGACAAAATGGTTTTACCTTTTTCACAAAGCAGGTGAAGAAGATGGCACTATATGGTATTAGTAAAGCAATCAAGGAAATTCGCGAGCTAACATGTGCAGAGCAAGTATAAGTGCCTATGGGATGTAAAATTTTTCTTCCTGTCTACTTGTTTAGCTCATTGGCTGAAGCATGTCAAAGTATATAAGCATCTAATCTAGTTCAGGGTTGTAATTGCCACATTACGTTGACTTGAGTTGCCTCTCCCAGAACTGTAAGTTTCAATCTATGGTTTGGGTAACTCCATTCTACTCAAGTACATAATTGGAGCTACTCTTAAGAAGGTGAAATTTTTACTGTGAATAAAAGGGTCATTTATGTCTATGTATGATGGTTACAGCTTTTGCAGGGCTAACATATTGAAAAGTACTCTTTAATTCTACAAGTTTTAAGCAAACTCCAGAAAAGAGTATTGGATCCATCTATTGTGCAACTAAGTTGCTACAATAATGCATGGTGCTTTATAAATATACCATAGTCTTTAATAGGCACAGAACTTTCTACTTGTCAGTCATGACTTCGC
This sequence comes from Anacardium occidentale, assembly GCA_026122585.1. Classification (NCBI taxonomy): domain Eukaryota; kingdom Viridiplantae; phylum Streptophyta; class Magnoliopsida; order Sapindales; family Anacardiaceae; genus Anacardium; species Anacardium occidentale. The sequence continues at coordinate 115,407 of JAJEJH010000031.1, forward strand.
AAGTTTTTATGAGGACTTGGCAGAATACCAGTGTCTCTACACTGGATCTGGAGCATCTTAGTGCTGTAAACCATCGTAACTATTATTTGGAATGTTAGTAAGTTGTCCAAGTTTCAAGTGTAGCCTAATAAGGATCATAAAGGTAACTCAAGTATACCTAAAAAAGACCTGGAAGTGGTAACTCATGTAGAATCTCATCAGATATGCAGCAATGTGGTCCCTGGGGACCGGAGGTTTTTATGTGTCTCTAAGTCAAGCTCAAGCATAACATAATTTTTTATTTTTTTTTATCATTTAGCAAACATAGCCCTAGTTTATTGCTGTTGCATTAATTTTATTCTAACCTCAGTCAGACATATAACATGATAATTGTGATTTAATTTTTAACCTATATCGCTCCAAATTCTCTCTGTACCGTTTTGCTTCATAATTTGATTATATTTAATTCACTGTAGAACTGGACAGTTTGAACCAGTTATGTTGGAGTTTACCATGATGGTGTAAAAATATGTAAGCAGCAAGTGTAAAGTCAACCATGATGAGAATGTCCTGTTTTGGTAAAAACTTGATTCCTAACAACTATCGCAATGGGGGTTAATGTTTAATGATAATCTTGAAAAGATTATAAACCCAATTTGGAACGATTAGGTCATTTGTCTCTTTCAAATTCCATTAAACAGACGAGTTTTGTCCATAGAATTCTTCATATTCAATTCAACTCAAATCATTTGTCTTACCATGAAGCATTTTATCATAGACAAAAGTTTGAAAATATAGTTGAAGGGCACAAAAAGATAAGACCCTCTTATCATTTTTGGGGCTCTCTTGCGCTTTGAAAGCCAGAAAGTGAATACTATACAAAAAAAAACTTGAAAGAATCAAATGCCAAACAATTTATTTGCCTCTTTTGTTGCCCACCTTCACTGTTTCGGCCGAGAGTTGTGAATGGTTTGTGGGAAAATTGGAATAAATACAAAATAACAAAATTTTTATGCTCGAAAAAAAGCTTAATTTGAAAAGGAACTTAAAAAAAAAAAAAAACTAAAACAAAGCAAAAACACTAGTCTTATTTATATGGACGAGTATATCATACTGTCTTAGCACTCTCAAATTTGCTTCAGTGGATCAGCAACAGGCAAATACCTTCTTATGGGGCCATCAGACCATCGATTGTGTATGAAAGCGACTTTGCCCAATCAGCTTTTAGTAGCAAAGTTTGTAATGTGTCCATCACATTATACCCAGGATCAAGCTTCCGCTGCCAACCCTAAAAATTTGAAACAAGCACCAATACATACAAAATTAAATTCACCATTGATGGTCTAAATATCATTATATGACATTTGCAATGAATGTAGGCATGAGGCTAGAGGATATAATAGAGAATGAAATGGTGACACGGTGACAGAAATACAAAGGGCGTCATTCTCAATCCAGTAATTCAAATGTTTGAATTGCATTCCTGGTCAAGTTCCTCCTTTGACTTTTCTTTCTTGGGTGTTCAACATCTAATTGATAAAGGCAAAATTGTAAGAGCACAATTACCTCAAGAACCAAAGTTGTAACCATCACGGTGCATACATTTCCATCAATATTCACTCTATGGCGCCGAACTGTTTCAAGTAATTGTTGCATGCACTCAGCAGGATGGACCAAATCACCTTCTGGAGTACCCCAGAAATCAAAAGCCTCTTCCACTTCCTGTCAATACATTATGTCAAAAGCTATACAAATAAAGTGGAATAGAGATCAAATACAATTCCTGTCAGCACATTATGTCAAAAGCTATACATACAAAATGCAATAGAGATCAAATACAATTAAAAACATCAATAGCAAGCATCAACAGAACAACTCTTAAAAAAAATTTAGATTTTTAGAAGAGTCAAATGCCTGAATATGAATATAGTGTTCTCCACTGATGAAAGTTTTCTTACCAGATGATCAAGTGTAATAAAAAGTCCCAAAGATAAAACATAGGAAACCCACTAGAATGAAACAGAAAATATTGAGTTCAAATAGTAAGTACTCAAAAAACAAAAACAGATAAAGATCCTTAACTTCTATAACTGAATTTCTCCACGATCCTGTTAAGCATAGATGATGACAATCTGCCAACAGAGATTATAAGTTTTTTTGTACAGTAATCATGATAGGCAACCATGAGAAAAATATAATTTAGGTGCAAGCAATTACACCTTATGAGTTATGAACAGTAACAAACAGAAAACATTTGCATGACTTTGGTGCATTGACATAAATTAAGATAAATAAATCACGCAAATTTGAAACCATTGCACACTGCCAACAGATAATCCTGATCAGAATTAATAGCATCAAAGTAAAAAAGTCATGATCCTGATAACCTCAATAAAAGCTTTTGGATTTGGGCAGTTTTGTTGCTTTGACAATTTGAGTGTGCGTTCTGCAGCAGTGCGACCATCTCGGCGGGCAACAGCCTTAAAAAATTCCAATAAATTTACTCGATCACTCTTAGAAAGTTCAGCGGTCATGCCTACATCAAGGAAAATGACATGAGGCTTTGATCTAAAGAGCCGTTTCTTAGAAGAGTTGCTCTGAGTCACCCGTACAAGAATATTTCCAGGATGCATGTCAGCATGAATAAAATTGTCCACCTGAAAGTTAATAATACAAAGTCTTGAAATGCAGAAATAACAATAAATGTCTAACATATAATTAATAACTGAAACAGCAAGCACAGAGACAGATATTATGTAATCAATTAAATCAGTGTTATTGTGACCAAAAAAAAAAGGAGAGAAAGCTCAAAATGGGAAGAAGAAAAATACAACCCTGATATTCATCATCAGAAATCATTGTGAAAAACCATTTGGAATGCACATCTCAAGTTCTTTTTTAACATATAAAGGAAAAAAAAAGTTCCAAGCAGATTTAGTGATTTAATAGAAAGAAAAATAACTGTGTTACCAACTTTCCACTTAGGTGAAAGATTGATTTCTATTAAAATTCTGAACAAAATTAACCAGGGCAAAAATTTAATTGGACTTAGCTAGACGCATAGCTCACTCAGAATAATATATTTTCAGCTTGAACATATTGCAAATTCAATTCATTGACAACACTAACTCAATTGAAAAGTTAACAGCATAAATAGACATATAATCAAGCATAAAGTAGACTAAATAAAAATTAGCAACCGAAAAGTCATAATAACATCAAAATATAAACATGAATTACTCATTCAAGAAATGTTACCAGGAGCATCTTCAGTAGGGCATGAGTCCCAATGTGAGCGAGTGCAGTTTTAATCCGAGCATGGCCCTCAAGTTCATCAACATAGTGTGAGACACATTCTCCTTGCTCATAGCTTTCCACCAGAACAGCAGGATGCACAAGGGGATACACAGGCCTAGGAAAAGAAACATCCTTCCATCTTCGGAAATTATAAATAAAGCGGTTCAAATGGGCAGCTTCCCTGGCAAGGTCAACTTGAGACATCATGAAAACTGCAAATTGCTGAACACTCTCATCCAACCTTAGCCACTTCACAGCTGGAATAAATTTGGATATCTTTACTGCCAAGTTGATTATTTCGAAATCTCTCCTAATTGATTCACCAACACCAGGATGTCTAACCTTCACAGCAACTACTATAGGCTTCACCTTTTGACCTGGGTACCGAAATTTCAAAGATGCCCGGTGGACTTGAGCTATACTACCAGATGCTACAGGCGACTCTTCAAAACTGTCAAAAATTTCAGAAAGCTTTCGACCAAAGGCTTTTTCAATAGTCTTTTTAGAATACTTAAAGCTATGTTCAGGAGCTTTAGTGTGAAGCTCCGAAAGCTTCTTGCATAAATCTCTAGGAAAGAGATCTGGCCGTGTAGCTGCCCATTGACCCCATTTAATGAATGCAGGACCTGCTTTTTCCAGCGTTTTAAGAATAACATGAAGCCACAGTTGCCTAAACTGTGGTCCTAAACAATCAGCGAAAGGTGCCATCATTATGCAAGGTGAGAATAATATCATAAGATAGAAGGTTCTCACAAGCAAAATAACACTTTCTACTCCTGAATATATAAATGAGGCCAGAAAGGCATGTCCATCTTGTGCACGCATGTACAAAGTATTTTCCGAAGGGTAATGCTGGGTCTCTGCAGACACTCTCTGTGCCCATGCTAACTGACCAGATGTGAGGGCAAAAATACCAGGTACAATGAGGGGTGAACGAGTCAAAGCCAAGCTGACTGCTTGGACAATCCTACTTATACAGGGGAAAATCTGTTCACCAGAACCTTCATGTAGAAGTCTTCTCCAAGCACTTAGTGCTCGATGTGTCGTAGTACTACTAGCAGAGGCAACTGATAAATTCCTGCCAGTGCAACTCCTACAAAAAAGCTGTTTGGTATTATAAATGGGCCACCCTCCCCTATGAAACCCATAATGCGCATAAACTCTTTGCTGAGATGCACGTAACCCAACCACAACTACGGTTGCATAATTTCTTATTTCAAAATTGGAGCTCCTCTGCTTGGAAACAGTACACTGTGCAGCTCTCCAAATATTTCGGAACGTCAAAAGTCTGCATCCCAAGAATCACACGACTCAACTATAATTCACAAAACAAATGCCTAATTCAATTATTTAAACTAGCTTCAAATTCTTATCTAAAATCCCATTAAATAAACCACTCGCTACCAGCAGCTTAAGGAGAAAATTTCAACGATTAAAGACGAAATCGCCCCAGAAAAAAAGTAAACCAAGAATAAAACCGCATTTACAATTCAATTCAAGTGAAAATCATATAATTGAGTCAACTAAAAACAATAGAAACCCCAAACGATAAAAACAGAGTAGCAGGGCCAGCAGACCTGGACATGGCGATCCTATGACGCGATAACTGGAAGAGGCTAACGTGCGCTTTCGGTGAATAATAATGGTAGTTCTTCTTGACAGCATTTTTCTTTCATGGATTCTTGTTTTGTATTTTAGATCATGGTGCTTTGGTCTCGTTGTGTCAGTAATTTGTTTATGTGTTTGTTTAATGGCAATCGCAGCTGATTGACCTAGCGGCGCAGAGAGAATGCAAAATTACTCGATCAAAGTACGTGATGGTATGGCCGTTGAGGTGTTCAATTTTGAATGGCTGTTGGGGTTAGGCCCACTGTTGCTTGGTCTGGTTTTCTTGGGCTTTACGCAAAGTATACGAAACTCTACAATATTGGGCTCCCTTTAGTTCTCATCAACTCTAACCCAAAACCTTTTTTTTTCCTTTTGGGTTTGTTTTGATGGTTATATTATTAAAATCATAATATTATAACTCGAATTGAATAATTATTTTAATTTACTGAATTGTTTGATTTTTAGTAGTCTCTCTCTCTTTTTCTTTCTTTTTTTTTTTCAACTTTGGACTCCAAATTAGTATGGTTTTCAATGAATTTACAAACTATTAGCGCTGCTTTCCATCAATTTTGGCTTATAAATTAGCCTTTAGGGTTCCATTAAAGAAATTTTCTGATGAATCCATATTTCGAAAACAAATTATTAGTCTCAACTGATGATAAATATAGCCTCAATGCAGTGGACTCTGGATGTATTGAAAGCTGCAATGTACCTCTAATTGACATTATAATTTTGATTATTGCCTCCTTTTCCTATCTTATCTTATGTTCGTTTCCTTCGACTCAAATAGCTGCATTGTTATGAGAGTACATTTGGACCAAGACAGACAGGAGATATATATGTGCCCAACTCCAGAATTTCAACAGCCCGTCGAAAGTTTACTCTTGGAAAATTCCCAGCAGAAAGGTTTTAATGGTTCAAAGGGGAGAGCATTGTTTGAAGAAAATGTGTTCTAGGGTTTGTGAGGATTCATGTATTCTTGATTGCCCAAACATCAATAACCTGTTGAATATGTTCTTCGTCAAACCTTAGCTCTAGCTACGTCAGCTTATTATTGATTTAAATGACTTAAAAAAAGGAAAAAAAACACAAAAGAAGAAAGAAAGAAAGAAAGAAATACCAGTTAAATACAAACACATTGTGATAAATATATAAGTCTTAGATTCTAGCAAACCAAGGTGATGATTTATGAATGAAAGAATTTCAGGTAACTTTCATCCTTAATTCTCACATACGATACAGCTAAATACTCTCTTCAAATTATTCTCAAACGGTTTTTGGTACGAATTCCTGGGTTAAAGAATACATAAAAAATATATATATATGCATAAAGGTTCGAATTAATCTTAGTTGTTCGAATTAATCTTAATTATTTCTGGTTTAGCTAAGAGATAATATAAGGTAGGTTTTGTTTTTTTTTTTATATCTAAAGAGTAATACTATATACATATATTTTTTGTACATATTTTATGTATTCAAATGATTCAAATTTTATCTAAAAAAAATTATGTGAATCAAAACCAACATAATTCACATTAAATTATATATGAATAGAAGTAGCTAACAAAATTTTGTTTTTATATGCACACAAAAATGCCTAAATGATTTAATTTAAATTATTTATCAAGATACCTCTTCTAGATTTTGTTCAAGCAAGACACTTCTGTGTTCAATTTAATTTCTGAAATAAATTTCTTAATACTACTCTAAAACAGTGTAATTAACATGATAACATGATTCTCTCTAATTCATCAATATCTTAGTTTTAATTATAATTTCTTCAATTACTTTGATTTTTCCAATGACACTAAATAAGAAACTACCCTAATTGGCTGGACTTCTTGAAGTGGAAGTTTGTGGTTGGGGAAGGTTGGAGCCTTGGACTTCTGTACCCATGTCAATATCAGTTATTAATGAAGTTGAAAAATAAAAACGATACCAAAATTTTTGAATGACTTTATATATTATCTCCTTATTAGTTAAGAAACAATCCCTAATTAATAGATTGGTTATGAAATGGGAGTAAAATTTAATTTCAAAATGCTATTGTTAAGTGGTCCAAGTGAAAGGTACCGGATTATGGTCAGTAATTTACATATCAAAATCAAATTATAAGGGACCAATGAGTTTAAATGTTCAAGGGAGTAATCAAGAAAGTTAATGTCGAATTTGTTTTCAGAAATTGATCGTGGGGCATCCTGTTTATTAGTTGAAAAATATGGCAGATATAAATATTTATGACCTCATATAATATTATATAATATATATTATTCTTGATTAATTCTACTCTGTTAAATTTTTGATAGACAGGAGCTTGTTGAATATCCAACATTGCATATTCTGTGGGCGACGGCCACTGGAAATAAATACATGAAAAAAAAAAGTCCATGACTCTAGTTAGCTATAATGATTGAGATATATACCGTCGTAACATGTTCAGGTTATAAAGTTTTCAAAGATTAATTAGCTATAATGACAATAATCAAACAAAAATTCGTCTTAGACTTTGATAATTAGTGATTGAGTGAGAACTGATTAATACATCTCTCATTAAAATTAAGTTTTCATTTGCACACGTCATTTGAGGTTACACCTATGCCTTCTTATCTAAAGTAATAATAGAACTATGTTGCTTCTTTAGTCGCAAGAAAACGAGCCCAACAGCCCAAAGTTTTTATAATAACTAAAAAAATTTATATCAACATCCAAATGCAATATGTTAGTCAATAAAAATCATGGGTCGATCCTAGAAATTCGCCGAGGCCCCATTCCCTTCTTGGAAATTGCTTTGTGTCATCTAAAAGAAATAGAAAAAAAGTGCAAAGAAACAAAAGAAAAGATAGAAGAAAGTTATAAACAAAGAAATCTAGCGAAGGCAAAGACACAACCCGACTTTAAGAGTATACTAATTCCAAATAATGGAAAGCATTTTTCTTTGGGCGGTCGAGGCTGAAAGAGATTGATACTATGTTTTCAGTATTGTCCTTTCCTAGTCAAAGGGTAGCCTTAGTCTTTATACTTGAAAATGTCTGTATTTTCTGACACGTTAACCTCCAAATGGGATCTAATGTAATCGATGTTTACGTGTGAAACACGAGAGGACAGGCAGAAGGACTATTTGCTTGCTTTTTACAGAACTCAAATCTAAGTTTTGATGTATATATGACGTATGTCTTACACAGTTGATGAAGAGTTTGACAAAAGAATAGGTAAAACAGGATACATTTAGGACCTTCGAATCGTAAGAATAGAAGATAAGAATCAGTTCAGTTATTTCTTCGTCATTGCGCCGATTTATTGCCCTCTAAAGATGCGTGGTGGAGTTGTCTTCTACATGTCAGTTGACCATGTATAATCTACATGAGAAACCGCAGGTTTCTGTGTGGAGCAGCTGCATTTGTGTGGAGAATATGTTAAAGATATTTGAATGACACATCCAGTCTCCGATAAAGACTTCATGAACATTATTATTTGTGAGGCTGCGGTAATCTACTCAAATCACACCCAATAACATGAGTTTCCTCCTCTTCACCCACAGACTGAACCATACAGACACTGAAACTTAATTTCTACGTAATATAGCATGAATTTGGTTTCTTTTAACTTGCAGAAATCGAAACGTAAATCATATAATGGTATTTAATTTTCACAAAAAGCAAATTTGCAATGGCATTTTCATTCAACATTGTGCTTACCAATGATTGGCCTAATCATGCAATGCATATGAAATAATCGGCGAGTTTAAAGTATAAGTTCTCAATCAATTCACGCCTTGAAAACTGATAAGACCCATCTAATTACCGGGTCAACCAGTCACCCCAAACCCCGTAACGGGACCCCACTTCTGCATTATTGTTTCCACGTGTCTAAAATGATGACGTAATTAGCATTAGGTCTTGGTTTGACATTGAAGCTATTAAATTGGGCAACAGTTAGAGATGATAAAAAGACAAAAACAGCACGAGAGACACGCCATGATTTTCAATAAAGCTAGCTCTCTCTATTATCTGTGGTCCCCATTTGAAATAAAGTAACCGCTAATACATCGACACGTGTACCTCTTTTTTTTGTCAAACTCTGTTTCCCATAATCCCCATGCAAATCACTACTTTTTTTGTACGTGAAAAGACAGTTACCCTGACAGCTGTCAGGGACACGTCTCGCACCCTCAAGCGCCGGTCCGTCTCCCCGCGACGTCGACAGAATTTGACTGCCCCTTGGGAACTTTGAAACAAACCCTTTTTTGTTGCCCCTTTTTCGGAATGATAGTTTTATGGCTCTTTTTCAACTTCTTTTCCCTTATTTTTTCTTTAATTAGAGCTTTATTTATTTTACTTTAATGACTTTGGTTTGCATTTGAACTTTACTCTTAGTGAGCAAAATTGGACTTTTAGGAAAGATAGAAGAACTGGCATTGTCGATAACATTTAATTATTGTGTAATTTTTTAATCATTGATTAATGAATAATATTTATTATATATCTTAACAATGTATACATATATGATATAAAATACTAAGTGATTGTGTGTTATTTTATTCAATATTTGTAGAATTGGATCATATATTGACTTTGTAAAGGGGATGATATGCTCTAACCAATGGTAAGGCCAATTAATTGTTTAAAAGAATAATATTAAAAATAATTTTGTATAACGTATTATTAAATAGATAATATAAATTGTTTTAACATGAAAATCCACTTAATTTGATTGTATGTATACTTAAATAAAATCTTGCGTTTAAGTTCCAAAATTTGTTCACATGATTTTTTTATATTGATTAGGTCAAACTCAATTTTTACTCTATACAGCTGTTCGAATTGCCCGATTTAATTCTATCCAATTCCATCTAATTTCAAAACTGAGTTTTAAGTGAATCGAAACTAATTTTGTTGGTGGGTGATGGTTAAACTAATTGGATCAACCACTCAGATTTGGTTTTAAAATATGATTTACTTATTATTTAAAATTGTCCAATCAATGATTGCATGAAGTATTATTGTTAATTAATCTGTGAATGATTCAAAATAATTTATTTGGTGGTTTGCTTTATTTGAATGTTTTTGGTAAGGACAAAAGTCCAGTCATATAAATACTGGTGATTTTCTGTTCAATTGAGGAAATTTGAACATATAATAAGATTTTTAAGGCAATTTAATAATGTAAGACAGAAATAATGGAAACTTTTTATTAATAAAAAATAAGAAGAAAGGGCAGGAGCTTACTTCCTGATACAGTGAGCTTGAGACAAATGCAAGTAATAAAATATTAGAAACTTCGACACATATCAACAACACGGAATCCGAAGCCCAGAAAATTTAGAAGAAAGAAAGAAGAAAGCTGAATTGTTCTCATTTTGAAATTACATGAATTCATTAACATTTAAAATATCTGGGATTTCGAACTTCAACATGTCGCTACAGTAGCTTTCCCTCTCATCTTCAGTGCTGATGTATGTCGAGTTTGAATTCAATGGAGTTGGACTTGATGCAGGCGTCGATAAAACTGACGTGAAGCTGAAGTTCTGGTTACTGTTGTTGGAATAGAAATTTGAAGTTTCAGAGGAAGGATCCATGACTGTAGGATCAGACCCGTAGTAATTAGTGTAAGTTGGAGGTAAAGGCATATAGTCTTCAGACAGATTTGAGGGCATCCCATTACTTTGCCACTCATTTAATTGAGAATTTTGGTTGCTGAAGTTGCTAAAATCTGTTGGGAATTGCTCTACATGGGGCTCCATTAATTGTGCTTCGTTAGAGAAAGAAACCATGCAAGGAGTAGTCATTGTGGTGCAAGCTGGAATAGATTGAACAGGAAGTTGAGGCTGATTATCGGTTTGAACTAATTGTTGATATTGATTTGGAGGATTGCAAAGCTGGTTTTCTTGAACATTTTGAAGAAGGAAGCTCTGGTTTTGACTTTGGTTCTGGCTTTCACGTTGAGATGAGATAAGAGAAGTTGCTAGTCTTAAAAATTCTGGATTAACTAGCGGTTGGACACCGAACAACCTTGAAATGTTCATTTGAGATGAATTGTAAAGAGATGAGTTCAGAATTGAAGAGAGGTCAAGAAGATCGAGGCGGGGACTGTGAGTGACTGGATCGATTCCCATACGAAGAAGCCTTTTGCGAATGTGGGTATTCCAGTAGTTCTTGATTTCATTATCGGTTCTTCCAGGCAAACGAGCAGCGATGGCAGACCACCTTTATAATCAAACACAGAAGAATGGAAAATTAATGAACATGGTATCGTTAAAAATGGAAATAATTAAATCATATATTTAAAAATACATGAAAACTTACTTGTTCCCCAAAATACTATGCAGCTGAATTATTGTTTCTTCTTCTTCAAAAGAAAATCTCCCTCTCTTGATATCAGGTCGCAAATAGTTGGTCCATCTAAGACGGCAGCTCTTTCCACACCTTTGTAGACCTAAATTTCAAAATAAAACCACAACCCATTAACAAAGTCTACAAAAGAAGCCAGCCAAATTATGAGAATACATTCACATACCAGCATTCTTTGGAAGTGTCCTCCAGTTCCCGTAGCCATGTTTTTGAATGTACTCAATCAACTTCTGATCTTCTTCAGGAGTCCATGGACCTTTCTTCTGGCCATTTTTATCACAACAAGGGGCTCTTCCCATGTTGTTTAAGACACTTAGATTAGTTTTGATTTAAGTTTAAGAGAGAGTTAGAGGGAGAGAGAGAAAGACAGAGATCAATAATGGCAAATTTGCAAACAAAATGATGTAGGGTCCGTATGCTGGACGTAGTTTGTATAAATAGCACGAGGAGACGGAGAGAAAGGGAGCAAGTCAAAAGGATTCGGTACCGTCCTCTATAGATCACTGTGGCAACGTGTCCGTTTTCTCTGGAGAAATGTGTCCAAATCTAATCTCTCTCTTTTTACTTCAGTTAAACATTAAATTAAATTATTTACTCTCTCTAAAATTTCTTTCCGGCGGAGAGTGTCACTCCTTGCTTTCTGGATTCATATTAGCTGTCATCAACAAGATCGAGCCACGTACCACCTAATTATGCATGATCTCGTCACAGGGATTCCTCAATCCTCCATTACACAATACAAGTTAAGCTTCATCCACAGCTGACGTATATCTTCTTCCAGAAATTGACTTAATTGTACGGTCACTTTCTTTTTTTATTATATCATTAGTCTACGTTGCAAGGATGCGGCAGATTTATAATAAATGGGCGACTCAAGGTGAGCATTTAATTCTTAGTGGCAATTATAGAGCTGGGTCTTTGCCAAAATATGGTAACTTATCAGAGAGCTAGATTTATCCTTCAGAAAGTTAATTACAGAAGTTCAGTTTCTGTGTGAATACAAGAGTACTGCACGAGAATGGCAACCAAAACGGATCCAAATTTTGCCTCAATTGGGACATGTTTTGTACTAAAAATTTTGTCTCCGTCGACATAATTTTTGTTTATTAACAAAAACAAAACTATGAGTCCTTTACATGTGTATGATAAACTTTATCCAATGAAAACAAAAGCATAAATTTTGACCAGGCTTTTCTATAAACGCATGTAAAACACTCTTAAGATTTCAAAGAAAATGTTATATTCTTTTATCTTTGCAATTCTATTCAACGATTAATAATGGTGTAAAGGTCGATCTTTTCCACAAATGTGTCTGGTGATCCTCCATAATGAAGAAAAAACATAAAAAGTTTACCACTTGTGCCATATAAGTTGCCGCATGATGTTGTGTCTCTCTCTCAGCCACATCTCTGGAACATGATGATTTGCTGTCAACCAAATTAAAAACTCAACTTAATTGACTTAAGCAATACACAATATTAATTGATTTATCAGTTGTAATTTCCTGGGTGTTGCGCCAATATTTTCAGTCTTTAAGTTTCTTTGTAGGCTATATGAACTTAGTTCATGTAAAGCAATGCAAAGGTCGATGAAGTAATTGAAATCAAAAGGGTTCAAAAATAGGAACAGGAAATTAGAGAAGCTATCTAGCTTACGTCCCAAGACTATACGATTTGGGTCCTACTCCTTACCTTGCTCTTTGCTTCACGTTTTTTCTTTCCAGAATTACTATGGAAATCATCAAGAGCTTTAAGCATAAGTATTAAAATCATTTCACACGATTGAAATTTGAGAACTTCAGTCCCTTTTTTCTCTATGTTGCTGCCGCTTTGATATATAATCTTGGTTCAAAAGGTGCTTTTTAGACTTTAATCAGAAGTTGACACTATGCTACTGTCCATATTTCAACTTTGTTGTATTTTTCCCATCAAGGTTTTTTTAAAGAAATTAAGATAGTGGTCGGCTCAGGTCTGATCCTATCTGCTCAAATTTAATGCGGCCACATGCATCAACAGGGCCTTTCGGGTTAAAATAATTTTGAAATACATATTTATCATGCATGACGATGGATCTCCCATGTACGAGACAAAACTAATGGAAACTTAAACTTAAACCTCATACGTGGCTTCAATCATGTCCCTGAGTTTGAAACTGTGGAACAGTTCAGAACAACTACTCGCTCTCATCAGCCCATCAAAAGGCTGCCACATGTTTACATCTGATGCCTTACGTCTTCTGCTATCCTCGCAACAAAGATCAAGTCTATCTTCACGGCTATGACGGACAAGGAAGTCTATTAGTATATGTTTATATATGGATACTGTTCTTAAGTCTGATTTCCATAAGATTTCGTTTCCCTTTTCTACAAAGAATATTGAAAAACTTGTATTGTTTATATTGGCCACCTGTCAACATAATCTATTGCACTTTGGTAATCTAACAAGTTTGTAGCATAAAATAAGAAAACAAAAGTCTATTAACTTAATTCATTCATATATTTTAATTTTTCTGTGTGTCATAATATATATACACAACATGGAAAACTGAATTCATGCGAAAACACTATTCTGTTTAGTTTTTCCCCTCTTTCTTTTGTTTTCTTCCTATCTTGAAAGAGATGCCCCATGGAAAATGAATAATCTAAAGTACCATATATTTACTATTTTTTCGAAGTTTTTTACGAGAAGTTTGTGTTCAAGAACATATTTAAAATCATAAGAACATAAAATTATGATGATATTAATATGTTAAACAAACATAATTACTATTCTTTTCGTAATCAGAGTAATCGATACTGGTAAAGTTCATTTTAGATGGTTTAACAAGTGTCTTCGAAGGCATACATATATAATAATATTAACGTTCTGAGAGCTCTCGTCTCCCCTAATGTCATTGGAAGGAGACAGCATTTCTTGAACCAACCCCATACCCTCCTCTGCTTCTTCCTTGTGCGCCTTTCTCACCTTATATTATGGTTGAAGTAACGCCTTTGTAGGGAAACACGAGAGCAATATCATATATTATTGTTGAAGTAACGCCTCGTCACCAATTAATATATGACTACACGATGCATGCAGTCAAAGCGACACGCTGCGAATAAAAAATATTCTTTAACACATAATTATGTAGTTGTTAATAGAGATTAACACTTAACTTAATGAAAATCTGCTTACATCTCGTTCTTGATTTAATTTCCTATAATTTAGGGTTGTGCTTGTGCATGGATTAGCCAAAGATGTTGCATACGTGCTAGGATTGACCAGCTTAACTTCTATTGTCTGTTGGATGGTTCCAACAAACGTTGAAAATATTTAATTAGGGTTTTTATCTAAATAGAAAGATCGTAGAATTAATTTAGTTCTATTTTTATCCAGAGCATGTGTGATTCAAGCGCCATGCTGTTTACTATTATAAGCTAACCATGGCAATACTTTGTATTGCTATATTTGTACAGGAGGAGAAATACCTGGACCCGAGCGGCCGAAAAGACTTTCTTATCATTAATTAATTAGTGGAAGCGTTATGGACACGTGGAGCCTGGAGGGTGATGGAAGTTGTTTTTTGAAATAATGTGATCGATGATGAATCATCCAGATGCAAGAGATGGAAACGTGGTTGAATTTCATTGGTTCAGTGAGTGAAAGTTGATTTTTTTAAGTAATAAAGCAATCGACGTAGAAGGCATGGATTCCTTGTTTAATTATACAAAAATGCGAGACTTGAGCATAATTGATTATGAAATTTAAACCTAAATTTTTAATCTTTCAATTACAAATCAATTACCGATACTTAATATTCACTTAATGAAAATAAATAATAAATAAAAAGGTATTTCCGTTAAGCTACAGTAATAATAATTATTGTTACTGTGATATTCAAATGAAAAAAATAAAGACAGACCAAAAAATTAAGAGGAGAAGGGAAAATTTTTAAATTAAAAATAAAAATGACTTGAAATCTGAATTTAGAACACTGAAAATATGGAACTTTCAAAGAAAACCAAATAATTTTAGATTAAATCTGGTGAAAATTTACGGATTCTTTAATTTTCAAAAATAATTTTAATTTAATTTCTAAATAAAAATAAGCAAAGTGTTTGAAGCAGTAACTATCAGGGATTTTCCGGAAACTAGAAACTACAAATGTTTCAACTTGGAACAATCAAGTACCAAAAAAGCATAGTAGAGAATTTCTTAATTTCTCAGCACCAACTCAACATCCCACTTTAACATTATTTTACAATTTCGGAACAATTTTTATCACAAAAAAAAAAAAAAAAAATTCATTGTCCTGGACACATACGAATTCTTTCATAAAAAAAAAAATCCCGTCTCAGAGAAATAGGGAGTTTTAATGCCCTTCAGCATCTTTGAATCAATGAATACTAGCACAATCCCTGTCTTCAAGTTTGCATTGCATCTGCTATCAAATAATGGATGAAGTGGAAGAGATCATCTCCAGAATCTTCTCATGTATGTTGCCATTACTCACAAGAACACCGCCTGAAGGGAATATGATTCGTCGTTCAACTTGATCCGCACTAAGATCAAGTTTATTCCCTTTCCAGTCAGTAACCTGATTAAGAGGTGCTAGTCTTTCAGGTTTCACTTTAAAAAAATAAATAAAAAGCCAAGCCCAGGAGCAGGAAGTACGCGAATGAACTATAGACCTAAATTGAGTAACTTCAAAAACAGAAAGGAAAACCAAACATGTTCATTAAAAATAGAAATATCAAAAATATATTCTGAGTTCTTATTGTATCGCAAAGTTTTGTAATAAGAGTCATATAAAGAACATAAAATCAATATGTTTTTCTTCTCTGACATGAAGTGTTATTTTTCATAGATCTGAAAAAAAGGTGGCAAATTGAATTTAAACCATCTAGGAAGGAGGCATATAATGCATATAACTTGTTATAAATATACAGTGTGCATATCCTAAATTCAATAGATCAAAAAGCATATACAATACAGTAATTCGCAGAAAACCAAAAAACATGCAACTTCAGAAAGAGGCCAATTACAATCACCAACCTTTCCTCCTGCTTCATGCACACATATCACACCAACAGCATGATCCCAAGCCTAAATTACAAGAAAGATCAAAATTCAATTCTAACCATTGCAGTTTGCCATAATCATTCAACAAAATCTCTTTATAATACCTTTATAAGTTTTTGAGCTGTTGTTCGAAGAATGAAGACTGATGCCCTACCTGACGCCACCATCAAATACTTACATAAACTGCATAGAAGCAAGACAAACTGTATCATGCACATGATATGAAGACTGTCAACACGCTTATGAGACAAGTTAACTAAATTATGATTATAGAAAGAGATTAATGATAATCTTTAAAATAGCAAACAGACTATGCTTTAACATGACAAAATGTTACATGTACAAGACAATCAAACTTCGCCTTTATTTAAAACATTTGCAGTTCATTTATTACAGGTATGTGGTTATAAAGCACAAGGGTTTCTAAATAAGATGCAATCAATGATTACATATGACTCTGACAACCATTCAACACTACCCCATACCACTATTAGAAGGTAAAATGTATGTTCTATTTATTAATGACTATTCAAATAACAATAAACCTTCCACAGCACTTGGGCAGAAGAAGAATTTCTTTGTCCCCAATACCATCAGCATCAGTTGTTGCGTTGAATAAAGCTGACAGTGGCAATGAATCCCATGTTTGACTTTCTGGAATACAGAAACATGCTTCCTGTACCAACTGGCATCTGTCAACAAAGCTCCTGGTCCAACAATCAGATGTTTTGGCTGATGTACCCAACACATCCAGCAACCTCTTAGTCCATGTTCCACAACCAACATGAGCAACCATGATAACTCCTGATTGAGATGGTATGTTCTTGTTTGGCTGCATCTCAGCAGTGGATTTGTAAGATTTGTCTTCCTTCCAGTTTGGGCAACCCATGACACCTAAAACAATCTCTCCTTGAACCACAAGCGCCAAACCTACCTGCAAATGAGTGAAAAGACCTAAGCCAAAGAGGAAAACCACAAAATATAGATCATCCAATATTTGATCGAAATTTCAGCACAAATAGTCCACCAGGCTGTTCATGACTTCTACTTCTTCATTTAAATGATACATTGCGTCATTTATATTAGTATATGCCTAAGAAACTAGTCGTGTTCTTGGCTTCAAGGTATGTGATCTTGTAATTGTAAAGATATAATAATAAAAGCAATTTTCTTCACATTTATACGCTACTTCAATTTTTTATATGTTGATTTGTTTATTTATTAATAAATTGTCTGTATGTAAAACGTATAGATGATCTGTATCTTTAGAAGATCAAATCATCGAAATGTCTCTTACATACGCGATGTCAATTGGGCAATGACATTGCATAATAAGCATACTGAATTTCTCTGTTAGATATCATAAGATGATATTAGTGCGGGGGTCAAAGGACAATTTCCCACCCATAGTTTGAGGCGGGGACAAAGTCCTACCCGCTTAAGTTTAAAAGCCTGCATTCCCACCCATCACCCAATTTTTTATTATTTTTTATTAAAATTACTAAATTACCCTTTTAAAAATTAAAAATTTATAATAAAAATATAAAATAATTTTTAAATTTAAAAAATTTTAAAAAAATTAAAAAAAAATTAAAAACGGCGGCAGTGGCTGTTGCCCTTTTTGAATTTCAAAATTTTTTTTAAATTTTTTTTTTTTTAATATTTTATATTTATATAAAATTTATTTTATTAATTTATAAAATTTTAATATTAAAAAGACAAAAATACCCCTGCTTATTACTGTATATTCATTATTTTTAAATAAAAAATTGGGTGATGGGTGGGAATCCAGGCTTTTAAACTTAAGCGGGTGGGACTTTGTCCCCGCCTCAAACTATGGGTGGGAAATTGTCCTTTGGCCTAGTGCGGGTAACATGAAAATCTTATCATTAGGGCATTAAAATTGATTAATGATTAGAAACTGTTTTTTGGATGTGACCAATTACATCGTAGGACCATATTAATATACCATTGATTCTTAAATTTGATGTATACATACGAGACTAATCATGTCATGTACAATAAGCCGGTTTGGTCATATGTTGTTTATATGCAGAAATAATGATAGTCAAGATGGAATCTGTTGACTCAGATTTGTCCGGATCCAAGATCCTAATTGAACATCGATAAATATTAGAAACTAGAATCTCTAACCAAAGTATAAGATAGTCATACGAATGTTGTTCTTGACAATATATTCTGGATATATCAATCGACGATTCAATATATGATTAAGGTTAGGGTTTTGACAAGTCATGAATCCATTCTCAGTTGGGATTTGACAATGAAGGAATTTTACTACACGGTATGTACGAACAAAACTAGGTTCAATAAAGTACATCTTCATTATCGTTTAGGGGCTATGAACCATTACTAGATGACTACCATGATCGATTAGTCTCCATAATTGCTTTTCGGTTCGATCAAAAGTGACTCATGGCTTGGTCACAGTGAATGTAAAAGGTCACACTCAGAAGCTTGAGAAGTTTGAGAGATATAAGAGAGAGAATAATTAAACAGAAATGGATGGCACCTTTCGAAGGGTAATAAAGAGTGTGTGTGTGTATGTATACACACATACATGGAGATGGACATTTAAAGGGTTAAAGTGTCATGTAATATAATATGATTGCTTAAAGTGCATTATGAATACACTGATGTTGCAACTAAATAATATGGATTATTTAGTGAGGTGGCATGCAAAATTAATAATTACTTTTTGCCCACAACTATATAAACCAACCAAATATCACATATAGCAAGATTTTTCATTTGAAACAAAATGCTCTCTCACACTCAAGTTTATAAACATTGAGCTCTTTGACATCTCTCTTAAGTGGGTAGATTTCTTTTAGATGCATTTGGATTAAAGTGTTCAACTCCATCAAACCAAGCAAAATTGACAAGAAGAAAGGTACTAAATGTAAACTTTTCTTGTTCATAAGCTTGTTTTCATCTATAAAACCTTGTCATGCTCAAATGTTTTCAGGCATGTCATTTTTCAACCATATTCATCCAAAATAAAAATCATCAATCTAGTCAACCTGGATTGAATAACTAGTTGAATAAATTCAAGAGCAATATTAGTTTTAAGTTTGCATCAAGCACTACTTCTCCAATGTAAACTAACTTCTATCTTCCCAAATAAATTTACAAACCATGAACACTTTGTTATGGATGATCCAATCAACAGTGGTATCTTACCACTTTTAACTTGAGCGAAATCAACACTTTAATCTAAATGAGACATCAGAAATTTTGACTTCAAGACTATGATGACAGTTTACTGCATTGAGCTTATGCCAGAGGCAGGGCAATTAGACTCCCTAATGTGAATGCAAATTAACTACAACTGCAAACTGTTTCATTTTGGCAGACATTATAAATTCAATAGGCATAACAATTCAAAGGCAAGAGTTGAAAATTCAAAGAATAAAACAAATGAGCTGCTGATAGAAATTAGATGTACCACGTATAAGGCTTCACTTCCCTTTAGAAACCCTCGTGTGCCATCAATTGGGTCCAATACCTGCATTCAGTTTATGGACATGATTAAGGTGATAAGATTAAAAAGAAAAAAGAAAAAAAAAAAGGCACAATTTTAAGGTGAAGGTTAATGAATTAATCAAAGGAAACTGTAAGATCTTATTGCAATCCACAAGGTCATTGTGTAGAGAATATTCAGATTCCCTCATCATAGAAAATAAATGGTGTGTCTAATTAAACGCTTTAGACTCATTTGCTCCCATCTATATGTACCAATTCATATATATATATATATATATATGTATGAGGCAAACGAAATTAATCTAAGATAAATGAGAAAAAAAAATAAATGTCCAAACAGTCCAATTTTTCCTCAAAAGTACTTGTAGACCTACCCAGTATGTGTCTGTCCCAGCTCCAAAGGCAACAGCATCCTTACCTCCTCTGTCAATTGCAGCCAACACATCAGCCTCTGTCAAAGGATTGTCACCAAAGCTTGCTTTATCAGCAACCGTACTTACCACAGAACCCACCAGATTATTTGAACGCACAAAGGAAGAGTCCTCTTCAGCCACCAAGGGAATAGAGGGGAACAATTTTTTCAGCTCTATTACCGAAAAGCATGAAAGCGATATGAGCAAAATTTGGTATAAAGATGAAGTCTAAGCAAAAGATTTCAGAAATTTGGTAACAATACAAATAGCCAGCTTAACCATTCTTTCCACACCATGGTTTTATTTTTTTATAAATGGAGCCCTGAGGACCAATTATCATTTATTCACCCTACAGTGGAAGATACATAAAGTTCTAAGGTGTGAGAAGAGAAACATATAGATGAGGTAGTCATGCTTCTAGGACTATTTTAAAAAAGAAGGAGAGAAATCAGAAGAGGTTAGCCCCTCTAAGAAAATGATCACAGAAGTGGTTCTTCTCTTACCGTTTGAACTTGTAAAAGTGGTCAGATGCTAACACAAAATATGGTTAGTTTGTGGCAACAATAATGAAAATTAAGAGAAATTAGGACAATTTAACTCAACAGGTGCAGGAAAGTTTGCTGCAATGTGGCTCAAATACAGCTTTTATCAAACACATTATACACTTCCATATAGTGTCAATCCATCTATGAATATAGTAACAAATGGGAAGCTTATTTAGCAGTATTAATGCAAAAACAAAGTTGTAAATTGTGGAATACAATAGGTGGTAAGTCGATATCATATTTCATCTCCATTATAATTACATAAATTTAATTAAATTTTGCCAAGTGCAGCTGCATTCAGCAATAAATTCATCTCCTTAACTAGTTCTGCTAGCACTTTCAATTGCTAAATTAATTGAAAATTAAGAAAAATTATACTAGCAGAAAAAAAATACCCAAGCTAACTAGAGCCTGCACCCCAAAATCTGCAATTGTAACAGGAGTTTGGTCATTCTTTTCAAGAATCCCTCTTTCATTGGAGAATAGTGATTTTTTTACCTACAATTACAATAAAAAAAAAAATCAACTAAAAAAGACAAGTATTTCTTCTAGTTTCCTACGTTTTCTCAAACAAAGCAGAAAAACTGTAAATTAAAGGAGAAGAAATGATTAGATTACATCAATGCATATATGACAAGCTGTCTCCACAATATCTACCGCAGCTTCCAGCTCTTTGTGATACTTAGCTTTCTCATTTGGAAATGGAAGACTCGGCCTGAAAATTGAATTTCGCGACAAAAAGAGAAAAAAAATAGAAAATACAATTTTATTTTCGAAAAGGAACAAAAAATAGATATGAAAAGATGTTTGCACGATTGGAAGAGTGGAGTGAATAGACCTTACAGTGAAGAATCGCCGGTGGTTAGGCGTAGGGGAAGAAGAATTGGAGAACAAGAATCTAAGGGTGGAGCAATGAGAAGTATAGCGCAGGAGATCCATGGCGGGAATCGCGAAAGTAGAAGATACTGAAAATAACAGTTGACTGACAGACAGCAGTTAGCCATTGACAAAGCAAGAGCAAGGACCCGAACCGTCACTTTTGGGTGAGTTTGGGTTGGGCTTTACGGCTTCTTGGACACCTTTCAAGCCTGGTCCATTTTTAGTCAACATCTCTTTAAAATATCTTTGTTCTATAGAATTATTGCCAAATAAAAAATTAAAAGCGAAAGATTTGAACAGCGGAAGCTTCCAGATATCTCCTAAATCTCTAATCTTTCTTCAGACGCAATTAACACGTGGCAACCACCCACAGGATTAATCCCCAAAAATTCAAAAATCACCCAGTTTTATCTTCCGTGTCGCCAGACGTACCTATCAGAGCCAGTTGTTTTCCGAATACATTGGCCTTCTTTCGCCATATATACAAACCACCAGAACCCTACCTTAATCTCTCCCAGAGTCAACAACACAACCATTCTTGTAGCGTTTTTCTTATAAAAGAAACATTCTCCATAGTTCTCCATTCTTAACTGGGTTTCGTATATGAGCTTGAGGTTTATGATCTGAATCTTGTACCGGGAAGGAATGAGGGTGATACAGGGGATAAAAGAGCAGGTATCAAAGTGTGACTCAACCATCAAGTCTTTAAAAGAATCCGTTTGGTCGTCTTCGTCTTCAAAGCAAGCAAGGCGTTTATCCGGTGCTGCTGATTCCAGTGGTTTCAAGTCTGCCAAGGACGAGAAGTTGAAGCAGGCGGAGGAATCTCTTCGTACTGTTATGTACTTGAGCTGCTGGGGTCCTAATTGAGGAGATGATCATAGAATAGCAAACAGATGGCCGCTGATTAAGATCAAATCGACATGTTTCTAGGTGTTAGTTCAAGAAGGTTGAGTAATGAAGAGAATTTGTATATAGTATATTTCTTACTTTCTTTGCATGATATTATTCATATGTGATTGCTATGGCTTCTCATGTAATGGAATGTTGTTTTTTGGTTGCTAAAACAATTGACCCAGTTTCATGATGTTTTGCACATTAGAGGGCGATATGTGGTTTCCATCAATTCGATCAAGAACTATGACTTCTATCAAGCGCTATAAAATCTACCATCAATCGCCATGTCTTCCCACTCTCTCAAGTCTTCATCAGAAAACAAAGTTTATCTGTAAAAAAAATTATGCCGGCAGAAAATTTAGAGTGACAGGATGTGTTGGGCAAGGAGAAGGAGATAAGAAGAGATTAAGACAAGCTTTCTTGACTCTAGAAGAAGCTAGCAACTGCCAATCCATCAAACGAAAGATTGATTGATTAATTGTGACATTGCATTGTCCAATTGTATGGGCACTCATTTCAACTAGGTTGGCGGAATAACATATTACTACCCAAGTTTTGCTTAACTATCATGTGTCAGAAATTTAAAAATCAAATAACCACCCGGTATAGGAGTATTTTTATTTTTTTAATTAAAATTAAAATAAATTTTATAAAAATATTAAAATATAAATTTAAAATAATAATATAAAATTTAAAAAATAAAATAAATATTCAAAAATCATTCATTATCATCGATAACATTACTGACGGCGGTGGTTATTTTTAATCTTATCATGTAATCGAAAACGATCAAATTTGATTACCTCCATCAAAATTTTAGTGGTTGAATTTAGTTACTTTCGTCATCGTAGTAGTCAAATTTGACCACCTAATGAGGTTAAAAACAACCATCGTCGTCGACGGTAGAGGTTGTTTTTTAAATATTTATTTTATTTTTAAACTTTTTTATTAATATTTTAATATTATTTTATTTTAAATTTGTTTATAATATTTTTATATTAAATTCTATTTTAATATTAATTTTATTAAATATTATAAAGAGTATTTTGGTCTTTAAAATTGTAGCTTTTAAAACTTTTATAGGTAACAACTTATCATTAAATTAAATCTTGAGTAATAATATATTATTCAGCCAAAATAATTTATCTGTGTTTCTTCCAATGGAGGAATGCCCAAAAACATTTCTTCATGTAAATACGACGGATAACATTTTTTCATTAACTAAGTTCAAACTTTATTTAAAAAACATAATGTAAGGATAAAATTATAATTTTTTCATTCATAAATTTAAAATTAAAAAAATAATTTTTTAACCTATTAAATCAAATATTATATATAACACATGATAATATAAATCTTGCAGGACTTACAAATCAAATTTTAAAATATTTTAAAAATCTAAAGTCAACACCCTTGCCACAATCTCAGCTTGGCACCCAAAGGTTTGAATTACAGTAATGATGCCTTTTCTTGTCAACAATAATTTGTGATATAAATATTATTTATTTCAATTCTTTTACAAATAAAAGATATTTTTGTCATTTTTTAAAATTATTATATATAATTTATCTATTTTAAAAATATATTAAAATATTAATAATTTATAATATGATATTTATATCATTTATTAATTATATTTTATTTATTTTAAGGATATAATTATTAGTTGAGAATATATGAAATTTAAAAAACATTATGAACTTTTTTTAATTTTCAAAATTTCTTAAAAGAAATTTTATTAAAACCTTTAATATTAAAAAAAAATTTCAAATGTAAGATTATATATTATTGACATCTCAATCTAAAATTTTTAATTTAAAATTATATGTTAATTTTAAAATAAAACAATAGAGGATAAAATGATAAATTAATTCTTAACACTATTTTTTATTAATAAATTTTGATTTTTAATTAAAAAATTATTTATGACACTTAAGAATAGAAATTAATTTTAGAACAAACCTTGGGTGAAAAATGTAATTTTGCTCTAATACTTTATGCGCACAATTTTTCATTGTCTCATTTTACACTATTCTTGTGTTTTATAGTGGATACTGTGGCAAATTTTACCTACCCATTTTGAAATTTGTGGTTTTGTAGTCAATATCAAAGAGGGTGAGGCTCATTGGCATGTTGATTATTGCCTGTGAATCATCTTTCATCAGTCACTGTTGTTACCTCGCATCAAGCCCTGATTGATTAAGCAATGGACTGCACTTAAAACACTTGATCCGCCTTAAGTAATCATTAATAAATTGTCATCAAGCGACTAATTCCACCATATCCAAAAACGCGGAGCACTTCCAACTTTTTTACTCAAGTCAACAGCTTGATGCGACGTCGTTTCCGCTATCTTCGTGTTTCTCTTCCGCGTAGTCAACCACGGACTTGATCGAAGGAGTTAAATTGAATACATTCCTGAATCCTCCTCCTGGCTCGCTGTGACCAACAGCAGTCAAGTGAAAAGAACGAGACCGTAGTAGTTTATGTGGTGAGAGAAGAAATGGCCATAGCTGACCAGAAGTCACCGTCTGACAATAAAGTCTGGGGGCTCTTCAAGCTGCCGTTTCGACATTCAGGTAATACGACGTCGTCTTCTTCTTCCACGTCGCATCACCTTCATAATCAAAACAACCAGCACATGGAGAGATCGAATCCGCATGCTTCCAATTCAGTTTCTTCTGTTGCCAGGTCTCTTTTGCCGGCTCGTCGACGCCTCAAGCTCGACCCTTCCAAAAAGCTCTACTTTCCTTGTATGTACTTTCACTATCTTTTCTTTTTTCTTTTTCCTTTCACTTGTTTAAATGTAAATTATGCTAATTACTGTCTTGAAGCTTGTAATTTTGTGCGATTTTTTTTTAAGATGAACCTGGCAAGCAAGTGAGAAGTGCGATCAAGATAAAAAACACAAGCAAGTCACATGTAGCTTTCAAGGTACATTATAGCTTTGAAGTTTTATGAATGAAGATTTTACTAAATAATTATTATTTATTTCGTGTTTACATTCTTGTTTATAAACAGCCGCTTTACTGAGCCGCTTGTTATTATTGTTATAGTTTCAAACCACAGCACCAAAAAGCTGCTTTATGCGTCCTCCGGGTGCTATTCTTGCTCCCGGCGAGAGTCTCATAGCGACTGGTAATTGATTTTCTAAGCTTTGGATCAAATTGGCGCTTTGCTTGAAATTTTGTGCTACCATCTATTGTTTTGGTTATTGCTTATGGGTTTCTTTACTGGATTTTGAATGGATCTGCCAGTCTTCAAGTTTGTGGAGGTTCCAGAGAACAATGAAAAGCCAACTGATCAAAAGAGTAGGGATAAGTTTAAAATTGTTAGCTTGAAGGTGAAAGGAGAGACGGATTATGTTCCTGAGCTGGTGCGTTTCTCATTAAATACAGTTGCTGCATTTTCTGATTGTTGTAGTGCTTTTATATAATGATATATTGATAGAAATACATTATATACTGTGATAAACAGAATGCAATTCATGAATGGTTTATTAACAATAATAGGAAATTTTTTCTTCAGCTGATCAGTCTACATTCAATATGGGTGATGGCTAGAACTTCTTATCAAATTCTAGGCTTTAGAGGAGGATATTGACGTATGAAGTGATAGTATTTCATTACCTAGTTTGCAAGGGCATTTGTATAATCTAAAGACTATATATCACTGTAGGCAGTTAATTTTGTGCAGTGTGCCTGTTGTCTCCAATAGAAAACTTATAACTAAATTGGGGGGCCATTTTCCTTCACCATCTGATTTTGCTGGTGTGCTTGGATACTTTTGCTTAGAGTTTATACATGGTGAAGTAGGCATCTCTAGTTGAAAGCTAGTTGGTTATATTAGTTCTATACCTGTATGTGTGGAGAATTTAGTGCCTCTTTTGATTAGGGCGCCCACAATATTGTGGTTCCTTTAGAATCATGCTAAATTGCTTCGTTGCCTTTGTATGAGATGCGCTTAAGCTTATCTTTGCAGGCTACCTTGCTGCTCTAAGTAATTTTGTTTAATGCAGTTTGATGAACAAAAGGATCAAGCAGCAGTAGAGCAAATATTGAGGGTTGTCTTTCTTAATCCTGAGCGTGCTGATCCTGTAAGTAGTGTTAGTACACAAATAATTAAAAGCAGCCCTTTGTAAAACATATGCTTAGAGAATTCCAATTTATGTGGTTGCACCTCTTTATATTCTGAAGGCTCTGGAAAAATTGAAGCGCCAGTTGGCAGATGCTGATGCTGCAGTTGCAGCTCGCAAGAAGCCTCAAGAAGATGCAGGTCCAAAGATCATTGGTGAAGGGCTTGTCATAGATGAATGGGTGAGTTATCTTGTTAATGTCATTTGAAATTTTACAACTGTAAACTGTTGCTCACATTTTATGTTTCCTGACTGCCCTTACATTCTTTGTGCAGAAAGAGCGAAGGGAAAGATACCTTGCACAACAACAGGTTGTAGGAGTAGAATCAGTATAGAATGATTATGCTTCTGTTTGCTTTTGCCATGATCAAACAAGAACTGAAATGATTCTCTTTTGAGTATATACCTCCTCCAATCTTGCCCTATAACGTGAATGATGTACCTTGCTAAAAATCATGTAGGAGACTGAAACATCTGATGTGATAAAATTGCCAGTTTATTTTTTCTCATTTAAGATTGGCGAGTTTTCATCTTGTAGATAAAATAATTTTGAGTACCGTTCTATATGAGAAGTGGTAGAATAATTTTTTTCATTCCTACGTGAAACTTTACCGCTTGGCGCAAGATGCAAAAATGAATTATATTCAGGGTGGCCGTATGTTCTTATCGAATGTGAACTTTTATCAGTTGGCGTCTGCTTTACGGGATATATTATTCTTCAACCTCTGTAACTTTCTTGATGTTTATAATTTTCAATAGAGGGTGACCCGCAGACTCGCCCACAAGATCATAGTGACAGGGAAATGTTTTACGTCTTAATTTTGTTGATTCTCTTGAACCAATGGACACAGATGACAAAACTTACAACAAAATGAGCTTTTTCCGAGTCTCAACAACTTAATAATCTTCTCATACACACATGACAAATTGAAGTTACGTTACAAGTAAACCAGTACACAGGAAGTGAAATAGAAGACGAGTTACCTAAGAAGAGCTTGCATGGAAGCTAGTGTGGCCGCAGTGCAGGTCAAATTAACTGCGTCTCCAAATGGAACCCCA
The DNA here is from genome assembly GCA_026122585.1 of Anacardium occidentale. NCBI lineage: Eukaryota > Viridiplantae > Streptophyta > Magnoliopsida > Sapindales > Anacardiaceae > Anacardium > Anacardium occidentale. The sequence continues at coordinate 143,130 of JAJEJH010000031.1, forward strand.
CTGTTCGACCTCTCTGTGTTTCCAAGAAGAGAGATTCTACTTCCCCAGTCATCCGATGATGGAAATGGGCTTTATTTGAAGGATGTTCAGAAAGAGCAATAAGGCCCAAGTCTCCCTTTCCACAGTCATGTAACAGAATTTATGGGCACAGAGCCGAGGCAAGTTTGCTGGAAAGGTGAGACGCCAACACCTTCATAAAAGGCAGAAAGCTACGTATAGCAAGAAGTTTTCTCATTTTCTGTTTTTGTTTAGGCTGGTGGGTCTCCGTGGAAATGAGTTTTCATTGTCGCACTTGGCCCATAATTCGGCATCAGGACTGTACAAACAAATCCAATAATCCAATGCTCAAAATGCAATATATATTAAGTGATTTGTCTTGCACCCTAAACATTCCATATCAAAGTGAACTAAAATTAGTTTTTTGAAAAACAAGAAATATTTCATTAGGAATCAGGTATTCGCTACTCAAATATTAACCGCTTCTTGGCTGATTGCTATTTCTTTTCCATGGAGCTTTTACTATAAATAGGAGCGTTTATTAAGATCACTATATCCCAGAAAAGAAATAGCTTCAATGACACAGAAAGATTAAGAAAGACAGAATTATTGTTAATAGAAGTAAACATCTGCATAGTAACGTTGTTAATGTATTAATTTATTTAGTTGGTTCCTGAAGGTTAAAGGCGCCCCACAACCACAATGTGGAGATACAGGCTGAACCATGGCCAAGACTTTCGGATTGAAAGCTGAATTCTTCAGCATAATTAACCCAAACCTCAGCTGTGACAAGGTCCCTCCCTCTAGCTGTTGCAGACAGACTGTAGTTATAGTTGGTTCCACATCAAACTTCAACATGGGGCTTTTCTTTTTTGTTGATGTTAATAATGAGCACAATATGTGCTTCCAGTGCCTAGGCCACCACTTTCAATAAAGTGATGTTCATTTTCCTTCCTATATCATTACATGTTGAAAAATATTTATGCACTAATTTATTTTTTTAATTCCAATTTCTTGGCATAATCCCTCATAATGATACTCCTAAAATTACAGTTTAGATTGTGAAGAATTAGGACAAAGTAGGTGTATGATACCCGCTTGATTTTCTTTAAATTTTTAATCACATGTTGTGGAAGATAAAGAGATTACATGGAAGAAAACAAATTCCAGTTATCCACTTCAATGATCTTATCCAAAATTTAGAGCCGAAAGTTTAAAGAAAGACTAGTCATGCGATTCTCCATTTGCTCCCATGCAAGGCCGTGACCGAATTAATAAGCCTTCTATCTCTTTTTCCTTTAATCCAAAAGGATTTTCCTGGGTATCATTTTTCTACTTTTTCCCATTTAATTCAACCTCACACTTGTCGCCAAAAGCTCCTCCCATTTCGCTGTTATTATTACCAAGGCATAAAAAGAAAATGCTACACAAACATCATGAGAAACTCGATTCCATTTCCCCACTTTGAATAAAGTTCTGGTTTTGGATAATGTTCCCTTTTCCTATGGATCATTTTTCAAGCAACCAACGTATTTACCACTCAAGGTTTGCAGAAATGACCATTGACGTCCTTTAAGTTTCAAAAATCAAATTCTAATCCCGTGTTCACTGGAATGACGAAATAGTTCTTTTACATATATTTTTCTGTCTTTTGATTTTCATTATATTCTTTTGATTTTCTTTTTATTTTTCCCTTATTCTTTTTATTTTTCCTCTTATTTTTCTAATTTTCTTTCCAAAAATTTAAGGATAAACTACAAATTTTGAAAATATTAGAAATGTTAATAAAATATTAAGGAATTAACTAAATATAACATTTTAAAATTAGTTAAAGTTTTGATATTTTTATAGAAATATAAGTGATAAATTTTCAAAATGAAAAAGATATCCTAATAATTTGATATTTATATTAAATATTAATAGTAGTTTCATAATTTCAATAAAATAACAAAATAGTCATTTTCGAAAATGTTATACGGAATTTAATAACAGAAATAGATAATATATTTTCAAGACACTCGATTATCCATTTTCTACTCTATAATTTTGGAAATTTAATCATGCTTTAAATGTGGGAATTATATTTGTTTATTTCATGGATTTATTTGAAAGGGAACAATACTGAAGTTCTGTCCGATTAAGCATGATTTAAAGGCTAATGGGAGTGGAATTACAAGAGAGTTTGATGTTACATATAACCAAATATTATGCATAAACATATATATTATTTATAATTCCACAAATTACCCTTGACCTGACAACCGATTTTACTACACTAGAAGTAAGAGTTGTTCATGATGCTAACAGATTTTCAGGAAATAATGTGGAGGTGATTTTCCCATATTAGAAACAGGGGCCATAAAATCAAGTTGATTACACATTCTTTACCGGAAGAGTGGTGTTTCCCTGCCCATTTCCCGGTTTCCAGCGGAGACAAAATCGTCTGGACCGACGAATCGTGACCAATACCAGTGTGTCTTCCATACTTGACCCATTTCTTCAATGGGGATTCCCTTTGTTTCAGGCAAGAAAAAGTAGATAAAGACTGTCATCAGGGAAACAAAGAAGCTGAAGAAGAGGAATAAACCGAACTTGAAGTGGCAGAGCATATTCAAGAAGACTTGAGCAACAGCAAATGTGAAAAGCATATTCACTGAGACGTTGATACTCTGAGCAGCCGATCGAATTTCAAGTGGGAAAATCTCACTAGGCACCAGCCAACCAAGAGGTCCCCAAGACCACGCAAATCCTGCAACGTAAATGCAGATGAGGAGCACCACAACGATGGCGTACCACTTTGGCAACACACCAGGGTCCCCATTTGTCCCAAATTTAACACCAATAAAAGCCGCAACAGCAATCTGCAGATGAACAATAATCAAATTATATTAACTAAAATAATAAAATTAGAAATTTTGTGAACGGTTTCTACCTGGCAGATCAACATCTGAACCCCACCCTCAAGGAAGAGAAATCTTCTTCCAACCTTGTCAACATAACGAATGGAAACAATGGTGGCACCGACATTAACGATGCCGGTGATCACAGCTGACATGAGGGAGGCATCGTTACCAAACCCGATTGTGTTAAAAAAAACGGGAGCATAAAACATGATGACATTGATACCCGCGAGTTGTTGGAAGAAGGGAATTAAAATGGCAACAGTAAGGTGAGGCCTATATTTCCTCCGTAACAAATTTCTCCATGGATGCTCAACAAGTTTAGAAGCCTCAATAGCTACAATTAGGTCATTAAACTCCTCGTCAACATCATCAACACCGCGAACTCTTTTCAGCTTCCTCTTGGCTTCGTCGTGCTCGCCTCGTTCTATCATTGAATTGGGAGTGTCAGGGAGGATCAATGAACCCACTGTGATGATAAGAGCAGGGACAATGGCGCCTCCCAAACTCAAACGCCATCCCCAGCCCCCCTTTATCTTAGCAAAGAAATAGTTCAACACATTGGCAATAAGAATACCGACTGTGATTGACAATTGAAAGCCAATGTTTAGGGCGCCTCTGTATTTGTATGGAGCCATCTCAGAAAGGTAGAGTGGCACAGACTGTAAGTAAATAACACAATAATCACGTAATTAACCTCTAAGCATAATCTTAATTCAATAAATTAAAATTGAATTAAACAAAATTATCTTCCTCAAGGACCATCTGACCATATCTTATGCCGATTTGTCTATGTTTACTTGGGCAAATTACAGATCATAATTTTTTAAAACTACAATCAAACCCCGAAAAAACAAGGTACAAGAATACAGCTTTCATGTTTAATTATATATTTGAGCCGCTTTCAACTATCAATTTTCTATTCAACGCCATTGGGTAACGAGTAAACTTGGAGAAAATTACATATAATACAAATCACCTCTCAATTTTTTCAACTTCGTAATTAAATACAATTTGTTTGGTAGTTGAAACGGAATATTTTATTTCCCTTCCCCTTTCCCACATTTTCTAAAAAATCAAACACAGGAACATCACTCATTTTCCCAACTCCAAAACAAAAAAAACTAAAGAAGAAGAAGAAAGAAAATAAGATCAACGAGAAAATTTAAAACGGGTGGAAGCCATTATTTGAAAAGAAGATAAATTTATCTGGAAAAAAAATAAAACATAATTGCCTTATCCTACTGTAGAAACTATCCGATCTACGTTTGGAACCATGATAAAATCAGATCTAAAGAACATGGTAAAATTCCAAAAAAAAAAAAAATCTGTAAACAATTCATATGATTCACGGAAGGAACGTAGAAGATTCTTTTTGGTTCCAGGCAACATGTTTCTTTGTTCTGTCTAGACAATTTGTGAAGAAAGAATCTCAAAAAACAAATATTGAACTAAAGATCAAACGCCATGATAAACCGAAGTTAAAATACCTGATTTGCAAAGCCAATACCGAAACCGAGCAATATTCTACGGAGAATGAGCATCCAGACTTTATTGGCGAAACCAATGATCAAACCACCGGCGAGAAACAGCATGCCACCGAATAACATGGACAACTTCCGGCCAAATTTTCCGGTGACTGTGGAAGCAACAAGGGAGGAGAGTAGAGCGGCCAAGTACAATGAAGACGTGAACAGAGTGAGCGTCTCGCTGTTGTATTGGCAGTACTGGTTAGACGACTTTTTAGCTTGTTGCTTCTCGTACACAGAAGGAAAGAACCTTTTCAAAAACGGTGGCATTGAAGTCACACCACCTATTCAAAAACACCATTGGTTTACTACATAAACTTCACGCAAACAAACCGAAAAAAATAAAAAAACACGTCAGTACTTAAACTTGATCAAACTGAGAAAGGTAGTTACCGGAAATCCCAATATCGTAACCAAAGATGAGACCACCACTGGCTGCAACGATACATGTTACAGTAACGAAGGGAGTAAGGTTTCCAGGGTAGGCCTTCCCTGTGCCCTGGTCGAAACCCCCAACAGCAGTCATTTTGTCTGTGTTTTGTAGTGACCCCCGCCCCAAGTTTACTGTACACAGCTGTAAAATATATATATATATATATATATATATATATATATATATATATATATATATATATATATATATATATATATAAAATAATAAAAATGTGCTTGTGACGGAGATCCCTACGAGAGAAAAGAAAATTAACTGCTATTCAAAATACTTTAAAATCAATATACGGAAGCGTAAAAATATTGATATGACAATAAAATAATTCACAATAATTTTTCTGAAAATCTCAGGCTACTCATGTATAAAATCATGTTATTCATACAGTGCATACTACAATATAATACACACAAACATAAATACATGAGATGAGAATAATCAGAGCATGTGAGCCGAATCTCAAAACTAGCTGCCGAGCCATGTCCCCAAAACCTCACAGTTGCATCGCCATATCTCAGTCCCCAACTCACTGACCTGCAAAAGAGAAAGGAAGGGAAAGGGGTGAGCGACAAAATCACTCAGTAAGCATTTCCTATCTCTTACACAGACAGGTTATCAAGCAAAGGCTGAACATAGATCAGATCTCGAGCTCTCAGCTTACTGTTTTCTTACTCATCTTATCGTTCTTGCTTTACAGTAGCTTATCTCATTCTTTTCTTATCTCTTAGTTCTTTACTCTTTATTTTCTTTAATCATTACATTCTTAAAGTTCTCATTTATTTTATGCTTTGTATTTTACTCTTATCTCATATATTTCTCATTAATGTAGCACATGACATGGTATGCATGCTCTGATGTCATGTAAAACTCATTTATCATAAAGCTTTGCCCCTCGGGCCTGATTTTATGAAAACTCATCTTTTCTGAAAACTCTTTCTTATAAAAATCTCTGATCCGAAGATCCTCATATATATATATACATGTAGTATACCTGAAAACAGTATCAAAAGTACTGTATTTGAAAAATATCTCTGCTATACTTGCCAAACTGATGAACACAGGGATTCGGCACCTTGGTCTCGTGAGCTCAAACGTATAAGAAAACTACTCATGCACGACCATGTTCTCTCTAGCGAATCATGGTTTCCCTCTCTAGTGGGCGTGCGAACTCACAGGTGCCCCCTCGTATTCACCCCTAACTGATGTCCGGAACATCGTATATATATACTTTTAAAACATCTCTTAGGTTTATAGATCTCTTTTCTGAAAAGTGTCTCATATATGGCATGTCATGCTCAATGTTTGCTAATCATGCATGAAATGATGTTATATCTCATTATTCTTACGTTTCTCATGCTTATATTTCGCTTATGAAAGCTTAAGGTAGCTTATCTTTACTTTAAAATATTTTTTTTTTGTCTTTCTTAAGCCACACGGGCGTGTGTCAATGCACACGGGACCGTGTGCTTCTCGTGCTGTTGGGCGTGCATGGTTCTGGAATTAATTCATCAAAACTGGGCTGACCACACGAACGTGTGGTGTAAATACACGGGCGTGCATGACTAGGCACACGGGCGTGTATCACACTACACGGGCATGTAGCGGCCTCAGCATCATCCCATGTCTTACCTACATGGGCGTGTGCATTTGGGATTAGACACACGGGCATGTGCACTCGGGTACACGGGCGTGTGTGTAGATTTTCATACGCACACGGGCAACATGTAAGGCCGTGTCTCATACAGATTTGAGGCCACACGGGCGTGTCCCCTTGGGTACACGGTCGTGTGCCCTTGGGTACACGGTCGTGTGCTCAACCCAGAATCTGCAGATACGTCTAGAAACCCAGAAAATCTCACTCAAACACATCCAAATCTCATTCAATCTTCAATTAAACACAAACACAGCACATACTCATGCCCATAAACATACTCATCTCATACATTTCTCATTTAGCATACCAAATCTCATGCATTTCTCATCAAAAGCATAACCAAGCAACATACACAGCATACATTGCATATTAAACGCATGAATCATCACTCAAAGCATTTCATCATCATCATATCATGCTGGGAAATCATACTCATCACACAACAAGCATCCATTAAGCTCAAAAACAGAAAAGCTTGCTGGAAACCTAAGTGAAGAGGTAAAGAAATACTTACCTCTTGCCATGGTGTTCGGATCTCTCTCTCTAGCTGCTCCTCGGATCTCTAACCGAAACGATGGCAGCTGGCTGGACGGGTTCTTGTCTAGGGTTTGTTGGAAAAAGGAGAAGAGAAAAGCTGAAGGAAATAAGTTGGGCGAAAAAATGTGGGAAAATGAACTTATAACTCGTCTCTCTCTTGGCACACGGGCGTGTGCCCCTCAAAATTCTAAAATTTCTCTCTCATCGCGTCATATATGGAATATTCTTCCCAAAATATCCATATATAAGCCACGAAAGCCTTCTAAATGACTTTTCTACCCTTGGAACCCTCTCTGAACCATTTTTAACTGAAAATCTCTCATTTACCCTTTATCTCAGATCCTAAAATGACAATTCTACCTCTGGGCTATTACAGTTTTCAAACTTGAATTATCAAGAAAAGTATCAAAACTGAACTAAAACAAATCAGAGAGCAAAAAACATAGAAAAGAGAGAAGAAGATGGAGAGGTTGAACACCAGCATGGAAGTGCAACATACATATAGAGTCAGCTCAAGGTTATAGCTTAGATGATAATTAAGAGCTGAGCTGTCATAAATTAAACCCAAATCAATATTTTATTTCTGCCTACGGCAACATATTGTTATAAAGTAACATATAATTATTACTATTGTTTTAGGCGAAAGAACTTATTCCTACCCATAGTTTGGTCTGATTCCCATTCCCGCCTTCAAAGTTTGTAAAACCCTAAGTCTTACCTATTGACCAAAGTCAACGGTTAAATCTAATCGTCAACAGTAAAAGTTTTAATAGTTAAAGAGTATTTTTATCATTTTAGGGTTAAAATTTTATAAAATAATAAAATAAATTTTATATAAATATAATATATTATTTAAATATTAAAAATTATAAAAAAATATTTAAAAATTTTATAAAAATTTGAAAAATATTTAAATTTTAAAAAAATAAAAACCCAATCACCGTCATCGTCGTCACAGCTAATGGAACCAGGTGGCCAAAAACGGCCACCTAGTTCCAAGAGAGACTATATCTAGCCTCTCGATTGAGTAGAAGTGACCAGATCTGACCACCTCTCTTAAAAAAAAGATCGAAAATGGTCGATTTTGGTCTTATTAGTCGTTTTCGGTCATGGTTTCAAACAGAGGTGGCAAAATCTGATCTCCTCTTAAACTATATGATCGTTTCCAGTCATCTGGCCTCCTCTGGAACCAAATGGTCATTTCTGACCATTTAGTTCCATTAGTTGGGGACATTGTCGCTGGCATCGATAACGATGGTTGAATTTTTATTTTCTAAAATTTAAATATTTTTTAAAATTTTAAAATTTTTAATGTATTTATATTTAAATATTATTTTATAATTTTATTATAATTTTTTTTAACAAAGGTATTTGAGTCATTTTACAAAATGTGTTAATGAAATTGGATGGAAAATGAATGAAGGATGGGTGTTTGGGTTTTTAAATGTTAGAGGGTGGGAATTTGCCCTTGAGTGAAACCTTGGGTGGGAAAAAGTCCTTTGGCCATTGTTTTATCATGGTTATAAGAATTCAATCAAAAGGATAATGAGATGATTCCATCAACTATAATCATATCAGGCTGAGCTTTCAACTATAAACATTGGGGGGTGGTGTGGGGTTGGGGGATGTCCATTTCTGGAGAAATTTTTGGCTATGACTATTAACTGTCTTGTTACCACAATTTCCACAAAATTCACTCCAATGGACACACACATCAGAGAAGAAATTTTACATAACAACAAAAAGGAGAGGCAAGATTTCCATGTTCACAAAGTTAAACATGTCCAAACCTACTCAACAAGAAACTAATGATGTCTTCCTATATTCAATCAAATCGCAATTTCATCGTTCCAATTTCTACTAGAAGGACTATTCTTTGCGTTACTAAATTTACATCATCATACTATATAAATATAATTAGAATCAAATCAAATTTATTTAAAATCATTTTAAATATAATTATTAATCGTATATAACTTTGAATTTTGATCAAGATCAAGTGTTGATCATTAAATAATTCGACATTCCATCTAATTGACTAAAATCTAATGAGATATTTACAAAATATTCATTTTCCTTCCAATTACTGGTACCAAATAAGTCAGAGTCAATATGTCTAGCCAAAAACACAGCCAGTTATCAAGTGGTGCCGTTCTGAGACGTTTATTTTGACTGAAAATACGCTATGCTCGCTTCACATTTTGTCCAATTCCCCAATAGTATTCAACTATTTACACTTAAAATTGTTTATAATAAATTTATATACACTAATTTATATATTTAATCATTAATAGACGAAACTAATTTTGAAATTAAAAGGAAAATAATATTTATCATTAGCGTTTAACTCATTTGGTTATAACATCGTAAAAGCAAATAATACTTTGAAAAAAAAGATCTAAATCAAGAATTCGGGATCAAAGTGTTCAAACAAAGTTGGCGAGACTGGTCATTTTATTTGAAAAATAAATGATAAAAAAACGTGCTTGACTTTTTAAGGTAAAGCAAAGTTATATGGTCCCGGCGAGCCTTCCTTCTGTAGAGGCCTATTTGTGGTCATCATTACTATAAATAGCTTTCCTATTTTCTTTTTGGCCAAAGGACATGTTTTCACCAGTAGTAGTTTGAGGCAAGGGTAAAATCACACATTCTAATTTTTAAAAGTCTAAAATTCTATACTTTAACTAAATTTAATATTAAATATAATAATAAACAGTAATAATTCAAGAGTAATTTTTATCTTTTTAAATTTTAAAATTTTATAAAATAATAAAATAAATTTTATATAAATATAAAATTTTAAAAAAAATTTAAAAATAAAGTAATCATTGTCGTCGATGTCGATGATGGTGGCCGCTGATAATCGAATCAGGTGGTCATCTTCAACCACCTGGTTCTAGGAAAGGCCAAGTCTGACCTCTTCGTTCAGTGGAGATGATCAGATTTGGCCACCGAAAACTATCGAAAATGGTCGGTATTGGTCCCAACGACTATTTTCGATTATTTTTTCTGATGAAAGAGGCTAGATTTAACCTCTTCCTCTAAAATTAGAGGCAGCCAGATCTAGTCTTCCCTGGAACCAGATGGTCAGAGCTGGCCACCGAAAACTATCGAAAAGGGTCGGTATTGGTCTCAACAACTATTTTCGACCATTTTTTCTGATGAAAGAGGCTAGATTTAACCTCCTCCTCTAAAATTGGAGGTGGCCAAATCTGGTCTCCCCTAGAACCAGGTAGTCAGAGCTGGCCACTTGATTCCGTTATTAGCAGCTACCACTGCCAGTATCGACGGCAGCGGCTACTTTAACTTTTTTAAAATTTTAAAATTTTTAAATATATTTTTAAAATTTTTTATATTTAAAAATTATTTTACATTTTTATTTTTTAAAAAACATTTTAGTTATTTTATTTGAAAAATTATAAAATATGTTTAACTTTTGATCCAAATGTGAGATTCTAAACTTTTAAAAGTTAGAGAGTTGGATTTTGTTCCTGCCTCAAATTATGGGTGGGAACAAGTCTTTTGGCCTTTTTTTTTCGTTTAATTCTATTTATTGATTTTTTTTTCGTGTGATGAGACTTTTGGGATTTTCTTCTGGTCGCATGTTATTTCGAGTTGATTTTGTTCACACTCACTTCAAATTGTGAATCGTCTTATTCAAATTTATTCAACATTTACGGCCAAGTAACTAGTTTCCACCCACAGAACAATAAAATGACAAACTTTTACATTTAAATTTAAAAAATAAATTAAATTTTCGCGTCTCTTAAATTAATTATTAAATTATGTTAGTTTTGTAATAAAATTATTAAAAAGATAAAAAACATCTCTAAATTAAATATTTTTTTTACTTAATTTATATTAATTTTAATTAAAAATAATAAAAAAAATTATCAATAAAATATAAATAAAAATATTAATGGTATATAATTCTATTGTTTGAAAGTAAAATAGTTAAAAAATTTTAGAGGATGGTAATAAAAATTTTAAATGGGGTTTTTGAAATTAAAAAATGTTTATGTGTGTTGTTGAAAATTTTAAAATTTTAATACATTATTCAATAATTGTAAGTGTGAAAATTACACTTCCAATAAAAAAAATAATAAATTATATATGTAAAAATCATATCATAAACTATTGAAATTATAATATATTTTTAATATATATAAGATTAATACAACAATTTATAAAATAATATTGATAGTTACATCCTAAATTCATATCTATTATTGTATTTGGGTATAATAAGATTTATAACATTTAATTTTAAATTTAATAATTGATTTTAATCAATAAGTTTGACTTTTTCAAACTTAGAGTTATACAAATATTTTATAATTTTATTGAAATTTAATAGATCTTTTAAAAAAATGTAACGTTGAGGCAGAAAAATGATTTTTCCTAACTTAAAGATTGAAATTATCATTTCACCAAACCTTGGATGGGAAATGGTCATGTGTCCTGCATTTTATCATATAAATTGGTTTTATTGTTTGACTAAGCTATTGCTTCTCCTTCCCATATTGTTGTCTTTATGCTACGTCTTCATACACAAAAGACCCCTTTTGGTTCTCCCTTTAGCTCTATGGCTCTTATTGCCAGGAGGTTTTCCTCCGTCAGCATTTTTCCTAACTCCATATATTTTATTTTTGTGTGGATAGAAAGCGAAACCTTATTTACTTTTAAATAATCAAGTTATTAATGAAATACTAAAATTAATTTCATATCTAAGTTTATCCAACAAAGAAACTGAAATTAAATTCCTCCTAAAAGAGGGAACATAAAATGTGTTTTCTAATAACAACTCATATCCAGTGTCTAAAACAAGTCTGATTGATCCAATGCATTGAACTTTCACATCTGCATTATTTCCAACTTTGAGTCTTGCTTCCCTCTCAGTCGGATTTCGCCTGTTTACTAGGTCCTGCAAAGAAGTTATCACATGAACAGAAGCTCCACTATCAAGCCACCAACTATTTCTAGGAACATCAATGAGATTAGATTCAAAACAACTAAGGCAGTACCTTGATCATTCTTCTTCTTTTTCTCTAACCAAGACTTGAACTTCATACAATTAACTTTCAGGTGACCTTGCTTTTTATAAAAATAGCATTTCATCCCAGCTTTTACTAAAGGTTGATCAGTTCCCTTTTTCTTGAAGCTAACAGCATTCTTAGGTCCCTGAAAAGTCCTTTTATTATGTTGTCATTTCCCTTTGACATAACCCTTTGAAGATCCAACAAGATTTGCAATCTCAGCCTTTTCAGATTTCAACTTTTCTTCCTCAGTCACACACTTAGAAATAAGATCATTAATACTCCAATTCTCACTCTGAGCATTGTAAACAATTTTGATTTGGCTGAACTCTGATGGCAAAGAGTTGAGAGTATGGTAGACAATGAAGTTGTCATTAATGGGAATTTCATGAACCTTTAGCGTAGACTGTATACCAACGATCTTTAAATAAATTCTCGAACCCCCTTTGTACTATCATATCTGGCCCCAGATAATTCACTCATCAACTGTACAGCTTCAGTGTAGGACCCGCCGCCACGAGTACTCCTACTGCTGAGAACTGAATGGATCTTTTATTAATAATCTGAAAATACGGGTACCCACGACGGGAATCCTACGAAAATAAAGAAAACATCCTGAAACTATATCCTGAGACTATACAATTCTGCACATGCGGAAGCGAAACTGAATATACATTTGAAATATATACATATCGTTCTGTACAATGGGCCCACTGGCCTATAACATACACATACATAATGTTCAGATACATCTGAATACATCATCATATACAAAATGACCACACATGTCCAAAACTGACACAAAACTGAGATCGAGGTGTGTGTGCGTGCCCTCTCCGTCAACCTCGATCCAACCGCTCCTCAGCCACAGCACGAACACCTGAAAACTGGAAGAAGGAGGGGGATGAGTGATAAAGATCACCCAGTAAGCGCTCCTTACTTCCCTCAATGCCCAAGCAAGCACAAACAATCAAATAGACAAACACATACCTGGGCCTGGGCCCTAATCATACAACTATGCGCTTGCTGGAATCTGGAAATTATTATCTGGATCTCATTCATTCATTATTACCATATGTGTTCATGTCATGATGTGTATGTCATGTCATGATAACTAAAAATACTGGATGCATGCATCTGAATACCTCTCTGTACCCTCGGGTACCTGCTGTGCTGATCAGACTGGTGAACACAGGGATTCGGCATCCTGGCCATGTGGGTTAAACAGTCTAGCTACTGGCTAGAAAGCTGAATCTGAAAACCTCTGCCCATTCTGACTGGTGCCAGATGGTAAACTGAAATGCGGCTGAATCATCTGACTGGTGTCAGGAACTGAATCTGTAATACTGCTAAGTGTTCTGACTGGTGTCAGAAGGCTGAATCCCACAGATGTCCCCTCGTGTTCCACCTATACTCTTACCCGTACATCGGGTTCTGAATACTACTGAATTCGGATCCCCTGATCCTCTCTGAAACTACATGTCATGTCATGATATACACATGCAGTTTATTATCTGAATACATGCTCATTAAATGTTTATCTGAAGCCATTTAGCCTTTATTCTGAACTCGTATGCTTAATTTCCCATTTAATAACATTTTTCTGAAAATCTGCTGATGCACGGGCGTGCATGAAACGTGCACGGGCGTGCACCCTGACGCACGGGACCGTGCACCGGTCGTGCGCCTGGTCGTGCAAGCTACTGAAATTTACTATTCATTTTCACTGAAAATGCCTACGCACGGGCGTGCGTATGCGGACACACGGGCGTGCATGTACATTTTCTGGTCGTGCATACGTCGTGCACACGGGCGTGCATCTGGAGAAGCACAGGCTCACGGCCGTGCCTTGCAGGCGCACGGTCGTGCGTCTGGTTCTTCAACAAAGCACCACTCGGAAAATGCACAGGACGGCCAACCAAAACACATCCAATTGCAATCACACTTCAAATATACATTCCCAGCACATCAACTACCACAATCCAAGCTTCACATGCAACATGCATTCATTCCTCACAATTTTACCATGGAAACTTCTCCTTTCTCTTTCTAAGGCCATACATACACACATGCATGCTTCAAGGGTGGAAATTTATCATCCAAATCAACATGCAAGGCCACATAAGCATTCCAAACAATCATCAACATGCAATCAATTCATCCATGGCATCACAATTCATCAAACAAGTCGAGAAGAATGCAAGAAGAAGTGAGGAACACTTACCTCTCTCCATGCTTCGGAAAACAAGCTTCAACCACTAATCTCTTGGCTCTCTAACCAGATTGGGAGCTACCGGCTGCTGGATTTCCTCTCTAAGGATGGGAGGAGCTGCAAGGAAGAGAGAAACTTTGGCTAAAGAGAAAACTTGGGTGAGAAAAAGTGTCTAAATTGCTCACGGCTCACTTATATACTATGCCACGCACGGGCGTGCACCAATGATGCACGGTCGTGCACCAGGGAAAATAAGCATCACTTATTTCCCGCTCGCTCGCCTAATCGAATCCTTCCGAAAGGATTCCAACGGAAGCCACATGGCTTCGAAAACTTACCAACTTACCCCTGAACTTATCCAGACTCTCAATCTCTCTCTGAATTCGATTTTTAACCCCAAAACTCTAACCGAAAAGGCTTTCAGATCTAGGATGCTACATTCAGCATGATCAAACACTCGAAACCTTTGTCTAATAGCATGAAGGAATTTTTTTGCATTATTTGCCTTTGGTAGACCACTTAATAAATATTCAGCAATAGTCCTCCTCATGGCTAAGAGACTAAGTCTATTAGACCTTTCTCATTTAGCATACCACTCATTTTCATCTATAATACTCTCTTCAGTGGGCTTAGGTGGTTCATCAATATAAAGGGACATATCAATATCAGCTATACCCAAAGCAAATTCTATATCAGACTTCCATTTGTTGAAGTTACTTCCAGTCAGGATTTCTATGGTGACATTATTATTGTTCACTGTAATATTAACTGTTTGCAAAGAAAACCAATGTAACAAATTAGCATTATGGACAATAAAACAATTAATAGCTTTAAACCAAATAAGTTATTTGGATTCTAGGTGCATCACCATTATCTCTCCTTTGGGTAGAGAAAATGATATGCTATTAGAATCCTATCAGCATAAGTATCCATATGAGGACTAATATGACCAAATGATTTAGAAGAAAATATCCCCTTTGGGCAGACATATTCATTCAAAATCACTGTTCATTCCTCACAAAACAAAAGAACACACGTAATTGAATAAAAACAACCACCTTTGGGTAATTTGAATCTATTCATAACCGATGTATTTTATAATTAACCTTATGTTATCGTCAATTTTAATACGTATAATAATTCATTTGGGAAAAATTATATGAATTAAAACTGAAATCACATATCATAACCAAATGGAGAATCTGCAAGTTTCAATGAATACACCGCTTTGGCGATGAAACATTCTGATAACTCACAAAATTATCCTATGATATAACAATCTTGTTCAAACTAAGATTTCATGAGATATATAAAAAAAAAAAATCTCTGACAATCTTTAGTCACTAAATATTACATTAAAATTCAGTGAACCATTCATATATATAAAAAAATATAGATACAAATAATGTGAATTTATAATGAGTGAACCCAAAATAGAGTTAAGAAGGCTAAAAACACACCCAAGGATCAAAGGATTAAGCAAATGGGCCATATGAGCTATCAAAACTTTCACACTCACTAGAAATAACATGGCACGCGCCGCCAAGCACCGGGAATGCCATGCACATGCCTCCACGCCGGAAGAAGCACCACACGCACTGACACGCACCAGGAGAGTGGCTCACGCGCCGCCACGCGCCTCAGATTTGCTGCCACACACTTCCACGCGCTCACACGCGTGGGTCAAACTTTTTGGCATTGACTAGTCAACGATTTGACCGTTGACCAGGCAAAGCTTTGACCATTGACCAATTAATGCTTGATCGTTGACCAGTCAACGCTGGTGTCTGATCTGACAAGAGTTGACCGTTGACCGGTCAAACTACCACGTCAGATTGAACTAGTTCAGGTCGGATCTCTATACTCGGGTCGAATCCTCACGCATGGGCCGAATCATTTCTTAATTGAGCTGAGTCCAAGTTTAGTAATTAGGCCAAGATTATTCCTAATTGGGCTGAACTAAATTAAGCATCAATAACATGCCAAAATATTTTCACAATGGGCTAAGTTTAAGTGGCAATGCATGGGCTTAACCTTTTATAATCCAACAGCCATAATTCTAATTCAACGCACGCAATTTTTTTTTCCAGTAACTTCCAGCTAGTTTTCCAGCCACCATTAAATTCAAATGCAACCGTTTTATTTTATCCAACACAATTTACTCAGCACAAACACGTAAAACAAAATTCAAGTCACTTAAATTAGGATTCAACACACCCTTTTACATCAACAGCAGCAAGAACAACATGAAGAACAAACAGAAAACAAAAAAATGCATAGATTCTATACTAGTATGTGAAAGCTCTGATACCACAATGTTGGAATAAATTCAATATTGACAAATAAATTCAACTCCAACATAAATATTCATTCACAACCATTATAGAATACTGTATAATAAATTTTGAGTTTTTAGACATATCTGTTTGAACTATTGTTATTGCTGATCTGAAGTTACCTTTGCAATAGATTGATTATCAATCTTTATAAGCTTGAATCTTCCTGTTTCTGAGTACCTAGAGAGCAATAGAAAATTAATGGAAAAATGATATTGCTTATAATATACTGAAAGAGGGGACCTAGCCCTATATTTATAGTAGGTTTATTGGGCCCTCCCAATAAAAGCCCAATAAAATATTTATGAGCCCACACTATTAAAAACCCAACCAAATTATTATATTATGAAATGTATTGGGCTATACACCAAATTGATGACAATAAGATCAATCAAAATATTTACTGGATCATAATTTACCCATATTTTTCAAAACTAAAATAAATAATAATTAATATTAGCTCATAATCTTACGTCACATTCTTTGTGCAGAAAGAGCGAAGGGAAAGATACCTTGCACAACAATAGGTTGTAGGAGCAGATTCAGTATAGAATGATTATGCTTCTGTTTGCTTTTGCCATGATCAAACAAGAACTGAAATGATTCTCTTTTGAGTATATACCTCCTCCAATCTTGCCCTATAACATGAATGATGTACCTTGCTAAAAATCATGTAGGAGACTGAAACATCTGATGTGATAAAATTGTCAGTTTATTTTTTCTCATTTAAGATTGGCGAGTTTTCATCTTGCAGATAAAATAATTTTGATTACCGTTCTATATGAGAAGTGGTAGAATAATTTTTTTCATTCCTACGTGAAACTTTACCTCTTGGCGCAAGATGCAAAAATGAATTATATTCAGGGTGGCCGTATGTTCTTATCGAATGTGAACTTTTATCAGTTGGCATCTGTTTTACGGGATATATTATTCTTTGACCTCTGTAACTTTCTTGATGTTTATAATTTTCAATAGAGGGTGACCCGCAGACTCGCCCACAAGATCATAGTGACAGGGAAATGTTTTACGTCTTAATTTTGTTGATTCTCTTGAACCAATGGTCACAGATGACAAAACTTACAACAACATGAGCTTTTTCCTAGTCTCTACAACTTAATAATCTTCTCATACACACATGACAAATTGAAGTTACGTTACAAGTAAACCAGTACACGGGAAGTGAAATAGAAGACGAGTTACCTAAGAAGAGCTTGCATGGAAGCTAGGGTGGCCGCAGTGCAGGTCAAATAAATTGCGCTCCAAATGGAATCCCACTGTTCGACCTCTCTGTTTCCAAGAAGAGAGATTCTACTTCCTCAGGTCGAGTCACCCGATGATGGAAATGGGCTTTATTTGAAGGATGTTCAGAAAGAGATATCAGGCCGAAGTCTCTCTTTCCACAGTAATGTACCAGAATTTATGGGCACAGAGCGAGACAAGTTTGCTGGAAAGGAGAGACGCCAACACCTTCACAGAAGGCAGAAAGCCAAGTATAGCAAGAAGTTTTCTCATTTTCTGTTTTTGTTTAGGCTAGTGGGTCTCCGTGGAAATGAGTTTTCATTGTCGCACTTGGCCCATAATTCAGCATCAGGACTGTACAAACAAATCCAATAATCCAATGCTCAAAATGCAAAATATATTAAATTATTTGTCTTACACCCCAAACATTCCATATCAAAGTGAACTAAAATTAGTTTTTTGAGAAAGAACGAATATTTCATTACGAATCAGGTATTCGCTACTCAAATATTAACCGCTTCTTGGCTGATTGCTATTTCTTTTCCATGGAGCTTTTACTATAAATAGGAGCGTTTATTAAGATCACTATATCCCAGAAAAGAAATAGCTTCAATGACACAGAAAGATTAAGAAAGACAGAATTATTTTTAATAGAAGTAAACATCTGCATAGTAACGTTGTTAATGTATTAATTTATTTAGTTGGTTCCTGAAGGTTAAAGGCGCCCCACAACCACAATGTGGAGATACAGGCTGAACCATGGCCAAGACTTTCGGATTGAAAGCTGAATTCTTCAGCATAATTAACCCAAACCTCAGCTGTGACAAGGTCCCTCCCTCTAGCTGTTGCAGACAGACTGTAGTTATAGTTGGTTCCACATCAAACTTCAACATGGGGCTTTTCTTTTTTGTTGATGTTAATAATAAGCACAATATGTGCTTCTAGTGCCTAGACCACCACTTTCAATAAAGTGAAGTTCATTTTCCTTCCTATATCATTGCATGTTGAAAATATATTTATGCACTAATTTATTTTTTTAATTCTAATTTCTTGTCATGATCATTCATAATGATACTCCTAAAATTACAGTTTAGATTGTGAAGAATTAAGATAAATTAAGTATGTGATACCCAATTGGTTTTCTTTAAATTTTTAATCACATATTGTGGAAGATAAAGAGATTACATGGAAGAAAACAAATTCCAGTTATCCACTTCAATGATCTTATCCAAAATTTAGAGCCGAAAGTTTAAAGAAAGACTAGTCATGCGATTTTCCCTTTGCTCCCATGCAAGGCCGTGACCGAATTAATAAGCCTTCTATCTCTTTTTCCTTTAATCCAAAAGGATTTTCCTGGGTATCATTTTTCTACTTTTTCCCATTTAATTCAACCTCACACTTGTCGCCAAAAGCTCCTCCCATTTCGCTGTTATTATTACCAAGGCATAAAAAGAAAATGCTACACAAACATCATGAGAAACTCGATTCCATTTCCCCACTTTGAATAAAGTTTTGGTTTTGGATAATGTTCCCTTCTCCCATGGATCATTTTTCAAGCAACCATGGTTATTTACCACTCAAGGTTTGCAGAAATAACAAATTAACTCCTTTAAGTTTCAAAAATCAAATTCTAATCCTTGTTCACTGGAATGACGAAAATGTTCTTTTACATATATTTTTCTGTCTTTTGATTTTCATTATGTTCTTTGGATTTTTTTTATTTTTCCCTTATTCTTTTTTTATTTTTTTCCTCTTATTTTTCTAATTTTCCTTCCAAAAATTTAAGATAAACTACAAATTTTGAAAATATTAGAAATGTTAATAAAATTTTAAGGAATTAACTAAAATATAACATTTTAAAATTAGTTAAAGTTTTGATATTTTTATAGAAATATAAGTGATAAATTTTCAAAATGAAAAAGATATCTTGATAATTTGATATTTATATTAAATATTAATAGTAGTTTCGTAATTTCAATAAAATAGCAAAATAGTCATTTCTGAAAAAGTTATACAGAATTTAATAACAGAAATAGACAATATATCTTCAAGATACTCAATTATATATTTTATATCCTATAATTTCGGAAATTTAATCATGCTTTAAATGTGGGAATTATATTTGTTTATTTCATGGATTTATTTAAAAGGGAACAATACTGAAGTTATGTCCGATTAAGCATGATTTAAAGGCTAATGGGAGTGGAATTACAAGAGAGTTTGATGTTACATATAACCAAATATTATGCATAAACATATATATTATTTGTAATTCCACAAATTACCCTTGACCTGACAACAGATTTTACTACACTAGAAGTAAGAGTTGTTCATGATGCTAACAGATTTTCAGGAAATAATGTGGAGGTGATTTTCCCATATTAGAAACAGGGGCCATACAATCAAGTTGATCACACATTCTTTACTGGAAGAGTGGTGTTTCCCTTGCCCATTTCCAGGTTTCCAGCGGAGACAAAATCGTCTGGACCGACGAATCGTGACCAATACCAGTGTGTCTTCCATACTTGACCCATTTCTTCAATGGGGATTCCCTTTGTTTCAGGCAAGAAAAAGTAGATAAAGACTGTCATCAGGGAAACAAAGAAGCCGAAGAAGAGGAATAAACCGAACTTGAAGTGGCAGAGCATATTCAAGAAGGCTTGAGCAACAGCAAATGTGAAAAGCATATTCACTGAGACATTGATACTCTGAGCAGCCGATCGAATTTCAAGTGGGAAAATCTCACTAGGCACCAGCCAACCAAGAGGTCCCCAAGACCACGCAAATCCTGCAACGTAAATGCAGATGAGGAGCACCACAACGATGGCGTACCACTTTGGCAACACACCAGGCTCCCCATTTGTCCCAAATTTAACACCAATAAAAGCCGCAACAGCAATCTGCAGATGAACAATGATCAAACTATATTAACTAAAACAATAAAATTAGAAATTTTGTGAACGGTTTCTACCTGGCAGATCAACATCTGAACCCCACCCTCAAGGAAGAGAAATCTTCTTCCAACCTTGTCAACATAACGAATGGAAACAATGGTGGCACCGACATTAACGATGCCGGTGATCACAGCTGACATGAGGGAGGCATCGTTACCAAACCCGATTGTGTTAAACAAAACGGGAGCATAAAACATGATCACATTGATACCCGTGAGTTGTTGGAAGAAGGGAATTAAAATGGCAACAGTAAGGTGAGGCCTATATTTCCTTTGTAACAAATTTCTCCAGGGATGCTCAACAAGTTTAGAAGCCTCACTAGCTGCAATTAGGTCATTAAACTCCTCATCAACATCGTCAACACCGCGAACTCTTTTCAGTTTCCTCTTGGCCTCGTCGTGCTCGCCTCGTTCTATCATTGAATTGGGAGTGTCAGGGAGGATCAATGAACCCACTGTGATGATAAGAGCAGGGACAATGGCGCCTCCCAAACTCAAACGCCATCCCCAGCCCCCCCTTATCTTAGCAAAGAAATAGTTCAACACATTGGCAATAAGAATACCGACTGTGATTGACAATTGAAAGCCAATGTTTAGGGCGCCTCTGTATTTGTATGGAGCCATCTCAGAAAGGTAGAGTGGCACAGACTGTAAGTAAATAACACAATAATCACGTAATTAACCTCTAAGCATAATCTTAATTCAATAAATTAAAATTGAATTAAACAAAATTATCTTCCTCAAGGACCATCTGACCATATCTTATGCCGATTTGTCTATGTATATTTGGGCAAATTACAGATCATAATTTTTTAAAACTACAATCAAACCCAGAAAAAACAAGGTACAAGAATACAGCTTTCATGTTTAATTATATATTTGAGCCGCTTTCAACTATCAATTTTCTATTCAACGCCATTGGGTAACGAGTAAACTTGGAGAAAATTACATATAATACAAATCACCTCTCAATTTTTTCAACTTCGTAATTAAATACAATTTGTTTGGTAGTTGAAACGGAATATTTTATTTCCCTTTCCCTTTCCCACATTTTCTAAAGAATCAAACGCAGGAGCATCACTCATTTTCCCAACTCCAAAACAAAAAAAAAAACTAAAGAAGAAGAAGAAAGAAAATAAGATCAACGAGAAAATTTAAAACGGGTGGAAGCCATTATTTGAAAAGAAGATAAATTTATCTGGAAAAAAAATAAAACATAATTGCCTTATCCTACTGTAGAAACTATCCGATCTACGGTTGGAACCATGATAAATCAGATCTAAAGAACATGGTAAAATTCCAAAAAAAAAAAAAATCTGTAAACAATTCATATGATTCATGGAAGGAACGTAGAAGATTCTTTTTGGTTCCAGGCAACATGTTTCTTTGTTCTGTCTAGACAATTTGTGATAAACCAGATAAGAAAGAATCTCAAAAAACAAATATTGAACTAAAGATCAAACGCCATGATAAACAGAAGTTAAAATACCTGATTTGCAAAGCCAATACCGAAACCGAGCAATATTCTACCGAGAATGAGCATCCAGACTTTTTTGGCGAAACCATTGATCAAACCACCGGCGAGAAACAGCACGCCACCGAATAACATGGACAACTTCCGGCCAAATTTTCTGGTGACTATGGAAGCAACAAGGGAGGAGAGTAGAGCGGCCAAGTACAATGAAGACGTGAACAGAGTGAGCGTCTCGCTGTTGTATTGGCAGTACTGGTTAGACGACTTTTTAGCTTGTTGCTTCTCGTACACAGAATGAAAGAACCTTTTCAAAAACGGTGGCATTGAAGTCACACCACCTATTCAAAAACACCATTGGTTTACTACATAAACTTCACGCAAACAAACCGAAAAAAAAAAAAAAAAAAAAAAACACGTCAATACTTAAACTTGATCCAAACTGAGAAAGGTAGTTACCGGAAATCCCAATATCGTAACCAAAGATGAGACCACCCATGGCCGCAACGATACATGTTACAGTAACGAAGGGAGTAAGGTTTCCAGGGTAGGCCTTCCCTGTGCCCTTGTCGAAACCCCCAACAGCAGGCATTTTGTCTGTGTTTTCAAACTTGAATTATCAAGAAAAGTATCAAAACTGAACTAAAAGAAATCAAAGAGCCAAAAACATAGAAAAGAAGAGAAGAAGATGCAGAGGCTGAACGCCAGCATGGAAGTGCAATATATATATAGAGTCAGCTCAAGGTTATAGCTTAGATGATAATTAAGTGCTGAGCTGTCATAAATTAAACCCAAATCAATATTTTATTTTCGCCTACGGCAACATATTGTTATAAAGTAACATATTATTATTACTATTGTTTGAGGCCACAGAACTTATTCCCACCCATAGTTTGGTCTGATTCTTATTCCCGCCTCTAAAGTTTAAAAACCCTAAGTCTCACCTATTAACTAAAGTCAACGGTTAAATCTAACCGTCAACAGTAAAAGTTTTAATAGTTAAAGAGTATTTTTATCATTTTAGGATAAAATTTTTATAAAATAATAAAATAAATTTTATATAAATATAATATATTATTTAAATATTAAAAATTATAAAAAAAATATTTATAAAATTTTATAAAATTTTGAAAAATATTTAAATTTTAAAAAATAAAAACCCAATCACTATCATCATGGCCGCAGCTAATGGAACCAGGTGGCCAAAAACGGCCACCTAGTTCCAAGAGAGACCAGATCTAAACTCTCGATTGAGTGAAAACAACCAGATCTGACCACCTCTTTTAAAAAAAAAAAAACGATTGAAAATGGTCGATCTTGGCCTTACTAATCATTTTCGGTCATGGTTTCAGACATAAATAGTAAAATCTGACCTCCTCTTAAACTATATGATCGTTTCTAGTCATCTGGCCTCCTCTAGAACCAAATGACTATTTCTAACCATTTAGTTCCATTAGTTAGGGACATTGTCGCGGGCATCGACAGTGATAGTTGAGTTTTTATTTTCTAAATTTTAAATATTTTTTAAAATTTTTAAATATTTATATTTAAATATTATTTTATAATTTTTTAACAAGGGCATTTTAGTTATTTTACAAAATGTGTTAATGAAATTGGATGTAAAATGAATGAAGGGTGGGTGTTTGGTTTTTAAATATTAGGGTGGGAATTGTCCTTGAGTGAAAGCTTGGGTGGGAAAGGCGTTTGGCCATTGTTTTGTTATAGTTATAAGAATTCAATCAAAAGGATAATGAGATGATTCCATCAACTATAATCATATCAGGCTGAGCGTTCAACTATAAACATTGGGGGGTGGTGTGGGGTTTGGGGATGTCCATTTCTGGAGAAATTTTTGGCTATGACTATTAACTGTCTTGTTACCACAATTTCAACAAAATTCACTCCAATGGACACACACATCAGAGAAGAAATTTTACAGAACAACAAAAAGGAGAGGCAAGATTTCCATGTTCACAAAGTTAAACATGTCCAAACCTACTCAACAAGAAACTAATGATGTCTTCCTATATTCCATCAAATCGAAATTTCATCGTTCCAATTTCTACGAGAAGGACTATTCTTTACGTTACTAAATTTACATCACCATACTATATATATATAATTAGAATCAAATTAAATTTATTTAAAGTCGTTTTAAATATAACTTTGAATTTTGATCAAGATCAAGTGTTGATCATTAAATAATTCGACATTCCATCTAATTGGCTAAAATCTAATGAGATATTTACAAAATATTCATTTTCCTTCCGATTACCGGTACCAAATAAGTCAAAGTCAATACGTCTAGCCAAAAACACAGCCAGTTATTAAGTGGTGCCGTTCTGAGACGTTTATTTTGATTGAAACTACGCTATGTTCGCTTCACATTTTGTCCAATTCCCCAATATTATTCAACTATTTACACTTAAAATTGTTTATATTTAATCATTAATAGACGAAACTAATTTTGAAATTAAAAAGAAAATAATATTTATCATTAGCGTTTAACTCATTTGGTTATCACATCGTAAAAGCAAATAATACTTTGAAAAAACAGATCTAAATCAAGAATTCGGGATCAAAGTGTTCAAACAAAGTTGGCGAGACTGGTCATTTTATTTGAAAAATAATTTAGAAAAAAACGTGCTTGACTTTTTAAGGTGAAGCAAAGCTATATGGTCCCGGCGGGCCTTCCTTCTGTAGAGGCCTATTTGTCGTCATCATTACTATAAATAGCTCTCCTATTGTCGTTTTGGCCAAAGCACTGTCCGCACCCATAATTTGAGATAGGGATAAATCTCACCCTTTAACTTTTAAAAGTCTAAAATCTCATCTTCTAACCAAATTTAATATTAAATATAATAATAAACAGTAATAATTCATAGATATTTTTATCTTTTTAAAATTCAAATTTTATAAAACAATAAAATAAATTTTATATAAATATAAAATTAAAAAAAAATAAAGTAACCACTGCCATCAATATCAGTGATGGTGGTCGTTGATAATCGAATCAGGTGATCATCTCCTACCATCTGATTTTAGGGAAAGTCAAATCTGACCTCTCCGTTTAGTAGAAGCGATTAGATCTGGCCATCGAAAACTATCAAAAAAGGTGGGTATTAGTCCCAGTGACTGTTTTTGACCATTTTTTATGATGAAGGAGGATAGATTTGGCCTCCTCCTCTAAAATTGGAGGCGGTCAGATTTGGTCTTCCCTGAAACTAGGTGGTCAGAGACGACCACTTGATTTCATTATTAGTAGCCATCACTATCGGTATTAACGGTGGCAGCTACTTTAATTTTTTTAAAATTTTTAAATATATTTTTAAAATTTTTAAATTTTTTTATATTTAAATTTTTTTTTATAATTTTATTATATATTTTTATTTTTTAAAGAGCATTGTAGTTATTTCATTTAAAAAATTATAAAATATGTTTGACTTTTATTCTAAAGGTGAGATTTAAGTTTTTAAAAGTTAAAGGGTAAGATTTTTTTCCTGTCTCAAAGTATGGGTGGGACCAAGTCCTTTGGCCTTTCTTTTTTTAGTTGAATTCTATTTATTTATTTTTTTTTCGTGTGATGAGACTTTTGGGATTTTCTTCTGGTCGCATGTCATTTCGAGTTGATTTTGTTCACACCCACTTCAAATTGTGAATCGTCTTATTCAATATTTACGGCCAAGTAACTATTTTCCACCCACAGAACCATAAACTGACAGACTTTTATATTTAAATTTTTGCTCATCTCTTAAATTAATTATTAAATTATATTAGTTTTGTAATAAAATTATTAGAAAGGTAAAAAATATCTTTAAATTAAATATATTTTTTACTTGATTATATTAATTTTAATTAAAAATAATAAATAATTATCAATAAAATATAAATAAAAATGTTAACGGCATGTAATTCTATTTTTTAAAAGTAAAAATAGTTTAAAATTTTTAAAGGATGGTAATAAAACTTCTAAAGGGGGTTTTTGAAATTAAAAAATGTTTATATGTATTGTTGAAAATTTTAAAATTTTAATACATTATTCAATAATTGTAAACGTGAAAATTACACTCGCAATGAAGATAATAATAAATTATATATATATATATATCATATTATAAATTATTGAAATTATAATATATTTTTAAAATACATAAGATTAATACAATAATTTAGAAAATAATATTAATATTTACACCCTAAAGTCATACCTATTATTGTATTTGGGTAGAATAAGATTCATAATATTTAATTTTAAAATTAATGATTAATTTTGATAAATGAATTTGACTTTTTCAAACATACCGTTATACAAATATTTAATAAAAATTTTTGGATAAAATATTATTTAATTTGAAGTGTTTTTTTGTCTTTTCTGCAATTTTATTAAAAATTTAATAGATTTTTAAAAAAAATTTAACATTGAGGCAGAAAAATGATTTTTCCTAACTTAAAGATTGAAATTATCATTTCACCAAACCTTGGAGGGGAAATAGTCATGTGTCCTGTATTTTATCATATAAATTGGTTTTATTGTTTGACTAAGCTATTGCTTCACCTTTCCATATTGTTGTCTTTATGCTACGTCTTCATACACAAAAGACCCCTTTTGGTTCCCCCTTTAGCTCTATGGCTCTTATTGCCAGGAGGTTTTCCTCCGTCAGCATTTTTCCTAACTCCATATATTTTATTTTTGTGTGGATAGAAAGTAAAACCTTAATTACTTTTAAATAATCAAGTTATTAATGAAATACTAAAATTTGTGTAACTTACAAGCGAAAATGTTACATAAAATAAATTTATTCGGATAATTCATATGAGATATCATATCGTCACAAATTAGTTGAAAATTCAATGCGATGTGGTGGATGGGATAAAGATAAAGTTAAAAAGTATAAAAAAAAACTATTGAGTGTGAATTCCCACATCAGAAATTGATCTTCATTATGAATTACGCAAGGTGGCCAATGCCAATTGGTCAATATTCTTCCCATTTCCATGAACAAATAAAATAAACCTAAACGAGGCTTAAGGGGTTTGACTATCCCAAGTTTGCATGCATGTTCATGGACATTGGACTAAACAGCACCTTTGCAAAGTCTCCGGAGATGAATTTGTTTAGATGTTGCATGACATGTGAATATTATAATGAATCCATCATCCATCCCCACTTTTTACGTCGAGACATGAAAAAATTCATGTAATTAAGGTAAATTAGATTAATGAAGCTTAGAGCCAGTGAGGAAGATAATAGGAGAATATATAAAATATAATTGAGTTATTGATGATAAACTTTTTTGAGGCCAAGGGATCGATCTTCCTAGAAATAAATTATTAATAACATAGACTTTGCTTCACCTTTTTGTTGTTTTCTTCACATGATCTCCGTTGTCATAAGTGATAAATAATTCGATGCCCTTGCGGTGTTCATGGCTTTCTTGGTTCCTATAATTTTGATTCCCTTTCTATTTTATTTTTTCAAATTAATTAAAATGTTCTGCATGGCATGCTCTCTATTGAAAAACTACTAGTCTTCGTCATATATATGTTCTACGTTCAATGCCTTCGTAAGAATCATTTAATATACTTCTTATTTTTACTGGTTTATGCTTAAAATTACAGTCAGTGATTCTAATGGTTGAATTCTGCAGAGACCTAAAATTTTGAAGGGTTGAGTTGAAGGTTAGAATTGACTATAGAGAGAAAAGTAATAGAAAGAATCAATGGTATTAAATTAGGTGGACCATCTCTTCCTGCTAGCTATTTTAACATAAATCTTCATTCCCAAGAGACCCAAGTTGCCGTTTTTAACTTGCAGGTCGGTGAGCCAAGAGAATCTACCACTTGATTGCTCGAAAACCAGTACGAAAGCACAATTGCATTTGCAGTGTAAGAAGATTATATATATTCTGGACCCCCCAGAAAGAACCTAGTGGGTTGGTTTTAGTCAAGAAAATGATGATACAGTAATGAATATGACCGTTGAAACAATTTTAAGTGTTTGATGCTATAAATTGCCTCCCACACCAACCAATCCACAGGAAAAGGACTTGCCATCTTTCCACATGCTGTGCTTATTGGTTCCTCCATTTCAAACTCAAAATTAAACTAACAATACTTGACGTCAACTTGGAATTGTTATAAGTTATTTAGAATCCCAGATGCTCATGCCCCGGATTTTTATTCTCCAATTCCCATCTAAATTTGAGCAGTAACGACGAGAAGTTCGGTTGCAGAATGAGTTCGATTTCATTGTAAATTTATGTCTATCTGATTCAAGAACTCCTGTCCTGCAGAACAACTCAACACCAGACAAAATGTTCTAAATTAAAACAGTTTTTGCTCTGTAGGTGGTCCAGTAGAGTGTCATAAGTATTTTAGGCAGTACTAGAATTCAACCAGCAATCAATAAAATTAACCCAGATTCTTAAATACACTGAACTATTATACCAGTTGATTATTATGCTGCATATGTTTAATATTATTATATCAACCAGCCATGAGACCATAGTTTGCTTTCTTGGCATGATCTGTGATCGACCTTGCTTGGACTATTTGGACTACTCTTTCTTCAGTTGTTTGGGCGCTCCCAGATTTCGGAAATATACGAAAGGGCTTCTTTGTCCAGTAAAGTTTCAGGCAGGCCCAACATGTGTTTATTTTACATTTATAGACTCATCAGAAAAGTCCCACAAATTTTCTGATTTCCTCATGCACTTCTAAGCCCTCCAGTGCACACATGAGAATGAGTTCATTCAAACCCAGACGAGTTTCTTCAATTTTTGTCCGAAATCGACTTCAGCCACTGATTTCTTTCAATTCAATTAATTTTTGTTTTTAAAAATACAAACTATCAAAGTAAAACAAACATTGGACTTCTAATATCAACTTAAAATAATTATCAACCTTCTCCAATCTATAAAACTAAAACCAGATTTTTCTGAGCAAGCCTGAACAATATTTCAATGAAAATCCTAAGTCAGATTCAAGAGAACATTGAAAAACTATAGAATCATTATGAGCGCTGTGAAATTTGACATGGAACAACTGTGAGAGAAGAGAACAATGATTTAAAATAAGGGTACACTTGACTAATTAACATTGAGGATGAAACTTAAATAAGTAAATGTTATGGGTTGCCATTTGAGGGTAAAATAGTAACAAAAAATAATGTTACAAGGGCAAAATAATAATTTGATCATCAAAATTAAAAAAAAATAAAAAGTAACTTTTTTTTAACTATAAATATTACTTTAACATTTAAATTTAACTATTTATTCATTCACAAGTTTGGAAACCTACCTTATTCCCATCACTGCATGTTCACATAACCACATTTTGTCTCTGAGATTGAAAACAACATTTATATGGTTCACTATTTATTTCAATGGAAGCAGGCATTTATGGATGCCCACATAAGGTGGACCACAGGCCCAGCACTGTAAAAACCATCAATTGATTCCTCCTAAACTTAATCATTCAGGCTCACACATAGCTGGCAAAATTAAATGGGTGTGACTGGAAATGGTGAAACTTTATTTCTCCTTTACGCAGCATGTCAAAGTCCAAAAAACCCATGTTACACTCCAAGTCTCTTCACACATTGATTGATAACAAAATCCTTCATTGCCGTCTATTTTAGGCCCAGGCCTGCACATGCATACTTCTGGTTCCAAGCATTTGCCTACCCAAATTTCACCCCACTATTGATGAATCATATATTTTGGCTAACAAAACCTTTAAATTCACCCACATCAGAAATTTCATATTCGATACAATCCCCAACAGCAGTGAAAATGTATAAAGTGCAAAGATTTGTATAAGGGTCCAAGATCACAAGACTTCCAACAACACAAAATGTAATTGGTTATTGAAGTATGCTGGCTTAGTGTCACTTCTAACCTAAATTCAAAGGATCCATGAAACCCAATACATGGTGGGAGGTTTAAATTCAAAGAACATTTAGAGAATAGATCGGAAAGTTTACAAAATGTTCTAAAATATTCTTTATCCAAATAGAAAATAGAGTAAGATTATAATTTTTATTCTAATAAGATTCATATTAATCATCAAATCTATTACATCTAACAAAAACAAATCACATCTACGTGAAAACAAGTCTATGATTAAATAATAGTAAAAGAAAGTAACGAAGAATAATGACATAAGTTTGCATATACAAACACTTAAAAATATTATTTAAGGATTTATTAAACATAATCAATGGTATAATGTTTAGATCTAATAAACATATAGAGAATATATCAATAATCTAAAAAATGCTACAAAATATTTTTTACCCAAATAAACAATAAACCTTTAAGGAGTAGTACAAGTAACAATTTAGTTAGTTTCTTACCAAACAAAGTATAAAATAAGGCTTTAGGTTATCAATAAGTTATAATTATTAAATTTATTTGTTAAATTTACGCTCATCTCTTATATAAAATTAGCTAATTTAGTTGTATAGATCCTAACATTATATTATTTTGATAGCTTTAATAATGCAAGAGAGTTTTCTCTAACTTTTCATATTTAATGAGATTGTTTTGTGTTATTTAAAATCGTTATTACCCTATTTTCTAAGGCCACGATATTACAATGGACTTTCTGTTACTGCTGATACAAGTAGAAAAAACCCATTACAGATTCTTTAAGGTACAAATAAAGCACATAAATTTACATCGGGACAATCGATTTTAGGATATTTATAATGGTGAAAAAAAGGGAAACAAAAATGTTCAGGAACAGCAATTTATGCTTTCAAAATAGGAAGTTGAACGTGATTTCTTCTGATTGGAAGGCTATATATATCTGTTTCTCTTAAAAGAAAGAGTTCAATGACTGAAGGATGAAAATGTGTGCGGGAGTCGCAGGAAATTAAATCAATTAGGTTGGCAGAATAGTTTGTTCTGTTTCCGGCAACAGCTCATCTACCAACTTCTCAATTTGCAAAATGCAAATGAGTTCAATTTGTTTTCAAAGTTGAATGTGAGAACTGGAGGAAGCCCATGTGCATATATTATGTTTAGTTTTCTCCGATATCTAACCTCCAACTTCTAAACTCCAACCAGCAATATCTTCTCAAGTCACCATTCCAGCACAGGTAACTTTTCTTGACAACATACAATTCAATTTCAATGTGCCGGCATGAGATTTTTGCATTGAAAACGAGTTTATGGCAATTCTTCTGCTTCTTAACGTTTGATTTACGATTTGTATTCAGCATGTCAATAATGAATATGTGAATTTTAATGGGTCCTTTTCCATGGTGAAAGAGACTCTGTAGATACTCATGCCAAAGCCAAAACAATAATCATTCGTCTTTGAACTAAAAGAAAGCTATAAGACGAGTAAATATCTTTTTGCACAGGATTATGATTTATGCCTACTGTATGAAGTCCATTTTTTATTTCCAGACCCACAAACCATATGTTGCCATCAAGGATATGGAACACTTGGGGCTCTCTATCTTCTGTATGACGACAATAACCACCTGTAAAAGAGCAAGACGGCTCTTCAGTGTCCACATAACAATTTCTATCACCAACTTGCCTTAGCCTGGATCATCAAATGCATCTCTACCCTACAAAGCTAGAGCTTCACACTTCACACAAACGGGCTTATCCCCCACCACCACCACCACCAGCAGCCTCTTCTGTCTTCCAGATTACTTACAATAATAAACAAATCTGCAATTCCACATGCCAGAAATTCTGTTTCAGTTGATTAAGTTTTGATTCATGAGAAGGAGAAAAGGGCTGGGAATAAGACAAAGGAAATACAAAATGGACTTCATGTGTCACTATCTTCTCTGTCCATAATTTAGATGGACAAAAAGCTTGATTGCCGCTATTCACATGCGCAACAGGATTACATGCCTTTCCCATGTGATACTTAATATACATCCAAAACATTATTATAATGTCAAAAGTTAAGTAACTGCAATTGCTTTTTCTGGTGTTAAACCATTGCCAGAATATCAGAAGTGGAATCATCTAACATTGGGTACAGCCTTTATTAGATATCATACTTCTGGTTACATTGCACAAAAAGCTGTTCTGAAGCTGTTTTTGCGGAGAGGAAAAATTAATGAAAGAGAAAAAGAAAAAGAGAAGCAATGGTAAATGGAACTTGGATAACACTTATATTAGATATACATACATAGGGCAGAGATTGAACTTAACTATGCCAGATTCCACTTAACATACTACGGAATCTATTAGAAGACAATTTCCTGACAAGTCTTTTAGCATCCGAAACTTCTGCTTCTGCAAGTTTTTCTATGTTTTTAAGATACCCAGAAGTTGCAATCTTTCTTCTTGCACTATTGCAACTTGTCAATGAAATTAATATAGACAGCAAGAACTTATTGTTACCTGAATTTTCATTTTCTTGGTCAAGCAATTGCAGCAGAAAACCAATATTTCGATCATCATGAATGAATCGTTTTCGATTTTTGGGGACTGAAACCATGCTAGAGAGTGCTTCAATCGCCATTTCTCGTACTTCAAATGATTTTGCATCAAGTAATCTGACAAACTCAGCCATAAAACCGGCATCACCCATTGCCTTCTTAGTCTCCTCTGAGGTGCTGCATAGTCTAAAAGCTACCTTTAATGCCAATTCTTGAATTGAAACATCGCCCTTTCGAAGAAAGTACAGCAGTTCTTCCATA
Organism: Anacardium occidentale; assembly: GCA_026122585.1. Lineage (NCBI taxonomy): Eukaryota > Viridiplantae > Streptophyta > Magnoliopsida > Sapindales > Anacardiaceae > Anacardium > Anacardium occidentale. The sequence goes on from JAJEJH010000031.1 coordinate 176,117, forward strand.
AACCCATGATTCATCAAAATGTTTAAAGAATTCAATGAACAAAAACACAATTTCTCAATGGCTCTCAATGCTGTCTCCCTTGTTTTTGATGAGAAAGATGATTTGGGATCCAAAACTCGCATTAGTGAACGAATTCCACCTTCTCTAATCACCGTTTGCCTGATTGACTCATCCCCATAAGTTATATTTTGAATCAACTCGATTGAATTTATCTGAACAACCTCATCTTTGGATCTTGCGAGCTTGAGAAACGAGGAAATCGCCCCTTCTTCAACCATAAATCTCTTTATCTCTTCAACACCAACAAGATTTCTCAACACCCCACAAGCCGGACCAATGACTTCCGCTCTATAATCAACACTAGAACATATTTTCAATAGTACCGTGACACCACCATGAGCTGAAACTGACCACGCATTATCGGAATTCTCAGTCAACTTTCGCAAACTTCTTGCAGCAAATTCTTTGCCAAAATAATTCCCATTTTCCAAAACTCGAATAAGAGGACCAACAACGCCTGCGCCAATCAACACATTCTTATATAAATCATACCCAGAAATCACAGAAACCACCCTTGTAGCCTCTTCTTGAATTTCCATGTCCAAAGAATCAAGAAAATTCACCAAAATATTCACAATCTCGTTGACTTCAACAACAACTAGTTTCACATACTTCTCATCTTCGGCCAAAACTTCATGTAAATTCATCAAAGCTTGTCTTTTCATTTCTTTATCTCCAATCTTTAATCTTGTGAACAAGTCTCTTATGTAGAACCTCATATCATCTTTGCAAGCATTAAGACTCGGCTTTGAAACAATAATTGCAAAACCATGAGTCAAAACACCGGCCGAGTAAATCCCCGATAGGTTCTTTACATGTTGATCAAACTTTGTGGAGATAACATCCAAATCACTCTGCATCAAAAGCTTCCCGCTGTAAGAAAGATCCACACATCTTCTTGCAAGATCATAACAATCTTTAACAGTGACCAAGATTGCTGGAATCAAGTTTGAAAGAGCTGAGTTTTCACAAGAATCACAATTATCAGCAGCTATAAGCCCTGAATTAAGCTCTTCTAACTTCTTCCGAATCAGCTGCCATTTGACAGAAAAGACTTTGACAGAGTGAGAAAGAGTAATCAAAGAAGAGATAAATTCAATGGCTTGCCTAAGATTGGTTTTGTCGAAGGGTGATGATTGTGGTGGGTTTTGGTTTTGGTTTTGTCTCAGTATTTGTTCACCCATATTTAGTCTTCGTGCAAATAAGGCAAACCCATGTGTTAACTTTGATCAAGGGAGAGAATCCGAAGCGACTAAAGACAACACAAAAGAGAAGATGCAAACTGACTGCACACAGCTGTGCAGTTATCTTCCGGTAGTAGCTGCTATTGAATTGAGAGAATTATTGTGCATTTACAGGTCTGACCGTTTGGGAGATTGTGTAATAGTGACAACCCAGTGGATTGCCGATAGGGCTACTTATGTCATATCAGATGGTGAACAGCGTAGCTCTCATGGACTCAGATCTCTGCTGGGAGCTCGGAGTTCATTTGATGGAAGGATTATGGAGGATAAGAAGGTGAGCTTTTAGATTCTAGTTTGTTAATCCGGAGAGTTGTTAAAAAAAAAAAAAAGAATTTGCGTTTCTTTAGGGGTACTTCTGATGGAATTAAATAGTAATATGTACTTCCATAATTCAACATTCGTCATGCTGACATTTTTAGCGGTTGTTTTTCAAATACCCACAAATTTTTTAGTCCGAACTATCAATAGTGATTGATTATATAATAAAGTACTTTGAGAAAAAATACACCTCAACTTAGGAAATTCAGAAACAAACTGGATTGGGTATTGATTCTACTGAACACATATATTTAAATCATTTAGCTGGGATAGGAAGAACAGTTTGTTTTGAGCTATAAAGAAAACCAAAAGAGTTTCAATAGCGTCTTGTTGACGAGTAGAATATTGTCAAAGCATTTTGGCAGCTTTTGGGTACTTTATCAACCTTACTTTTATAGCACACTTGAAATGAATTCACTCAATTTGCTACGTGTCACTGAGTTGAAGAGAAAAATTAAAAAGGGGAAGAGGGATTAAGGCCTGGAGGGAAGGACAAAAGCTCTAATGAACCAGCCATTAAAGTGGATATTGGTTTTGGATTAGGTGAAAAAGAGGAACAAAAGGGTAGCTTTCATTTTTTGTGGCTTCACCCCACCATGTGAAGCTCCTTCGTTGGATGCCTTGAGCTAGCAGTCACCTTTTCCATTAGCAAGTGGAGATGAACCTTCACGTAAATTCATAAAAAACTCTCTCTTTTCTCACCTTTTTTTGTGTGTTTTGGCGTAGACCTAAACAAAAGCCAAAAGCTTTTCCCATACTGCATAAAGACAAATTAAAAGGGTATTCACTATCCCTTCTAAATAAGCAAGATGATAAGCTTTTGCATGATTTCATGGCAAAAAAATTATATAAGAGAATGACCCATAATCTGATTAGTTGGCTCATTTTCTGATAATTCTGGCTTATTACATAAATGACAAATTCTACCCCATTACTTTGCTTGTCACGGATTTTTATTTAATGTAATCTTGCTCCAATGAGTAGTCTTTATACCTGGTTTTTATTTCTTCCAAGTTAAAAGAGAACAAAATCTTTTCTAAGTGGAGTTAGTCGGCGTTTATACTTTTTGATTGTCTTATGTTGGGGCCGGCGGCCGCCACTCACCAACATGCTGGCGGAGCAATCTAACAAGATAATGAAATAAACCAGTTTGTTGCATCCAACTTTGTTCTCTACTTGTCTTCTTCCCTTCTCACCAAAACTAAATTTCCACTGCACATGGCCTCAGTCTTCTATCCGGGACACCATGCCTACACATTTTCAGATACTATAAATCAAATTCACCTTCTTTTTCTTAGTGGGGTCTTTTTCTACTTTCAGATATATGATTAAACAACTTTATCTCCAAAGATTTATTCTGGTGGAGTAGTCTCTGCTAATCATATATTAACCATTATAATGTCTAGCTATTTGCTAAACTGCAAAAACCCTGCAATTAATGGCTTTTAATTGCTGAATGTTAGGTAGACTTCAGTTGGGTGGAAGAACAAGAAAGTGATGATCCAGGAAGGCGCCTTTGAGTGAGGGAGAAGGGAAATTCAACACACAAAAACAGTAACAAAATAAAATACCTTTGGTTTGAAGAGAAAGTCTCATCTTCTTCCAATAAGAAGCAATGTTGACTAAATAATGAGAAAAAGACTGTAAAAGATTAAAAAAAGAAATAGAGATTGCTTGATGTTGACATCTGGGTTTGGCGTTTTCCAATCCTAAGCTCTCGTTATGTGCCCAAATCTTTCCAACTGTTTTTGCTTGAAATGGTCATAAGATTCAATATAAACAATATTTCCTCATAATCGTCCAAACAAGCAGAAATATTTTCCAGTGTTTCAGTGACCAACCGAAGCTAATAGCTACTCCTGAGAAAAGAAAATTTGCTGCATCAACCACCTAACACCTTATAAAATAAAAGACAATATGAAAGCCTTCATGTAAACAGATTTGCCTTTGATGTGATGTGTTAAACTATTCAAATTAGTGTTTAATAATGGATGGTTGAATGACAATAATTAAGCTCTAATCACAGTCTTACTATTTGACCAAACATATTTAAATGAGTCCTAAAAGATGGAGTCCACACCTTGGCCATTATTAGTTTGGTATTTTGGTATCCAGTCCAGGGCTTTCAGTGTGAAACCCCTTTCTTTGCTCGATTCAATCAATTAAATCATCCGATTTAATCCGTTTTAATTTTAAAACAGTTTTTGAATAAATCAAAACTGTTTTTCTTGATAAATGATGGTTGAATCGGCTGAACCAACCTTTCTTGTCAGGTTTTTTAAACCATGGGGCCATGAAAACAACAAGAAGGCATCCCATTCTCCAAAATTAAATAAACAAACAAGCCCGTCTTCATCTTGACAGCAAAACATCTAAACTTGTGAATAAACCCAGAAATTACGGCGATTAATTACAGTTGTATTGAAGAAAGAAGTGGAAGTAAAAGTGGGTTGGTTTCTATTTTCTACAAACTTAAACTCAGAAGAAAGTGATGCCAGCGTGGTTTCTTGGGACCTGGACACATGCAATAGGATAGGACTGATGAAGTTATCATTTAGTTCCGAATTTTGAAGGGGACAAGTTGCATAAAAATGGCCAAACTTTAAATGGAGTGATTATAGGGTTGGTCGAAGAACAAAACTACATCTAAATAGCATCACATTACAGAAGGTTAAAACAACTGGAAAAACCACCCGTTTTCTACAATCCTACTAACCCTATAACATCAATCAAATGAAACTCTGGTTTTATAATTGGATCCATGATTCTAAGTGAAGAATTTGATCTTAATATACCGTTAGTAAATTTCAAAATCATACTTCTTACCTTGAATGCCCCAAATTTTTCGCTCAAACTACCTAATATTTTCATGATGGTTTTTATACATGTATAAAATTATGATAAGAACCTTTGGACTTAGCATCCATTTGTGTTTGTGTTTGGCTAATCTGGTGCTAGTGAACAGAACAATTTACATGATAAAGATGGATCAGATGGACAGTATAAGATAAAGGGCTTAAAAGAACGCAAAATGTTTGGCTAAGCCCCATATCCTTTAAGAATATGATATTCGCATCAATTGTTACATATATTGAGTCATTTGGAAGCTACAATGGACTTGTATATTTGGGTGGAGGAGGATGCCTTGGACCTCAAGCATGGATGATGGATTGATGTCCCTGGAAATGAGGTTGAGACTCTTCTTTCCAGAGATTATTTATGTCAACTCATGTAGAAATATGTACACATTTATGCTGTAGACTTTTATTTCTTGGCATTTTCCTCTTTAAGGACAGAACCACTTTCTAACCACCTAAGACTCGATATCTGTCAATGTTGGTTAAGGGGGAAATGGAGAAGATTTTTGACTGGAGAAAAAACAGCAGCTAACTAGTCAGGGTTTCTGCCCCACTAAGGAACGTCCTTGAACCAAAATAATGAGAAATCAATTAATGGAAAACAGAAAAAGATAATAAAATAATAATAATGATGATGAAATGGTGAAAATGGTTGCTTTGTGAGGTGAAATCTTAGAGGGAACTCAAAAAATGCAGAGGGACCACAGCCTATATTGCCTTCTGAAGCCCCACGAGACTACTTAATACTTATCACCTTATTGGGGCAATGGCCATTGAAAACCCTCACTAATGTTTTCACATGGCTGTGAAAGGAGAAAAGGTTATTTATGTTATGTCAGGAGAAAAGCTTGTTGCATTTTCACTTCAACATATTACTGATACACAAATGAGAAAGAGATGAGGGGAATTACACTGGGCCGAATTGACTATAATTGTGAGCTTCGAATCATGAACTGAGTGACTCCAAATTTCAATCAATGCAAGCAACCTGTCTTCAAATCAAATTAAAAACAAAAAAAAAAAAAAAAAAAAAAAAAGCACAAAAGGACGCCAAAAGCTGAGCAAAGGACAATTTAATCAACCTCAAAACATCCACCAGGAAAAATCATGGCAAAATACTAGTCACAATCACAAACATCACACCTTCTCCAAGATAATGTGGAACCATTATCATTTTATCCCATCAACATCAGGCGTCCCATCCAGCGTCAAAGATGATCCAGTTTCATCTGTATATGTTTCAGCCACCTCCAATTATATGGGTCCCCTGATCCATGTCCTCAGCTTTATACATTGGATTAGTTGGAAGGCACCTACCGCGTTCAGGCCACACAACTGAGCCATCAGAACCCACCCACGCTACTCACTTCCTCCATACAAAACCACCGTCACCTACCCCTTCAATTCCCACATCTTTCTCCTTATCACATTAGTTACATAGCTTTTCCCACAGTAGTTAAATATATATGCTTGGCCAGCATGTTAGAAGGCCATAGCTGATGAGACTGACACGCTTCAAACAGTGCAGCAAGATGTACTTCATTTGGCTGCAGAGGCTCTTGATCTCTTTGATGATATAGAATCTACTGAAATAGCTTGATTCATAGAAGTAACCTTCCATAAGCTGTATTTTGATGATACTAGGTCGCAGATCCAGTGAGTGGTTATGTCACGGTGTTTCTTATCAATGCAGGATTTTGACAAGACACATATGGACCTGGATGGCAATCCCTAGTGGGGACAGATTTTGGTTCATTTGAGACACTGCCATGGCTGCTTCATCTACTTTGGCATTAGCATTCTCGCAATAATGCTGTTCAGGGGTATGGTAAATCAAGCAGATGAAGCTAACTCATTTCCAATCTTGGAGACTGTAAATGCATAGGCGTTGTTTCTTATATCTTTTAGGCTTTCCCATTCTTCCTGGGTTGTAATAAGAAAAGAAATTGTAGTTGAAGAACAAATTTCCAAGTCTCGCCAGACCCCTATCTTCCCTCTTTTCCAATCACATATATCATTTCAGTTGTATAAAATTTAGGGGGTTTCTGAAGGAGGGAAACTTGAACTCTATGAAACCCTGAAATCTTGAAGTAAGAAAAAATCAGTGATGGGCATATAATATTTCTATTAAAATATTTCAAAATAATTAACTATTACAGAGCATACTAGCCACACTGAATATATAAAACTAAGGTCCATAAGGAATTTATTATTGGACGACAATAGACAACCTTGCCTCAAACATGGAGGTGCAGGATTTCATTAGCAGAAGGCCTACTAAAATATTTAATTAACATCTTCCCAGGTTGTGGGCCTCTATTCACGCACGTGTGTGTGTGTGTGTGTGTGTGTGTGTGTGTGTGTGTGTAAGAGAGAGAGAGAGAGAGAGGGAGAGGGAGAGATTACCAAGTAGAGTTAAACATCAGAGAGTAAGTACAGAGGGAGGGGCATCCCTTCTTGGCCCAGCAACAGTGCGATAAACATAAACCTTATCAGCTTGACTGTCATCACTTCCATCTTCCTTCATCACCTCCACATTCAACCTAGGCATCTCCCTCGCCAATTGTTTACAACCATTAATAGTCACATTGCAAGCTGACATCCAAAGCGATCTCATGGATTCATACTTCTCCAAACCTGAGAGCAGTGCTGCATCCCCAAATGGGCAATCCCTTATCTCAAGTTTTCTCAACTTTGGACAACCTCCAAGTACACACTTCATCCCCCAGTCACTACCGCCAGCAAAAGCTACCGAAAGGGCTTCCAAATTTTTGGCATACTTCCCAATGTACTCAAACGTTAAGTCAGTTAAGAGACCTGAAACTGAAAGCCTTTGGAGTTTAGTGCAAGTTTTCACAACAGCACCAAAAGCCTCATCCATGGGTTCATTTGTCAGATAATCTGGTTGTCCTGGATTCATTATGCAAAGACGGAAGTGAGTAAAATCAGGGCAGTTCTGTACAATGGTTGTTACAGCAGCATTAGTCATTTGCCTGCAGAAGTAAAGGACATAGTGGAGTCTCCGACAGCCAAAAGACACAGCAATAAACCCTTCTTCAGTTACCCCATGGATAATTTCCTCATCAAAGGGATCAGCAGGGAAAACACGAAGTTCCTCAAGCAATGGACAATATAAACCAACAGCCTCCAGCCCTTTGTCTTCCACTGTGTCCAGGACCTGTATGAAGAAAATATGAGATTGGCCTTTGAAAACTTTCAAGTCACTAAAACTGTAAAGTGCCTACAAGACATGTCATTGTAGAAAGTCATATCAGCTTTTCAGGACAATTTCCAGTTCAATGCTGAAAATCACAGGTGAGATTGCTATGAAGATGTTAGCGGTGGATGTGCTAACATCAATCAAGTGCCATTACTTAACATTAGATATGAAGCCAATGTTTTATGTAGGACACACAAGCATGGATGCGGTGATTACAATCTCGCAATTTATTTTATCTTGGCATTTATTCATCTAGGTTGTTTTGGACTTCTATTTAATTCTAATTATGAGCATGTTTCCACTTTAGATTGGTATAAGAATTTGAAGACTACAATTAGGCCTTCATGTTCATTTGGAAAACAGACTTTGATGATTGATTAATGAAATATTGTATTCCTACAAATTCTGAATAGTTTCTTTCCTTTCATCTCTCTGCTCTTTCCAATTTTTCATCAACACCTAAGGTCCTAAACCAAACCCTAAATTCATTCCTCAGACACATCACCATCTTAATTTATCTTCTTTGTACATAGAAAATAGGAAAAACCCTAAAAACCGAAATCCTGAAGTCCAAAACAGCCTCAGCAAATCAAACGCTAAGATAAACAGAATAATAGTCTAAAATAACCCAGCAATATCCTCTATCAGTTTTGATATATACACTTAGGAAACCAATGCCAGATAGATCTACTAGTTGCGACAATGACAATCCCCATCAGTATACGATCATAACATTATGCTTAAAGATGTTGATACACCACTAATTGGTTAGGATCTGCAAATGAAAATTTCAAGGTAGAAGCACAGCTGATATGAATAAGCAAATATCTGCAAAACAGTAGCACGGGTTTAACATTTAGAAGGCACTACCAGCAAGACAAACTTCTCCAACCACTTCTACTGTACAACCTAACATAGGAAGCTGGTTGTGGTTCAGAAATTAATCATAAAGCTCTCTGACATCTTCAGTATGAGGAAGATAACAATGTAAAGCTGACTTCTAAATTGGCAGAAAAAATCTATATCTCAGTAAGACAAAAAAAAAAAAAAAAAGATTTTTGCAGTTTAGCAGTCTTACAAGGTTAAAAAGAATTATTCCATTTCTTCTGCCTTATCTTTCAGTGTTATTTTACAAAGAATGAGACAAATGGCAAAGATACGAAAAATAAAGAACTTTTACCCAAAGGCGCTGAAGATGTGGACAGTGTACAAGCAGCTTGGCAAGTTCACCACTTTGCAGAGCAGCATAGCTCAAATTCAAGAACGTCAAATTTGCACAGGCAGGATATAGAACTGGAAGATATAAAGAAGTAGCTTCCCATAAACCAGACAGGGTATGCATATTCTTGCAATTGTTGAATGCACTTTCTAGCTCTGCATACTGCCTGGTAGTGAGCTCTTCCAAAAAGGAACCGGTACCAAGTTCCACGAGCTGAGGAGCACAAGCAAGTAGCCTTTGTAATTGTTCCAAAGAAATGCTTTTGTTGACCTTCATTACCTTCAATGATTTGCACCTGCTGACAAGTCTCTCAAGTGCATCAAAATTAACTTCAGCACTCATATTGGCAAAGTTCAGTACTTCCAATGATGTAAAGCTCTCAGGGAAGCAACTCAACCAACTTCCACTTCTATCTTCGACACCGTTCTCCTGGATGTCAAGCTCAGTCAAATTCCTGAAACCAAAGTAAAATTTAGAAGTTTGGAACTAATGCATAAACTAATATGAGAATTACAAGGCTGAATATCATAGAAGACAGTCTCTGTATTCTAAATATTCAGAAAAGAATACAGAACTAAGAATATGGAAACCCATAAACAGAAGTGAAATTAAAAGTGAAATGAAATAAAGAAAATCTGAGAAAGCTTCATTGAAACTACCAAGCAATTTTCCATAATTTCACCATGCTGAAATTCGTTTTGAGTCTTTGAATCATTCCAAGTTCCACAGGAGACAATCAGGTTATGATAAATTGATTGTACGTATGAACTGAGGGTACATGTAACAATACTTGTACGCACAAGTAACAAAGATCAAATATAAGAACCTGATGTGCAACAACATAATCTGAGTCGAAAGTCTCGGGTAAGTAGGCACAAAGCTGAATCAGACAATAAACTCTGCACTTTGCACTTTACACCACAAGATCCTGCAAGTTGATTATTTAATTGCCCAAAGGAATTGATTTAAGGAATTTCTCACTTTTAATAATGGATTCTCTATTATTTAACGACCAGATTTTAGGAGCCAGACCAGTCTAATTTCATATGATTCTCCGATGGAAAAATATGCCCAGAAAGAGACACACTTATCTTAGGAATATAACACTGTCGATAAGTCAGTTGGCCACATATGATACACATAATCTTACTTCTAATTCTTTTTATTTAAATCATGGACATAAAACCAATCAGGAATCACATAAAGTATTCTAATAGATATAACAATGATATAACATGGAATAAAAGTTACTTCCACTAGTAATGATCCAATGTTCACAACAATTGCTGCACTATAACCTACCCTCCCACTAGACTACTGTACACAATAAAACATATTATGGACAAAATTTTCCTTTCGGATGGGGAAATATATGAACCCCCTGGAGTGACATCTAGAGAATCAGATAAAGAAATAAAATAAAAAAACCAGGGAGATATGTTACAGTAATCCACCAGGGGAGATAAGGATGAATATTCTTTCTCCCAATGAACATGGATATAATTGCAAAGAGAGTGACATCATAGATGTAAGTGCGTATTAAATGGTCATGCGTCACATCAAAAGAGAAGAAAATCAAAAGGGTAATATATGTAGAGAAGTGCTACTTTCTATAACCACTAAAATCCTGTTTTGCAAGTAACAGAAAGAAAATCAAGCAAACTATTTCCTTTTAAACTACGTCCAAATACATGTCACTCAATTGACCAAACAAAGACACCAATCGAAATTGAAATGCTGATTAATACTGTACGCCATTTCAGCCTGAAACTGTTCTCTCTCTCTCTCTTCCTTTTTTTTTTTTTTTTTGGTAAGCAACAAAATATATAGAAACAAAAAAAAGGAGCAAGCCACTCAAAACAACCTGAAACTGTACCTTGAGTCAGTTACAACCATTCGAAGATTACAATGAAGTAGTAATAACATGATTTAAAATCTACCATTAAAGCAAATAACAGATTGTCACAAATATAAAATCAATATGCAAAGCAACCCATTAAATCAGCAATTTTATTGCATACAATTTGCTAGTTGCATCATAGCAAAAACTAAATTGATAGGATAAATAAAAGCGACTCCCTAAGAAGATGATACAGTCGATTTAAAGAAAACTTCAACCGTTTGAATCCAGTTATAGCAACAGAAATAAATAAAAAGATCCCATATATGCCCCTCTTTAATCTCATCAGATGAATAAATTATTCTTCTAATAATATTTCTCCTTCATAAAAACATTAATAAGCACCAAGTTGTCTGTCTGCTCATAAATTTAACTTGTAATAAATAGAAGATATTTTTGAGTGGGATATACCTCCAATTAAATGCTAAGTACGGGTCAAATAATGTCACATCTAAAAAAACAGAAGAAAAACAAAAAAAATTAGAAGCAAAGGTAACGCTTAAGTTTTCTTAAATAATAACAACAATAAAGCTAACGTATTTATTTCTCAACCACATGCTCCATTATAGCTCATTTAGCTTCGTCAAACCAAAAGAGAACCCATTGATAGTAATATGCTCCAACAAATCAACTTTTTTTTAATAAACAAAAACACTGCCGAGATCTATAACTATTCGAATCCAAACAAACTAAACCCAAAATAAAACATTTTTTAACATAAAAATAAAATTAAATATAATTTTCGAACTTACTTGCAATGTGTAGCAATTGCAGCAAGACCATCAGTGCTAAACCCATCACAACTTAAAAGAGAAAGCACTTTAAAATTCGGGAAATTAGCGCCCAAGTACTCCAAGCTCTCATCACTAATGGTCATTCTTTTCAACCTCAATTCCTCAAGGAACGGATATTTATCAGCAAACGCCACGAGCCAAGCGTGAATATCAGCTCCCCAGTTTTGCGGGACCAAATTGAAATCGGAGAATCTCGGCTTCCCTTTCAAAGTGACGCTGCGAATGTTTGGGAACCGGCGAGACAAAATTTCCGGCGAAACCGAGTAACAGTTACCGATAAACACACGAGTCCTGGACCACCGTTCCGCGTTATACCAGTCTTTACAGACCAGAGAGACTGAACTTCGATCTTTGTGTGAAGTTAAGAGAGCGAGCACTCGCTCGAGTACTTCATCTGGGAACGGAGTTGACTCGGGCAAGCTAGGAGAATTCTTTTTTCCCTTCGATTCCATTATCATTATCTCAATAACTGAAATATTTCAAAACTCCATAAAAACAATAACTAACTAGTAATCAATTTACGAAAAATTCATCATTAACCAACAAAAGCACTTCGTCGCTGTCGCAAAAATAGAAGATTTTCAACGAACGAAGCGAAAAAATCAAATGGGTAAAATATAAAAAGAGAAAAATGGTAGATTGAAGCTACTGAAAGGTCCGATCTACCATTAAAGGAATCTCTAAAACAACGGTGTTTCGTTCTCTTTCTCTCTCTGTAAACTTAATAATATAAAAAGTTTCAGAGCCAAACAAGAAGGGCAACAGAGGACCTCGCGAATTATAGCAAAAGCAGTGATGGAAAAAATGAATAAATAAATAATGATTATAATTATATGATTAAAATAATTATTATTAATATTATTGTCCGAGATCAGTCCACCTTAGCTCAAGCTGACACAGACATGGAGTGAAAAAGGCCGAGAAGGTCGTAGCACAACAGATCTACCTAACATGTGCCAGGGTGCGCACTGCGCACAAGCCTCCACGCAGGCGAATGAGGACAAAACTAAAAGGTGCGTAGTGCGCATTATTTTTTTAATCCGCCATGAACGGGGATGAGCCGTACAACCTCCACATCATCACTTCCACAATTCAATTTTTGTATACCATTCCAATTTTCTTTTCTTTGTGCTTCTTTTTTGTAAAAATAAAAACACCCAAAAGCTTTGGAAAAACAACAATTGTATTAAAAATATTGATTTCTTTTCTTTTTTGTCACCTGACAGTTACACTATCATTTTTAATTAAATTTGTTCTCCAATTTTATATTAATTATATAAAATAAAGATTATTAACCCAATTTAATAAAAAAATATTATTTAATTTTACATAATAAATTGAAATAAAATTAAAAGTAAAATTATTATTTACTCCCCGTTTTATAAAGGGAAACTCACAATTTCAACGAAGGAAACGCAAATTAGAGCTTACCCTTTCAAACAAAGCCAATCAAATCTTGATAATTCAATATAATATCCCTTGTTTTGATTTTACACAGCATCAGAATTTTATCAGATCAGAACCAGATTTCAGTTTCACCTTCATTCTTCTTCTTCTTCTACCTCTTCGTCAAAGATAAAATATAATTCTCAATCAAAATCTCATTTGTCTCTATAAATTTCCAGGCAAACAACTATTGAAGAAAGGGAATAAAAGCCTGAAATTCTGTCAGCGAAAGAAATAGACATTACATACTTGTTTGGATCTCACTGAAATTTTTCTGAGAGATCATTTTCTCACGCAAATGCCGATCGTTTTTCTCCGTAAGGTTAAGGCTTTGCAAGAATCAAAAACCTTTATCGTTAGATCTACAAACGCATGACATATCATATCACCGCCATTAATGAATTCTCTGATCAATCACTTTTCATTGGACAAAACATCGCTTCTTTTTTACTTTATTACCCTTGGTTTATGACAGGAACCGGTGAAATACGCCGCGCTACTTTCGGTATTTCAATATGAGTGCGAGCCTCTTCCCTTTCAATTTATTCCGTTATATACTAAGAACCGTAGGTACGAAGGCGAGTTTTCAGATAAGGTACGTATTTGCATTTATATACAGTAATGCCACAGAGTCCGAAGAGATCACTTGAGAGACCGTATATTTTAACTGATAAAGCGTTCAATGAGTAAAAGCAGGGCACGTGAGGGTTCAGCTTTTGTCAGGTTTGATACGTGGCAGGTATTTTTGTAATAAATTTGAAAAACAAGACTTGTTTTATAGTTAATTTGAATGGACGAATTTGGCCCTGCATATTTGATTATGATTGGCTAAAAGGGAACATGATAGAAATAGATAAGCATGATTTGATGGGAGTATCCAACAACTCATCGTGGAAGGGTGAGTTTTCTTTCTTTTAAAAAAAGGTCCAAAGGCATGACAATGATGCTCATTTGCTTATGTTAAATGACTGTAATGTCCTTCTAGACATTGAGATTTTTAATTTAGTTTTAAACACTTTTTATTCTGACAAAGCCAACCCTTACCTTACAATTAGCTGGCAATGAAGCTGGGGATGATGATTTTTTTTTTATTTAATTAAATTTGATGAATCAAGTAACCATAAATTCAGTAATATAGAAATCAATCATCAATTGGAATTCAAGTATTTTATTTATTTATTTATCCTCAAAAAAATGTTAATGGTAAACAAGAATTAAATAATTAAATATAATAATAATAATATATAATTATATAATTAAGTGATTTTAAATTAAGAATAATGAAACATCAATTTTGTTTATATTCTAACAAGATAGCAAAGGTGAAAGCACATTCAATTTGTAAGCTTTCATATTTTTTTATCTCATAAAATTATGTGTATATGATTTTTATATTAATTTTACATATTCAAATTATTAATATGATTAAATAATTTTCAATTAAAAATAAATTTATATTCAATTTACATAATAACATATTATTTAAAGTATACATAAAAATTGTAAATGCATAATATTATTTTTTTAATTATGATCTGTGAGGTTTTTTTTAATTATTTTTTAAATTTAATATATTCTTCTATGATTTAAAAAAAAAAAAAACTTTTTCCCCGAAATATTGAACATAATAAAACAACTATGATACTACAATCACCTGTGGCTTTCCAAACCGTGGGAAATAATCATTTGGTCTTCTCCATCATATCCTGAGGCCTGCGCACTCCAGTCGTGAACTTTGTCTGAAAATTTTGATGTAACCGGATTTTTTAAAATTATCCAATGAGGCCGGAATTATTATTTGCCATCTCTGAAGATGGATTTCCACATCATTACAAATAAATTAAAAAAAAAAACGGAAGAACAGTAGTTTGTAATAAGTGCAATAATGTGAGAGAGTTGGCCTCCATTTCCCATTTTCAAGTTAAGTAATACGGGTGGGGGCATGGGCGATTCAACTATATTTAAATGTTTAGCTTAAAAAATTACAGTACAAATAACACAATTTCTTTCATTTTGGTAAGCATGTGCACACCACAGCCACTAACCCCCCCACCCTTCTTCTGAACTAATTTTTAAGAAAACAAAAAATTACATTATCATTACCATAAATCAAAACAGGAAAAAGGGTTTAATTGGAACTAAAAAATTTACAAATATAATAAGGTTAATAGTTATCATGTTTAAATGAAATAGACCTCTACCCTTTTGTCCCCCAAAGATTAAGAACCCCATGTTCAACCAACTATACCTTTTTTAATTTAATGTCTAACTAGTCATTATCTGATTTATGTACCTTGTCGACTAAACCCTAATTCTTCCCCATTTTCGATTTACATTGAGGGCTCTTTTGTATTTGTTGTGGGGTGATTACACGTGGCAATTGAGATTCAAGACAAAATGGGCCCATGTTGTTTGATCAAATAAATCTCTCATGTATAGACACGTGGAAGTGGATAATTGTAGATTTGTATGGTAATTATGTACGGGAATATTTCGGTCCTTCTCAATGGAGTTGTCTTAAACGTGAGTCTTAATTACTGAATAAATGATTATCAAATAGAATGAAATCGAAATTACTGCATTAAAGAATCCAGTTTACAGTATTTCCTTATGATTTATTTATTATTGTAATTTTTTGGAAATAATGCTATTAACATGTACAGTCTTAAGAATAGTTTCTAATTTAATTTAACGATAAGGACATAATCACCTAAGATGATTAGGGTTTATGTTATGATAAAACTAATTATCTTTAATTTATTTAGTTTGTGTCAGGTATAAATAAGGATTCCCCAATTATAAAAAAAAATTAGATTAAAATCATTATATCATGTTGGCCCAAACTTGAAAACATTGGACCTTAGAGCAAGAGAGGCCGAAATCAAATCACATCTTTACAGCCCAAACCATGTAGACAAAACAAATCATTTAACTTCCCCTAAATCAGCGATAAGGAACAAAAATAGAGAGAAAGGTATGATATTAAGCCGAAAGTTGCCGGAGCATCCAAATTTATTTTTTTTTTTCTTGTGAATTTTTGATGCGACTCGGACTCTTAGGGTTGAAATAGAAACAATTTGGTTGGAAATTTTAGGGTAACTTTTATTCATATGAAAAAAACGTGGGCAACCCCGAACCCACGTTTCTCAAAATTATGGTGACACCTCAAGTGAAAAAATAAAAAATAAAAACAATTAACCCCGACAAGTTCTGGTAAATTACCAAAGGGGGTGGATGTGTGAATTATTATGAACAATTCAAAAAGATATTCTTTTCGAATCAGGAAGCGTGGTCGACAAAATGGGCTTTGACTCTGCCGATCAGAAACTATTGGAATAGTAGCTGTACCTGCCTTAAATGCCACTTGAATCTCTTCCAAAGACAAAACGCCTCATCCAGTCGGTGATCACCAATGTCCGTGTGCGCCAGCTCACAAGCTTACTGAATTTTGATGGAATCAAAGAAATAGTATAAAGAGTTAAAAATCTTCTGAATTGAATTCTTAAGTTGTGTGTAAAATGCAGTGTTATTTAGAGGCTTCAATTTCAATCAAAAAATAAAAGCTCACCTTGCATAGACTGAATACCAAAGCCACTGGGTACTATGGCCTATAGAAACCCAATCGCCAGGAAGTTGAGCTGCAGTTTGTTCCCCTCCCAATGGGGCAAATTGTCCTAAATGTTTATACCTGGGTACATTGTCACCACGGACTTCGTAAGAAATCTCAAGTTGCAATTTAATGTCAGATTTAGGAGAGGATTAATTGTAAATTGTAAAGTTTATTAATAGGAACCTTCCTACTAACTAAAAAGGTTTTATGCATTGTCTAGAGACAAGAGAAATAGAAGGGGACAATCAAATCTAACCTAAATGGTTGAAACCGATGGCGGCCTGATTCCCTGAACCTAAGAGGGCCCTCTGGATTTTTTTCGCACTCTTCCATCCGGTTAAAACACTTGGCAAGATAGGAACCTTGTTGGGCTGCAACCTGAACATGAAGGAAAGGATAAATGTTAAGTAGACATGTAAAATAAGACTTGATGATTACTTAAAGAGGCCTGTCTTGTGGATGTCATTAGATTGTAATTAAATCAAGGTAAAACCTGTGCTGTTGCTGGGAGATTTTTCATCTGAGTGTCCACTTCAGAAAGAGCCTTTTTAAATTCCTCGATATTCAGCTCAATCGCTTCTTTGGCAACATCCCCTTTGGCCTCCTTCAACAAATCAGCAATATCGCTCATCTCTTTGTTCTTCAGGTAAAGCTCCACTTGAGGGTATCTTTCACATATATCCTTAATGACTTCTTGGAATTCTTTGACTGTAAGCGTTCCAGAATTGTCCTTATCAGCCTTGCTAAATATTGCTGCGATATCTTCCTGAAAGGAATTTAGAAAAGATGGAAAGTGTTAGTGGGATTTAGAAACTCAAATACTGGACAATTCGTATATCAGAAGATCAAACAATCAAATTCCTTGGTTGTATTTGCATAGCAACCATCGTAATTGGAGTCCTAGCTTCTTATGAGACACGATAAAAATGGATCAAACAAAATTTAACGGGAGAAATTATATTTGAAAG
This sequence comes from Anacardium occidentale, assembly GCA_026122585.1. Classification (NCBI taxonomy): domain Eukaryota; kingdom Viridiplantae; phylum Streptophyta; class Magnoliopsida; order Sapindales; family Anacardiaceae; genus Anacardium; species Anacardium occidentale. The sequence continues at coordinate 193,754 of JAJEJH010000031.1, forward strand.
AGAATCATAAAACTTTACATGTGCTCAAAAATGAAATGAGATGGACATAAAAAAGGGCGAAATACCATGACTCTGCGCTGGTTAATTGTTGCACAATCACCAAGTGCGTAAATGTTATCACATCCCTCAACTCTCAGCCATTCGTCTGTAGCCAAAGCACGCCTATTTGTCTGCGTTCACAGGATCGTAAATTGTTTGCGCAGCCAGTGTAATGAATACCAATAAGACAATGCTTCATTTTGGAACTCAGTCAAAATTGAAAGACAGAATTTAAGATGGTAAAGAAGTGAGCAAGTATGCCAACTGATAGTTAACTTGATGACTCTAAAATTAACACACCTGACCAATTTGCTTCATAAAATCCTTTATAATAGGACGAGTTCCAATGCCTGTCGACCAAACAGCCATTCCGTACGGCATAGAAGTAGTTTCCCCATTTCCTCTTACTTTGGTAGAAATTTCTTTATCAGTTACTTTAACAACCATGGATCCTAGTTTCACATCAATTCCATCTCTTTTGAACTTATCTTCAGCAAAAGCAGTGATTCTTTTGTCAAACCTGCAAAACAAGAATTCGTAGAGTCATTAGCTAACTCTAATGCAACTCAAAAGATAAAAAACTGTTGACCTTTTATTCCAACCAGAAAGAAAGAGAAAGATCCAGTTCAGCTTTACACTTACATCTCATAAGTGCACATTTACATAAGAGACTCTAAATGAGTGGACATAATTTATGGTTTCAATTCATAAAAGATGTATACAATATTTAACTTCAAAATTTTAGCAGATTTTCAGTACAAATAATTAACAACAGTCCATTGTATCTTAACTAGCTCTTTTATATGACATACCTGCGTCTCTAAAATTTCAGATTCTTTACTGAATTCAATTTGGAGGAATGCAGATAATTATTGAATGGTTTCTACATTTAAATAGACTTTTATTAAGGCACATAAAATCAATTTTATCATCTTCTTGATAATAGAAATTTCTCCTGGGATGAAAATGAGAGAACATAAACTTAATCAGACAAATACATTGTTACAAATGAGGTAAGGTTCTCATGTTATAACACAACTGAAATACGAAGCATCACAAACGAACAAAAATTTGGTGACGGGAAGAATTTAGAAGTTCACATGCTTACATGTTAAGAATATGATCTGCAGCCTCTAGAAGGGTTATTTTAACAGATTCTTTCACCATTGGATATAGCTTCACCAAATCCTCATTAACAAAATCATGAAGCTCTGCAGCAAACTCAACCCCAGCAGGTCCACCACCAACTACCACAAAATGAAGAATTCTTTTCCTCTCTTCATCACTTAGATCAGGAAGGCTTGCTTTCTCAAAGGAATCTATAACGGTCCTGCGGATTCTCTGAGCATCTTCAACTTCCTGGATGACAATATATCATCTCTTTCAGAAAAAAATAGCAACAAAAAACAATAAGTTCAGAAATGTGCTTGACTTGTTTCTGGATGTTAGTGAGAGGAAGCATGTTTAGCAATTCACGGAAAACAAAGGATATAGCCTAGGAAATTTACCTTCAAGAAATGACAATTCTCCTCTACACCTGGTGTATTGAATGTATTAGGACGAGCTCCCATTGCTATTACAAGGTAGTCATAGTCCATAACAAATTCTTTATTTCCATTCAAACTGGTGTTTTGATTAGATCGACAATAAACTTTCCTATTTTGTGCATCAATCTTGAAACATTCTGCTTCCCAGAAAGAGACGTCAACATTTTTCTGCTCAGAGAGAGAGAGGAAAAAAAAAAAAAAAAAGAAACATTGTGACAACTACATTAACAAATTGACACTAACCAATAGTGAAAGTAAAGATCACTGCTCCAATATCAAATCAATATACAATAAGCACACAAAAAGCCAAAAAAAAAAAAAATCTGTTTAACTGTTAGTGATGTGTTATTGTTATGTGTTCTGCTTATTACCTTATTGACTATGTTACGAACTGGTTCCACAATGCTGCGAGCTTCCACAGTACCAGATGTAACACTCGGGAGCAACGGCGTGAATGCAAAATAATTACGGGGGGATATCACTTGAACGTCGTAGGAGGGATTATTGAGATTCTTCAAGAAACTAGTTCCTGCCCAGCCAGTTCCAAGGACCACCACCTTCTTTTTCTTGATTCCTGTTTCAGTAGGATTCACTTTATAGGCATCACTTGATCCATTTGCCTCAGAATAAGCAATAAGGCTACCTCCACTGCAAAAGCATTAAATAACTATAAGCAAACGGAACATCCAAATTTAGTAAGTTATAAAGTTTCAAACACTTGTTGCTATCTCTACTAATTTCATTCTTCACAATCAATCATTTCTTGAATCTTAAACTATCAGTAACCTCCAGATCGCTACATTTATACAAAACAAACGTTACAAACACACTGAGTAGCGGATCAAATAAATTAAAATCACAAGACAGAAAAAACGGAAATAAAGAAAAACAAAGCAACCTAACTATTATAACGTTGTAACAGAGACTGATTAATTAAGCTGCTTCAAGGAGCAAGAAATTTTTTCCAACTACATCAACAAGCAAATCTATCCGTCTATGTTTCGGAAAATTTGCAGTACAATCATACAATAACACAAACAAACAAATAAAACGAGAAATGAATGGAAGTAAACAGACTGATTCTTAGAGGCAGAGCACGTATATGAATTCTCAGTTATAAGCTACAGCTAAAATTTATTAATCAAGCACAAATTAAAGAAGGATTACAGAGATTTGACCTGACGGTGGAGATGATAACCAGCTTAGAAAGAGAAGGATAATCATGGAAAGCTCTTGAAAATCGCTGGTAGAAGGTAGAACTTGGCATGTCTAAGTTCTAACACAGGAAACTCGAAATTCTGACAAATGATACGAAATGAAAATGATACCGAAAAATGAAAGAGAGAAAGAGAGGGAGGTGTTTTCTTGTAAGGTTCGTTCTAGGAAGTGCTAGAAGAAGAGGAGAAGACGAAAGCAAAATGAAATTAAATAATGAATCCAACTTGGTGGGAAGAGAAACAAAAACGTGTTGGGTGTGGAATTGTGAATCTCGACACGCTGTCGCCTTTACCTCCGAATTTCTTGCTTGACTTGGCGGGCAAGGAAATGACGACACGTGCTGCTTGTGGTGTTTTAAATGACCTAGCGAAAATGTTTATTTATTTTTTAACTATGACTTGTTATATTCTAATAATTAATTCAATAAATCAAATAAAGTGTCTTTTGCCAACTTATGAGGTATTCCCCTGTTAAGTTTATAATATTTTAAAAATTATATTTAAGAAATGTTACATTAACATTAAATGGAAATTTATATATTAATAATAATTATGTCTAGATGAAGCCAATTCTTGTTGGCCTTTGGGTCCTATCTGGTAATTAGATAGAAACAAAAAAATAATAGTAATAATAATAATAATAATAAAGTTTTTACTCCTTAATCTAAGTGTGTTTATGTTATTATTCGAAGCTAGGGGCTTTAATAGATATATTTGAAAACGAAGGGCTTCAAAGTTGACTCATGTGTGTTGATAATTGGATTTAGAGTTAGATTCAAATTAAGTTGAGTTCGAGCCTAAACTATGCTAAGCTAATAAGGAATTGAGTTTAAATTTGAGTTTGATTTTAACAAGCTTGAATTCAAAGTTTAACAAATTCAGTTGAGTGTTTTTTGTGAGCCTCTTAACAAGTTTTTTTAACGAGTTTTTTAAAATAAAATATAAAAATAATATCATTTTGATATATATATTAGTAAAATAATATCGTTTTAATTGACTTAAATCGAAGTTTTTGAGCTTGTAAGCTTGACAAACCAAATCTCCTAAAAGTTCGAGTTTGAGTTCGAACTCAATAAAACCAAAATTATTTTAAGCTCACTTAAACTAAGTACATTTTAAGCTCGAACCTAAATAAATTCAGTTTAATTTCAATTATAATTGGATAGCATAATATTTGGGTATTATATCAAAATATGATTTCTAGAAATTTTAAAATTGTACTTAAATATCAACATCCTTTAACATAAACCAACATTGTACACAAAATTTTAATGTATTAAAAATAAAAAATAAATATGAAATTCCTAAGCAGTCATATGAAGTATGAGATTCTTGATACACACCCATTTTCTTAACACTTTCATGATTAAAATTAGGTCAACTAACTATTTTCCACCCAAGGTTTTGTTAATATTTTCTCATAGACCAATTCGATATTTTAATTTATCATACGTGATATCATATACTTAAAATAAAAAAAATCTCTATTTAGAATCAAAATTATTTTATACATATAAAACAAACAGAAATAACATTTATATTTACTATTTGTGGTCTTAATATTCAAATTTAAAATTTGATAAAAATGTTTTTTTCCGTCAAATTTATGAGGTCCTACTCCTCTACACTTTGAACCCTAGCTTTAAAACATGAGATATATGATGAAAGAAATTTTGTAAAATTTATTTTTAGAAAGAAAATATTTTAATTTCATTTCTTCTATTTTTAAAAATGTGGTTATAGTTACGAAAAAAACAAATTGTACTTATATTGTAATTCTAGATTTCTCACTTAAACACTATCTCATATTTAAATACTATATCCCATGTCTTTATAATATTTGCACAATTGACCCATTGTCTATTAATTATATTAAGTAAGCTAATTAAATTGACTAATTATTTAGATTTAATAATATTAATTAGGCTTATTATTTATTTGAACTTATATTTTAAATGTTTAACTTTTAAATATTTTAAACATAATTTTAGAAATAAAAATTCATTAACTAAATAATTCACTTACTGTATCAAATACCTTAATAAATTAAATGATAGAAATTACTCCCTCACATGTGTTACTTATAGGTTTTAAGCATGTTAATAATAAATAAAATTTGTGATTAACTTTTATTAATCATTTTTTTATTCATAAATTATATTATAATTCATAATAAATTAGAAAACGGTGTCAATCGAATGACGTGAAACTTGGATGGGATTAAGTGATTAAGCCGTTTATATATGAATTAATTGAAGTAGGTAGGGCCAGTGGGGGCTGATTGAGATGTTAGGTGGTTGAGGACATCACATGACATGATTTTTGACCATGAAAGCCAAGCTGGAAAGAAAGGCGGCCAAAAGTAACGGAGAATTCAAAGAGCACAAGCCCAGTCAATTTAAGGTGCGCCGCTCTTTGTATCTACGAACATGCATATTTATTCTGCCACTCTGTTTCTGAGTTGGGATTCTTAACAGCCTGGCTTATAAACTCTAATCCCAATTTTAATAACAAATTTCGCATGCCTTCATGTTCAGTTCCCACGAACTCAAATGGCGTTAGTGCCCAACAGCCCTAACATTAAGGTCCGTAAATTATCATTTTGAAAATGGGCCTTTGGTCCGTAAATTGTTGCAAGCCTAGGCCCAAAGAAAGTGAATGGTCAATTGGTAGAGAGCCCATACAATACAAAACTCCAAATTTCTAGGAATAAACTCAGGTGCCATGTTCTAAAGGTTTTAAATATACGTCCTTTCAACTCGTAATTAAGTTCTGAGTTAATGATTAAGAGGGGGTGATTAAAAGTAATTAAACGCAAGGCAGGCAGCATTTTCTGGTCAATTTATTGAAGAAGAAGATTGGCAAGAAATGAGGATTTTGTTTATTCCGTTCAAGCTAAGCTAAGTTTGCTTTGACTTTGCATGATGTTGGCAGTTTAACAGAACATATAATATAATATTTTATATTGTTTATAAGCAACTTAAAAGATTACATATAAATTTTTTGTAGAACACTTTAATAATGTTAATGATAAAAATCCCGTACTCATTAAGAAAATAAAGTATTTTTTTTAAATAAAAAGAAGTACAATTAAATAAATATACAACTATTTATACTGTATAAGGATTTCAATTATTTTTGTTATTTTTTAATATAATTTTAACAAATTTAATTAGAGTAATATTTTTTTAAGGCCAAGGGCCGAAGGTTTTTTTAAAGACAAATTTCACCATTCAACTTTTTAAACTAATCACCCACTAGTTGGCTATTATTTTAATCCAATTCTTTTAACATTTTCTTATAAAATAACAAAAATATTGTTGTTAAAGAAAAATATAAAATTATAACAAAAATATAATTTAATATTTAAATATAAAAAATATAAAAAATAAACAAAAACAATGGTGCGCCTGAAAAAATGAACCAGGTGATAGGTAACTAAAATGGTCACCTAGTTCTCAAAACGACCAAATTGGCCACCTACTTTTTTGGTGGAGGCAAACAACTAGTCGCCTCCACCATCAACCATGACTGAAAACCATTAATGGGGTTAAGACTGATTATTTTCAATTATTATTCACCATAGTTGATGATGAAGATGGTTGATTTGATTGTCCCATGAATCAAGCAATCATTTTTACTATTTAGTTTTTTTTTTACGACCATTGCTGCAAATGACAATTACTGTTTTTTTATTTAATTTTTTAAAATATTTATATAATTTATTTAATGCTATTTTAATATTTTGATTATTTTTATAAATTTATTTTATTATTTTATAAATTTTTTTAAAAATATAAAAATACTTTTCAAATCGTTAATATTTACTCATTAATTATTAAACTTAACTATTAACTTTGATCAACAAATGAGTATTTTAATTTAAAAAAGTTAAAAGATTTTACCTTTAAGGAAAACCTTGGATAGGAATTTAGGCTACTTTTATGTCAATCGAAACACAAATTAATTTGAATTAGAATTATATTAAATTAATCCAAATTAAATTTTATGTTAAAAAAATTTAATCCTTATTCATTTTTTTTTTTTAATGTTATATTGTGTTTATGTGATAGATTATATTAAAAATTATCAATTTTATTTAAAGCGGTATTAGTAATAATTTTTTTTTAAGTTTAGGGGTCTTAATTGATCAAATACAAATATATAAAGGGTGATTTGTGATAATCCCTCCATCAATTTCCTCCATTATTTATGAGTTAACATTTGCTACGTTCCAAATCACATATATACCATCATGTTAAAAAAAATTACAGGGATCATCTAAAAATTTAAAATCTCTCAAACACATCCTTCTATTTTATTATTATTCTAAAAAGATATATTAATTTATATATATTATCATATTAATTTGATACATTTTAACATATATGTATATACACTTTTTATTTATATTATATTGTCTTATAAAATAGTAAAAATGAAGACCAAATCTAATTAAATTTCTTACTATTAAATGCAATTATAATTAGAATTACAATATGTTGCATGCAAGAGGTTAAAAGTTGTTCCAAAATTTCAATATATAACACCAAATGAAGCTAAGAAAGAACAACATACACAAACATAAGGTAGATTTTTCTCTTCCTTTTTGTGTGTGTTATTTCGCAATCACACCCCACTGCGATACTAGCAAACAAGCTGCCACGTGACCCTCACAAAAGAAAAAGGGAAGAAGGGTATATTAGTAAATGGACTCTACGTTTAAATCTTTGGATTATGTGATTAATTGCACCTGGAACATTGGTTTAATACAACGGTTAACAAACTCCCATCATTAAAAAATTCATTCGAAAACTCAAAGCCCAAAATTATCTCCCTAAAAATTAAACTATAATTAAACCATAATCGCCCCTTAATAACCCCTTAATTAACTCTCCATTTCTCTTCATGCTTAAACGCCTGAAATATCAATCTCTATCAAATTATTCTCGTCTTCGCCGTGAAAATTCCCCACGAATTTCGACTCCATTACCATTTTCCTCTTATTTTTATCGCTGTAAACACCATCAAGAGCTATTTCTATCAACTCCTCTCTATCTTCGTCGTCCCATCTCAGGCTCACACTTTCAGCAGAACCCCATTCTCCGACTGCCGGATAATCATCGCTTGAAGAACAATCAGAATCCGACTCTGGGTAGTATAAAGACAAAGAGGGGTACCTCTCAATTCCGAACCGGGTTGGATCTTTATTCTTTCCTTCAGTTTCTTTTTCTTCTTCTTCTTCTTCAGCTTCTTCATACGCTTCGTAAATGACTTCTAAAGGAGCCCTCACGTTCCACCCAACAAACGAGTCTTCGAAACGCGGGTCCGGTTTAAAAACACTCTCTTCGGTGCATGCCAACTCGTGCTCTTGAGGATCATGTGAATTATTAGAATCGGATAATAATTGATCAAGGGCTTCAGAAGTGCAGTTACTTCCGGTCTCGGTTTGGGTTTGGGTTTGGGTTTGTTCTTGTTTTTGAGTTGCACCGAACCGGAGGAGAGATAGGAGAAGAGTTAAAGTGACGATTGGAAGCGGAGAGAGAATGAGTTTGAAGAAAAGGCGAGGGAAGTAAAGGAGAATCAGGACGTACAGAGTGAGAACGGTTGAAAAGAGTGCGGGTGCGTCAATTGCAGGAATTGCATCCATAGTTTTGTTCATGGTGATGGCGGAATTGAGTTCTGAAATTTCTTTTACTGGGTTTTCGTTTTCGTTGTCTTCCATGAGAGAGAAACAAGATCGGTAATCAAAGGGAGGAAGATGATGATGAAGAGGGACTTAGACAATGAAAAGTTTCAGTCATTTGAGAAATTGAGTCAAGAAAGCGAAGGAAGTGATTGATAGATGAGATGGAACTTCTATAAAGCGAAAGACAAGAGAATAAGAGCCTCCTTTTCCACCCCCGTAATATTATTTAGAATCAAATTCATCTGATTTGTTAGAAAAGTTTCAAATACACCCCTAGAATATTACGGAAGTGAATTTTGTGATTTTAGGGGGGAAGATGTAATAATTCTACATGAGAGGTTTTGGAATGCGTCATTAATAAAGAGGGAAGCATAATTAATATCTATTAATTAAAATTGGGCTGGCCTAACCGAAACTTAACCCATTTTCCTAATGAATCTCTAATTATTAGGAGGGAAAAATAGAAATATACCTAAAAATATTAATTAAGAAAAATAAAATAAAATCTTCCATTCTTTTTAGAGCACAAAATAAGTGACCTTAATGTCCCTGAATTACTAACCCATTTTGCACTAATCTCTCTTAATCAACACCATTCAATTGAATAACAATGGTTTGCAATCTACATCAAGAAAAATTAAATTCTTGTTCATTTACATTTTTGAATTTTGATATTTTTATTCAAAAAAATGAAAATGAAAATTTGAAAATGTGTACATTATATTTATAAAAATAATACATATATATATATATATATATGTATTTAAATTCGAAAACAATTATGAAACATTCTGATGTGGTAGAGAGTGAAAGCAGAAGAAACTTTTGGATGTTTTGTGTGTTTTTATTTTATTTTTAGAAGATTTTCTATTTTTTGTGTTTTCAACTTTAAAATTTTAAAAGATAGAAATAATATAAGTGAACAAATATTGCATATTTTACTAGATAATTAAAAAAAATGAAAATGAAAATGAAAATGGAAACAAATAATTTTATTTTTCTTAATCAAAATGTTGATGATATACATGAACTTAAAATAAGCAAATTGAAAATAGTAAAATACTTTTAATTTATAAAAAAGGTTGTTTTGGGTATGAGTCAATTTAGAGGGTGACACAGTGATATGACCAAAGCAAAACGACAAGGCAAAAGCCAGGTAACAACAGTATGATTTAGATACTGAAAATGTTGAAATAAAGGCAGTGGGGGATGGTAATGCCCAATTTGTTGGTTCTGAGGTCACTTTCTTCTTTCCCAGAATCATCCATTTTACTTCACACTTCTGAATCCAAAACCAGGCAGGCATTCCCATCTTTCTTTTTTTTTATTTTTTTTTATTTTCATTATCATTTGACATTGAACTTGTCTTGATATATAGGCTCGCTTTTCTTTTCCTCTTTACTGGTGGCATGACACCTTCAAGTGGATTCATCACGTCTTTGATACACACTATATGGCTTTTTGCAATACATTTGTCGACACATAATAATCATTCTTACATCATTAGCAAATAAGTTTATAACTTAATTTATAAGATGAGAGCTTTTCATAACTATGTAGAGAAATAATATATATGTATATGTATTTTACCTAAGTAGACTGGAGGGCCCATAAGCTTCATTCCTGGCGAACGACCCACCTTATTTGCCCTTACAAGAACACCAAGATCCATAAGTTACACTGCCAGCTAGCTATCCTGACTGACAACCACAGGAAGATGCAAAGTCTATCAGTGGGGAGTTTGAGATTATTACATTCCATACCATGCCTTCAGCAGACATGTTTTTAAGTAAGAAATGCTTGAATGAAACAAGCTACTCGCAGCTCAACCTCCAGCTCCTTATTGCTTAACTCTAGTATATTATCAATAAATCTTCAAAAATTAAAATTTTATTTACTTCCTTAAAATTTTATTCCCAATTTTGAATGTCCAAGCATAATTGATAAATATATACTTTATCAGGTTTAAACTAATAATTTTTATCACAATCACAAACTAGAATATAAAACTCAACTAATCCAAACTTAAGTCTTACAATATTCAATTTAGTTTAACCCAATTATAATCCTATATGAAACCCTAAAACAAACTTTATACAAATTTGAATCTGAACTCATAACAAGAAAACTTTTATCTTACTGAATTTAGAAATTTGAACTTGAATATATATATATATATATATATAACAAAGATTGTAGCTTGAATTCTCTGTTTTCTTTTTTCTTTCATTTTGTTAAAGTCCATGATTTCACAAAGGGAAATGATGAGTTGGATGTACAGTAAATCCTGATCATGAGCTTGGTTAATAAACTGATTGGACAAAACCCATTTAAGATCCTGTTAATACAATCCATCGCAGGAACTTCACTCACTTTCAAAATGGATTATCATATTCATATTCCTATTTAAAGAGTAACAATCTAGAAAAGATAATTAAGTCCTACAAAGAAAGATATATGTACAATTGGGATTTTAAATAATAATAAAATTATACATATATGATTTTGAGTGCACAATTAAATATTTAAATAATATGTTATTAATTAATTAGATAATTAAGAATTAAAAATAAAATATCACTGAATTATATGATAACACTTCAGATCATTATGTTCATCAAAAAATACAAACCACATACCTAAATGTCTGAATAAAATTAAAAGGGAGGCTAAAATATTTGCAAATGGGAACAACCCGCGGGGATAGATGTCTTACCAGGCACATGATCTGCATAAAGATAAGCTGGCTATCCACAAATAAAAGGGCATTTTTTCGAAAAGAAATGCAAAGTAGTGTACCTTTTCGGTTCTCTAAACTTTACTCAGAGTTAGGTTGGTCTGATGTCGACACGGAACGAAAGCCTTCTTCCCCTATCTCTCCTATAAATAATAAAACAGAATTGTGTCTGTTAATAAGAATATATAGCTTCGTTTCCAAGAAAATAATAAATAATGCCGAGTTATGATTCGAGGAAATGAAAGAGCAAACAACTTTAACCATATGGTCCTCTACTCCCTGTAATCTTTAATGTGCGATATGGGTTAAACTAGAATATATATTTTTTATCAAAACAAGAAAATTTCATTCAGTTGCTCGAAAAAAAAATGTCTCTGGAACTTACTATTTACTTAAAAGAGCAAAAAAGTAATTAAGAATACTATAAATTAAATCTCTAATCATTAGGTTAACAATTGGGATTGAAGCCTTTTTCATCAAGCATTTTAATTGAGACACCATTCTATGCAATAGGCTCAATGTCAGCTGTTTGATTGACTTATTTCTGGTATTCCAATTGTGTTTCGAATGTAATGCAATTTAAAAGACTAGTGGGGTGTGTGTTAGTTGTGGCAGAGTACCAGTCTGGGTCGTCTACAATATTTTGTGCCTTAAAGTCAAATTCCTAGAATATTTCCAGCAACAGAAAAGAGGTGTAATGTCAGGGAAGGATGGTGGTGGGGAAGAAATTGAGACTTTCAGAGGCTTATCACATGGTTTGGTTGGTCCTTGGGTGTAAAACAACTGGGCCCTAAAACTTATCTTTATTTTAGCCCTAACACTTCAGAATTGGATCACCCTCAATGCTAATTAGTCCATTAAACACTATCAAAAGAATTCACTTAATTTAGTGAGACCCCTCACCTGTCAGTGTCAAGCCACACAAACTAGATTCTTGGTATCACATTATGATTCGTGATTAGGATTTCTAGCAAAGTTATTTAAGTTGCACACCTCTGGGTCATATAGGCTAAAACATTGAACAATCCAATAGATTGCCATCATATCTCAGTTAATACTCGGACACGTACTATTTTACAAATCACAGTGATCCAAATGCTAAAATCAGCACAATTAGTGAGAGGAACAAGGACATGACAAGGAGATCTATTACAAACCTTTTTTTTTTTTTTCTCATTCCTCGGTCCAAGTATTAAGTTAGATTGTAAACTACCAAAAAAAACAAGAGAAAGAAGCTATGCTACTTCTTTTCTTATAGAGAAGCGAATTTGCTAGAACACCAACCAAGCAAGTTTACAGAAAGAGAATCAAGGAGACAAATTTTCAGGCAATGAATTGACTGCCATAATATCAGATAAAATAACTGATGAGGAATTCAAACAAGACAATAATACAAAGGCACCAATCCAGGCAAAACAAATAGACTCTAATCAAGGCAAAACCAACAAGCAAAAATTAAGGATAATGGAGGGAAAAATAGAAACTGATACAAAGAAAAGACTATAGAAGGAGAGGAGAACAGGAGGTGAAGGACAAAGAATTATTCAGGGAAATCACTTAAGGGGCCCTTTGGCCTAGGGGAGGATTGGCACATCTTATTGCCATAACAGTTCTTCAATCTATAATTTTCATTTTCTTTTTTGTAATAAGACAGTGTACTTGTGTTTTGAGAGCAATAAAACAGTTTGATTTTGTACAATTTTCTGTGTTAGATTGAATGAGTTTGAATGGTCAGAGGAGTTCTCTATCAATATTTTTTTCCGGTTTTCAGTGGTATGGTTCTGAGTGATATAACATACATATCTTTGGTTCCAGATGTCAAAGCAGTTTACAAAACCTTATGTCTCTAGATTTTTCAACACTCATGGAAGGTATCTGAACTTTGCTAATGGAACTTCAGAGAAATATCCATTGAATATATACATCAATCAATGGTACCTTGCATTATGAGGGTCATTGCTAACAGAATGTTGTATATCACCAGGAAAATTTCCATACAAAGGTCTCATTTGTCTTGGTTGATAATTTGAACCTGAAATGCCAAAGCAACAAACAAAACCAGTAGGAAGACATTATATCATCATAAACCTTATGGGAAAATGAAATATATAAACACAATCAGGTGCTGTGAGAATGAGTGAAACAAATGCTATTTGCCATTTTTGTAACAAGTTTGAATATGACCTATTACTGTGGTCAATTGTTCTCAACTTGGCAGTTCAATAAGATCATCCTCTGTGCTACTGGCATCAAATGACTGATTACTCATGGTAAAGCATCAGCCAACATCTTCTGAACGAGAACTGGGCACGTTAATAGAGTCAAACCAACTTCATTTTTCCAAATTAAGCAGTTGCGCGTGATTACATAAAATGCATAGAGAATACAATACAATGTGAACACCCACCATTAGTGGAAGACGGTGCAGTAGGCAAAATTATGGGTGCTCTTGGAGCCTGCAGATTAACTTGGGGCACCCATGGGAGTAAATCGTCCATCAAAGCTGCAGTGAGACAATCATCACGATTCCCATTGGAGAGGGTTCAATCATGCTAGTCCTACGAGGATCCATCCAACAACTAGGTTTCCCGTAGGTGTCAGCAAGTGCATAGCTTTGGGTCCGGTCTCTAGGAACAGAGCTTCTCTCATTAGTTCAACAACTTCCATAATGAGCAGGTTCTCTTGGTACTGGATGATTTTGATAGCCTTGATAAAACCAAGAACAAGGCCCAACTCCCTGCTACACCGAATTCACTTGCAGCATTTCACATATCAGCTAGAAATTACAGACTTGTACTTCTGTAAAAGTTCAGTATAAAATCTATGCAAAAGCCAAAGAAAAAAAAAAACCCTCTTAATGAAGGGCAGTACCTTTATGACCACCGTCCTCAATGTCAAAATCTGGTGAAATTGTAATAATTAGCATCGAGGATTTCGAAACTTCAAAAAATTTACAGAACACCGGACTCAATAGTAAGTATTCAAACAACATGAAATCAAAACATGTGCACGTCAACTTACTAGAATATACAAAAATTAACAAATGAACCCACCTAATCCCACAATTCTTTACCTAGTGTTTCGTAATTAATATTGACATTCTATGCGAAGAAGTGAACACCTAAGTCGCAATCATGATGATTGAGCATCACGCTCAGCTTCTTGAAATTTGGTCCCGAGACACCCCGCACCGTCTGATCAATCTTCTACCTCTTCCCCTCTCATAAGTGTGCTCGCGCACTGTAGGCACCAATTTGTTGTAACGAGAAGTTTAAGAGCGCGCGAAACGGAGTTGCTTTTAATCAGGGCATTGAGTGGGTATCGGGTATTTTATAGGCAGAAAAAGGGAAAATTAAACCATCAATCTAATTTAACCCGACCCGCCTTAAATTTGGGCGGTCTGAGCTGGACTGCGCTAAAAAGAGAAATAGACTGGGCTTTCTATAAAATTCGTCAGCAAAATACAGCCCAGCCCAACCCCTATAACCCAGTGTAGTAAAGGATTTTGATTTTCTTTTAATTTAAATTTGATTTGAGTTTGGATTAGATGATTATAAAATTTAAATATTGAAAAATAAATTTTATCAAATTATGGTTTTATTTTAATTTAAATTTGATTTAATTGTAAATTATCTGATTATAAGATTTAAAAATTAAAAAATATTTCTGATCAAAACTTGATTCTATTTTAATTTAAATTTGATTTAATTTCAAATTAGATGATTATGAAATTTAAAATATTTTTGAATTTTGATAAAGGATCCTGGTAAATATAGAATACAATAAATTAGATTTACTAATGACAAAGATAATAATTAATTAAATACCCCATTTGAAATTTCCCTTGTTCCAATCAAACATTTAAACCAAGAAAAGTACGAAGACTTTGCTTTCAAATTAGTGAATTACAATTTTGAGATTGGAAAGTTGTCTTATTGAAATCATCTTATACTTTCACACAAACAAACAAAGAAAATTACAAAACCAAAGTTAAAACACTCATTTTCTTCCCTGTATTAATTTGGATAATGAGTGCATTATTTGTTTTCTTTTGCTCCAATCAAAAGTAAAGGACAAACACAAACCCAAATGCTTATGCAGCCAATAAAACAGTTTGGTATTATTTCACTTTCATGTGACTGATGCAGTTCAGAGTTTCAGTTTCATGGCTCTATTTACAAGGCCTTGTTCATCACCTGCCAACAAAGCTCTGGAACAAACACCTGCAAGGCTTTTTTATGCAGATTCTAATATCTTGTTTTCATATGCAGTATAAATTGCATGCTTCATCCTGAAACTTTGTTAACATGTGTCCGAGTTAATCATGCTACACTGTTTGGTCTCTTTGTTACTTAAAATTCTTAAGCTAGTATGAAATCTGGGTTAAAAACATCCCCTATTGCTCAGGGATCAAGACTTGATAATTCTATATCTGGGTACCCCCAAAATCAGCTCAACATATTAATTCTAGTTTCACATTATAAATCAACAGTCTCCATTTTGAGCCTCATTATACATTAAGTATAACTAGATTCCCATAATAAATTATGACCTATCAAAATAAATATGATCGCAATACACTTGGAAATCCAGAAAACCTTTCCAAATACACATTCAAACAAAGCACTTTTCATCCTTGTTACTAAAATGGGTTTCTCCTTAAATTTAGTTGGCTACAGCGGAGGTCACAGCCTTTTTCATGGTAACTGAAAGCCTGCAAAATGTGCAAGCAAGGATTCCATCTATTAATAGCTGTCCTTTAATTGGATATCACATAGATACTCTTTCCTCAAAGTAACTCACACTTCATTCCAAAACATTCGTTCTCCACCATTCCCTCCCAATTTTCCCACAAATCAATGCTATTCCTCTCAATTTTCCCACCAATCAATGCTATAATTATGCGTTGCTTTAGAAAAAAAGCCAGACTTGACAAATTAACCAGCAGTAAATTGTTCCTTCCAACTACGCAAAGGAAAAAATGCGATTCCACAAACATTTCAACACAAAACCCCCTCCCGGGAAAGAAACAGAAAGAGTAATGAGATCCGTGGAAACATTCATCATTTTATTTATCACAAAGAGCACGCAGTACAATCAACTGGATGCTTCCCAAATTACATCTTTATGAGACTAGAAGGAACAAGACTGACCTCCATACAAAAATCTATAATGTACATCAAAAAATACAGAACAAGCCAAACCCAAATCTTCAATCAAAGCTTTGAAGAAAATTGGCCCGTAAAGATTTCAACTCATGTACAACACAGATCCCATCCAAGTATCGTTTTCTAATCTATTCACTTCAATCTACAACAACATATGTAATCAATTAATCTATTTACAAAACATTCTCTATTCTTCTTCCATAAACAGACCTTTCTTCGGTGAAGCAAACAGTGCCACTGAAACATCAGCAAGCTTCTTCCTGCTAAATAAGGACCTGCAAACCCGCTGTTGTTTTGGGGCATTTGGTGCTTCAATGTCATCTTCTGGTTCCTGAAGATAAATAGAGGATCTAAACACTCTTGTCTTTGTAGGGGTACTATATGCGAAATGAGATTGCTTTGCGATCAAAGTCTGTTAATCACAACCAAAAAGAACCAAAATCAGAAACAGATACACATCAAAACCCCATATAAATAAATAAATAAATACATTTATGTAATGACACTTACAGCTTCTCTTATGGCTTTGGATACATGAAAAAGCTGCTTCAAATCTTCATGGTTGACTCCGCAAACAATCCGAATCTGAAGATTCAAAACCAAAAACTCCGTTTAATAATGATAATCAAACACTAGAAATAGCTTGACTTTAATATTAAACTTAAAGCTTGCTCCTTTTCTACTCACCAGGATATCTTGAGGCAAGGCTTCAAGAGAAGATCTCTCATCCAACTCCAAATCAATCATTCTCTGGCTGCATTGCCTCTTCAATGGAGTCTTGATTTCCGATTCAGGAGACAATAAACTTTCAGCAACACTCGTTATCAAAACCCTCTTCGTCCCCAAACCGCGCGTAGATTTCACAAGCCCTAACCCTAAACCCTCTTCACCAGGATTCAAAATCAGAGCAGCACCTCGCTTCTTCTTCAATGAACTGCACTTTCTCCCCAGCGCCATTTTCTCTTCCAACATAAAACACTCTCTCTACTTCAAACTAAGAATCCAAATAATTCTTGAAATTAAAATACTAAAAACAGAGATGAACAAATCTTTTTAATGGATTACGAAACCTAAATTTCAGGTAACTGTTAATCTTTTCAGTTGTGGTTAAAATGGAAACAAGAACCGGCCTGCTTCTTAATGTCAAGCAATCTCTCCTCTATTTTATACGAAGAAAAAGTTTTTTTTTTTCCTTTTTTTTATAAAATGCTGTAAAAAATAAATAATTAATAAATATTACTAGAAATTTCCTAGAAAAGTATCTTGCACCCACTATTTTAAAGTGTTTTATCCATGGCGGTTAACTTTAGTGGGGGAAGAAAACTAGCCGTTGGTAAAGACACGTGGCGAAAACTTATTCGAGGAGGAAGTAACGAGTTTGCTGCCAGCTGGTGACGTGGCGACATGGTCGGTCAAGTCGGTTTTGTTCGACTCCTATTTGAACACGTCTTCTATCGACTTACGCGTGGCGGAGATTCTGCATAAGCGCAAAAATTGTCACTTTAATACGTCAAAGACGTTGTCGATTTTGAAACGTGTAATATCCGACGGAAAGACGTGAGTAGGTGAGCTGTAAAATGTGGGCCGGTTAATGGATTGGTTGACCAAACTAAAGATTCTAAAGAGACGGCTGAAGGCTGTACATGAATTGGCCGCCGGCAGATCATGTTAAAATTATATTAATATTTTAATAAAAAAACACGTAAACATTCATGTTCTTTCTCAAAGGAATAGCTTCTCAAGCAAGGAATAGTGGCCCTAAAATTGTAGAAATGAATAATTAAAAAACATCAAAAGAATAAGATAATTGAATGATTAAATCATGTAATAATAAGATTAGAGAAATAATTAATGAATATTACATGTAATTAAAAACATGACTGTGATAGTATTTCAAGTTTATTTTAAATTTATTGAAATTAAATTGATCAGTAAACTAAGATTAATTAATATAATCTTTTAACAATCATGGAAAATAGTTGACGATCGTGGAGAATAGTTGACAATACTAAAAAGACGAGTGATTGATAAATTTTGGAGGCATGTAAATATTTAATCCCCAATTTAGGGACAGTCCCCACGTGGAATTGAAATGGAGAAGAGGGGGACATTGGGTTGGGAGCATACATGTAGAGGTAAAAAGGGCGTAGCTTTCTCGGGATTTGTTACAAAAATATTTTCATGGTTGGAATAGGATGCCGAATCCTATGATACAGATAAACACATGCTGAGTAAGCCAAATGTTCTTGTTCTACCCAACTGAATCATATTATATAATATTAGTTCATATATTATATAGTGGAGCAAGTAATATCAAACAGGCAACCTCCTTGTACATACTGTCACTATTTATATTTAATTACAATAGGGTACATAAGAATATTAATGATTTGTATTAAATGCTATAATAAAATGGAAAAAATCCAAAACTCATTTTATATAAAAAGGGTAAGATGAGTTGATTAGAGTTTGATTATCAATTTAGTTTGAATAAGTACAAGATAAGTTTGTTTAAAAGGAATTCAAATTTAAAGGTTTTAAATTATTGAGCTTAAATTCGAATTTATTGGTATTCAATTTATCAAATTTGCCAATTAGAAAAAAAAAAAATTCTATTTAAAAAATTGTTGAATAAAATAGTTACATCAATGAAAATTTTTTCCAGGCATGGACGTGGACAGTTGTTGAGAAATGAAGCGATGTCATGAACATTGCAAAAGTTTGCACCTTCCGTCAACACCTGAAATTCCTTCAAAGTCCTGAAAGCATTGCTGAACTCGTCTACAATGATATCCAGTAACATGCAATTATGGAAAACGATAACAAAAAATGTTACGGGGCTACAAGGGTCAAACCCAAATCAAATTAGTTTGATGTTAAAAGTTCAATTTCATTTGACTCAATCATGTTTAGATTGAACTAAATTGAATATGAGTTAAAAAATAAGCTCATTTATAAAACTAAATCAAACTCAAACTAAATAAAAATTAACTCAATACGGTTCATAAATTAAGTGATAAGTCAATTTAAATTTAATTTTTATATATTAAATTGTTATTTTTAAAATTGTTAAATTTAATCAATAAAAAAATATTTTTTTTTTTCAAAATTAACGTATGACAATCTTCACATTTTTCAAACATATTTTAATTTTACATGACAAGATATTATTAATATAACCTAACCAAACTTGCGTGGGAAAATGTTATTTACCCATGTCTTAATAATACCTTCTAGGTAACAACCTTTGGCGAACCCTTCATCAAAGTAGAGTTTTCTAGAGAAGTCCATGAGTTCTTGAATCTTCGTAACAGGCTTCGCATCGGTACAGCATGTTTGATTGGCAAGAAAGAAAAAAGTTATTTCTAGAACTTACAGGAGATCCAGATACTTCTTCATTTCCTTGGCGGGGCCTCCTAATAAGATTCATCCGTTCGAAAATCGTCCACTATGGCCTTTTTATTTGAGATTTGGTCAACTGGGTCTCCCTATGAAAAGAAATTTGAAAAGTAATCTTCCGTTTTTCCAAAGACTAAACTAGAATTAGTGGTATGCATTTGGCATTACCAGTTTGTCCACCGCTCTTAACATAGATTTGTTGAACGAGATATTTGAAATGGTCTCACAAGACCAATTTTTTGAATGATTCTAAATCTGAGATATGAAAAAACAGATGGCATAGTTGCAGTTTACCTAGTAATACACCCTAATCACTCACAAGATAAGAAATTAAATTTTAAAGCCTCAACATTCAACAATATGATTCCATAGTATGAGAAATACTATTTCAACCCAGAAAAGTGGATCATATCCGTGCATCGAATAATGTGGTGCAATTTGATAAACTACTATCGAATTCATACAGTAACAACAGTCAATCAAATTGTGTCATATAATTCAATGCACGAATTCGGTGTGCTTTTTTTCAGTTAAAATATCATTCTCCCAAAGAATTATATTCTGACACCTGAATGAAAGGTTTACCACGCAACTGAACCTGCTGCTTATAATTCTTCACAAAAGACAAGGTTGGCGAAACTTTTCCACACTGAGAACTCCATTTCTGACTAATTAAAGAAAGACAAGAAAACTACAAGTCCAAATAACAAAGCCTCTACCTTGCACCAAACTGGACATTTGACCAAGACACATCTAAGTTTGCCTAATAATCTGATTTCCATGTAAGCACAGAGACCAAAGAGTTCTGTTCGATGGACCACTGATGTTGCAAAATTGTAGCAATGTACAAACAGTAAGCAAGTCATGCCCTTTCAAAGCTCAGACGATAATGAAATATAAGACAAAAAGTTTCTACTTAGCTGTGTGCCAAGATTGAATCAAGGATCCTGGTGGAGATTTTCATGATGAGTTTGATTACTAAAGTCACCACCTATGACACCATCAGCATTTTCGATGGTTGAGGTATATGAGAAACTCCATACAGAAGCACAGTTTTCATCACCTAAATCAGATAAAAGCAAAAATGTTTATGGAAAACAGGCATATGCATAAAAACACTTATCAATGATTATCATTCACAATAGATGTGTAAGGCCACGATCATGTTTCAAATCACCGACTGTAGCAATTAAAATTTCCAGAAATCCTATAAGTAGTCACATGAAGTGAAAAATCAAGAAGGTTCATATTAATTATATCAGATTTGAATGAACTTTGATGTAGAGAATCTAGGATCTCTCTCTCTCTCTCTCTCTCTCTCTCTCTCTCTCTATATATATATATATATATATATATATATATATATATATATATATTGGAAATAGTTTGGGTTTAGGAATTTAAATACTTCAACAAGATTGTTCAAGGTATTTTAATATTTTCAGCAAATTATTCCTTATTAGGAGTTCATCTAGTTCTCCTCATTTAATTTTCTTAGGTAAAATAATTTTATTTTCGTAGTGAGGTAAGATATTTTATTTTCTCTTTTCCATTAGGAACCGCAAGTTGGGTTTTAGGTTATCATTGAAAGAGCCATAGGGATGAGAGGAAGAGTTGAATTATGTTCTCTTATTTTTGCTATTTCCCCCATATCTTGTTCTTCAATTCTCTCTCCTTTCTCCCCCACCTTATTCAGTTATTTGTCTTCCTCTTCCTATTCTATCATATCTGTCCTACATCAAATAAAATAGGAACTGAATTTTCTGAAGCCCATCACTAGCAACACTTCAAAGATAAACTTTTAAATGACACCCAAGGCATTGAGACAGATAACAAAATGAATTTAGCTATATCGTTAAATAATTACTAAAGCAAATGTTGAGAAAGAGAGCATAAAAGAGACATTTTCATCGCATGTTGGACAAGAACATAAATTATGATGTCATGATAGCATGCAGAAACAAGAATACAGAAATATTGTAATGACAACACAAAGTGTGAAACAAAAAGGGAGCCATAAGAACAAAACAAGAGCATGATAAACAAGACTGGCATGAAAATGAACATAGTAATGATAAAAAGAATTTCTGAATGCAGAGAATAGTTGGTAGTAACATGATTACAGGAAATACCACTCAAATGGAAATCCTCAATGCCATCATCAGGAAGTTCAAATCTTCGATGTCCTGATGATGAGGCAGCCATGGGCAAAAATGGATGAAAAGAGAAACCGTTAACAGTGTCTGCAAGTTGCTCAAAATGAAAAGAACTGGTTAAAATACAAGAAACTAGAAGACAACAAAACAAAGCATTCTTCAAAGACATGGACTAGCGATACCTGCTGCAGCCTGAAAGCCTGATACCCACTGCCCAGTTTGCAAATCATATATATGAACCAAACCATCCTGGAATCAGAAATTGCAAATATTGATAACTAATCAGTTATTGTTGACAGCTATTGCACCCATAGCCTGGTTTGGTCTAAGCTCTTTTCTCCACCAAAGAAAAAAATTGAATCAAATTTCTTACCTGACCACCAGTTCCTAGATTTCGGCCAGAAGGATCAATATCAAACAATATCCGCTGGTTTGTATATTCACAGGATCTGTAGAACCTAATAACAAGGTGCACAAAATAAATAAAATGATACAAAATATTGAGAAACAAGGTCCATCAAAGAGTGAAGCACTACAGTGTCATAAACTTGTTTTGGCCACAGAATTTGCATTAAGAGAAAATTTAAGTACTTATACAACAACGAGAACTAAACTACAAGACACAATTACACTAAGGAGAATGCAAGCCCGTTTTACTCATTCAATCAATATTGAGATATTGTATACAAAATATTACCCTATAAATATGGCAAGAACAAAGCATATTGTCAATTTAATGTTACTAACTCATTATCTATCAACGTACACCATTGTTATGTGTCAGACTTTACATAATTGAAGAACAACAGAGCACTTATCATGCAACTCAGATATTGCTGGTTATTGTTCTCACAAACTTCTATAACTATTGGCATTGCTTCAGTTTGCCATGGAGTTCCTCTTCAGGTGAGAGGTTGAAGCATGTAAGTAAAGCATTTAAATGTTTGACCAGCTGCCTCACAAGAATATGTTTTTCCTTCCTAGCGGGCTTTTAAGAAGTGAGAAAAGAGAAGCTATGATTACTTAAAATCCCAATTGGAAAATATAAGCATGAGGTACATTATTTGTCCAGCTTCTAATGGAATTAAACAAATGGATTTCATCTCTCTGACTCTTTTTTTTTTTTTTGCAAATTTATCTTAAGTTGAACCTGTTCTTTATGTGTGTGGCTTTTTTCTCTCTATTTTTTATTAACTAATTTTATTTTGCTTAATCTTTTTGTCCTTTATGAAAGGATACCCCTGAAAACGTAAAATACTCACTTGTATACAACTTCAACAGCTTTACGCACATCCCAGCATAGTATGTAAGGATCCTTCAAAATAATTTCAAATATTGAATTTTGTGAGTATAGAACAAATAACAAGAAGAAGTAATACTGAACCATAATTTAAAGTGCCAAGATTATAACAAAAAGGCATATGATTAGGCCAGACAAAAGCTAATAAAACAATGTGTAAATAGAGAGAGCAGCCACCTCGGGGCAATAAAATTAAACTGCAGTGAAAACATGGCTTGCGCAGGACAAAGGGGCTAGTCTCATCTCACCATGGAAATTAGTACTTTACAATTAACGATATCAAGTATAAAGTTAATTTCTAAAGTTCACTCCAAATTTTACACAGTATGAAGCAATTACACATGGAAGAAAACGAAGATGGAGGGTAAGCCAATGCAATCTTTCTAAAAGCAAGTAGATATTACCAAGAGTGGACTAAATGGTTTAGCCCATGCGAAACTATCAAGTATAAAGTTTGATTCTAGAGTGCAACCCGATTTCCCTTTGTCACAACTGTGTATCTACTTTTTCTTAGTTATCCAAAATTCCCAAGAACTTGCTTCGCAAACCCAAGTTCGACTTCGGAACTCCCAAAGAACTTGACAATCTTCAATAAACAGAAAAAAATGGTCTTTTGGCCATATAAATGCCCCTTAAGTGGTTCAAATCCTAGGGAGTAAACCGCAAGCCTAATCATTCGCCAACATCATGTGTATCCACTTAATGGCAATAAATTACCCATTCACTTTTCTATAATGCTTAAGGGTAATAAAAATTTACATTCCTCAGAAATATATCATCCATTCTGAAAAAGATTGATATAGGAAATAGAATATAAATGCATAGGAATAGGTGTGTATAAAGATTTTAGATAGCTGGGGTTATCTCTTGGTTTGTATTCCATTTATGAGAACAAATTTCATTCTCAACTTTGACCATTTTCACATAAATGCGGGGGGTGTGGGGGTATGAAAAGGAAGAAAAAACCAGATCTTCTTTCTGTCATATTTAATCCACATGGATATAAAAATGTAAACAAACAATACCTTTCGACCTCCAGTATAAAGATAGTTTCCATCTTTTGAGAACTGGAGCTGAATAGAAAAGAGAAAAACCACCATTATTCATTGATACTTATAATCAGAATCAAGCATATGCAGACGACTGCTTACTCAATCAGTCAGTGCACCCAGATGAGGGCTAACTTACATGTGTAATCCCACCTTCTTGACCATGTAAAATGTACAAAAGTTCCATATTGTCTTCTCTGTAGATTGCTGAAGTCTGGCTGTATGAACCTGCAGCTAACAGTCCAGTATGACTTGGACTTAAAGCAATTCCAGATATTATACCTGCAGTTAATAAACAAGATAACTTGTCATTCGTTAATCACCTAATAACTCTTTTTAGGTCAACAAACCATGAATAATACCAGCTTGACCCTCTTTATTTCCTTGAAGAGTTGAGTACTGCACAAAATCCCTACCAGGGCGATGTATATCAAATACTCTTATAGATTTGTTGTATCCAGCAAATATCCTACAATATCAAAACTCAAGGTTAGCAACACCATTTTTGGTGTGCAATAATTCAAACCAAAAAATGTTTATGTTAATATGTGACCTAGTTAAGCATAAGGTTGATACAAACTTCAAAGTATATAACAACAAATCACTGTCAATGAAAAGAGTAGTAATCAATAGTACACTTGACTGCAGTTCATCCTTAAGATACTGAAAGGGTCTCTAAAACAAAAGTCACCATCTGTAGACTACCTACATAATGATCTAAAAATTGTAAAGGCAGAGTGTCAACAATCATAACAAAGGAGATCTATTATTTACACAAACCAAAAAAAAAAAAAAAAAAAAAGTAAGAAAAAAAGACAAAACATATAGCTACATGAAGCAAATCATACATCTTTCAAAGAGTTTTTTACTTACTTTGTCCCAGCAGGATTAAATGCAATTGAAATGGCTGCAGTGATCTCATCCACAGCATCATATGCCCGATATGTGCAGCGCAACTGTCAATAATCATAATCAGTGACTAAATATAGTTACACAAATCACAAAAGGGGCAGCAAAGCTATAGCGGCAGTACTTTGAATGGATTTTAATGCTTTATGTGGTATTTACAAAATGATGAGACCCACAATGCCTTCATAATACACTATATAAGCAGTGTGACACTTACGAGGAAAATAAATCAATTTATTACCAGACCAGAAGTAGCATCCCAAAGATGAATCGGATGGTCACGAGTAGTACTAGCAAACACACAACTAACTGGGTCTGAAACAGAAACCATAGTTACATCAAATACCAACCTCACACAACATCAACAAAATTTTATATCCCTTCCACTCTAATTAGAAGTAACAAATACATAAAACATACACAAGCACAC
This sequence comes from Anacardium occidentale, assembly GCA_026122585.1. NCBI lineage: Eukaryota > Viridiplantae > Streptophyta > Magnoliopsida > Sapindales > Anacardiaceae > Anacardium > Anacardium occidentale. The sequence continues at coordinate 219,394 of JAJEJH010000031.1, forward strand.
ATGCAGAAACATCCTTCAATCAATAAAGATTAATCCTGCACCTGAAGCAGACATGTACGGGTACCAACAAAAGTCGTATACAGGCTCTCCTTCACACACAACAAGGTTTGCATCATAAGAATCTGCAAAGCAGAAGAGTAACACAATAGTAAAACTAAACTTTCAAATATCAGCCTAAAATCAGGTCAAAATCAAGATCAATAAGCTAGAAATTTCGTTCTCCTTATATATAAACTGTTTTTCAAGAAATGCTATTCATTTTCATTACCTAAAATATAGACTTTTCATTCTCCTAATATGTGCACGACTTTTTAACAAAACGCTATTGCTTTCATTACCTTGTTCGTTAGCCAAAGAACAAGCATTAATACCATATCCGCCTTCATTATCTGGCCTGACAATAAAACATTATAAAGTAAGCATAGAATATCTCATAATCATAAATAAAGCACAGAACAAAATAATTTGATACAATTTATCATCATTGGAAGCAAAATTTGCAGGTATTTCATACTTGAAAGCCAATTATTAGCTTATTCAAACAACACTATAACTTACAACGAAAAAACACGAAGCGTATTATCCTCAGAATTTGTGAGAAAGCATGAACCGTCGGGTGACCTACCAAATTTAAAAAATGCATATATAGCATCTAATTAAAAGCTCATAAAAAAGATAAATTTAGAGCAGAAGCAGAACAAGAAAATGCAGAAAACAGTTACCATTTGATGCCTTTGAGGAAGTTGTTAGCAATTGAGGAGGTCCTGAACTGGTTATAGAAATGGTAGGTTCTATGAGGAGGAACATCGAACTTAATCACAGGCCACGTATACTCTGGCTGGCTCTCTTGCGTAGTTTCTGTAGCATCAATTTGTTCTTGTTGATCGTCTTCTCCCATTCGTGTTCTGAGGTTTCGATATTAGCGCCAAAAGTTTTAGCTTGATGTGGTTTTGCGTTTTGGAGCTTTGAGCTGAGACTGGTGTTCGACTTCGAGCCGTGTCTGTGTGGAATACTTTTTTCGTAGGAGAGGTTTCTATTGTTTAGAATTTGCAGATGACACCACCAAAGTTTGGCAAAATCACAGTTAACACACCCGCCTCATTGTGGCTGCGTTCTCTTGGGGAGTGAACGACAGATAGCTCTTTCAGGTTTGGCGAGACGTTAACGGCACCCAATAGTTTTATGTAAGCCTTAAAAATAGGCCAAAGGACTATTTCCCACCCATAGTTTGAGGCGGGGACAAAGTCCCACCCGCTTAAGTTTAAAAATCCAGTCTTTCATCCTAACCTAATTTTTTTATTAAAAATAATAAGTGTACAGCAACAATCAGGGGCAGTTTTATTTTTTTAATATTAAAATTTTATAAATTAATAAAATAAATTTTATATAAATATAAAATTTTAAAAAAATTAAAAAATATATATTTAAAAAATTTTTGACTGTGACCTCTCATAATAGAAGAGGCCAGATCTAACCTCTCCGTTAGGTGAAAGCGATTAGATCGATCGCTTCCAATTTTGGTGGAGGCGGCCAGATCTAATCGCCTCTATCCGAAATAAAGGTCGAAAATGATCAATGGACCAAGGTCGACCTTTTACGACCGTTTTCGACTCCTAATTTTGTTAGAGATAGTCAGATTTGACCGCCTCTTCTAAAACTGGAGACGGATGATCTGGTTATCTCTACCAAATGAAGAGACTAGATCTGATATTTCCTAGAACCAAGTAATCGAAAATGACTACTTGATTTTATTATAAACGATTACCGTCGTCATCACCGGCGACAGTAACTGTTTTAATTTTTAAATTTTAAAAATTTTTTAAATATATTTTTTTAACTTTTTAAAAAATATTTATATTTAAAATTTATTTTATAATTTTATTATTAATTTTTTTAAAAATAATTTAATTATTTTAATAAAAACATTATAAAAAATCCTTTCAAAAGTAAGGGGTGAATTTTTAAAAACTTATGGGTGACAGTTTTCCCGTGTCAAAGTATGTGTGGGACATAGTTCTTTGGCCTAATTATAAAGGAGGATTTTACGTCGATATGCCTCGGGATTTGTGAAACTGCGTAGAGGCTAATTACTATGTTCCACCCGAACTTTAATTAACTAAATTCATCCCTCATGTTTGAAAAATATATTTCCATACCCCCTCCCACTTCAGTTGTTAAAAATTAATTTGCAAAGGGCATAATAGATAATTACTCAACTCAGCAACTATTTCCAATCAGCTAAACAAAAACACAAGGCTGCAATGAATAAAGCAACTATTGTTCCACGACAGCTAAACAAATTTTGACTATCAAGACTTTCCACCTCCCCACTTTTGACTGCCTTCTTTGCTTCTTGCCTTATCTCCTCCATCTTCCGCCACTCCTCTTTCGCCTCGGCTCTCATTTTCACCTCCGCAGGGTCTTTCACTCTCTCAATAAACCCCTTTCTCATCATCTCTATACCCATAATAACTCTACATCAATCCTCTCGTAAATATCATATTGGGTTTTCCTCTTCCTCAACTCAGGCAGCTTGTCAAGCAACTCCCTCACACCTGGCAACTTCTTCGCCGCCCCAAAGTACCCATACCAGAGGCCACACCCACAAGAGTTTGGAACATCAGCAATATTTTCATCTGAATCCGTCATTTTCGCAGAATCTTTAGTGTAATTAGGCCCTCCAAGTTCAACAATTCATTGCTCCCAGTGTGATTTCTCGCGAATTAGTTTATTAATCTCACCGTTGAGGTCGCGAAGCCAGTCTCCTCGAGGCCTTCATTTTGAATCTTGGCGACTTTGCTGCCGATTTCGCGCTTGATTCATTGAAACCATTTGTCGGCCTCGGCGAGATCATCGCACTCCGAAGCTATATATGGATGTTGATTTTTTGTTTCTTCAGCTTTTAACCCGATGAATCGATTAAGCATGGACTGAGCTTTCTCTCCCATTTGAGCCATGGTTCGGTTTCACAATTCTAAACCCAGACTTCAACAGAGAAGAGGTCTAGCCTGCAAAGTAGCCCAGACAGCGATGGAAAGAGGAACCCAATAGAAGAAAGATAATAACCATCCCAAAGATACAAAATCACAGGAATTATAAATAGAAGTAGAGGTTTTTCGTCCAATAAATGTTTCAAAAACTCCACAATTTCTGTAGAGTTTTGCGTAAGGGAAAATCATCGCTTGAGCAACGCAAGGGGCTGAAAAGATAAGAGCATTTAATATAAAAAAATAAAAAAATTATATTTATTAGTACAATTACAAAACTACCCTTACATTAAACATAAAATGTTCAGTTTCTAACCATTGAGGTGGGAATTTGGTAGTTTAAAACTTAATGGGTAAAATACGGCATTTTATTATAATTTGGGTGGGTACAACTCGGTCAGCCTCTAGAAAAACACGTGGCTACGTTTTTTGCCACACTGTCTGTTCCTCTTCCTCTTCCATTTCCCGTTCTTCACTCAATCCCTCAGTTCCATCTTGCATCGGGTGCTGGTATTTGACGAGCTTGATGAAGACCTTGACTCGAGACTTCTTGGTTGTCTTAGAAAAGTCCTTTCTGATAACCTTGTTAGGGTAGGTCTTTATCCCCACAAAAAATAGTGGCAGTAGGGTCTGGCAAAAGTATGAAAGCGGCTGCCCCTCCCTACTGTCAAGCAAAAGAAAAGAGCCAAAGCGACTTCCCCTCTCCTCTTCACGAGGTTGCCCTACTAGTGTATTTTGTAAGTGTCGCTGCTCGCAGCTGGGGCGCTTTCTTATGTGGACGAATTAAACTGCCTGAATATCCTAACTATTACCACCAACTGGATGAAAGCGAAGAAGAAGCATTCTATATATGGGTTAGTAAAGTATATTCATCAAGCTCAACTATCCCTCTCTTAAGTCACGAAGGGAGCAAGTTCATGAGATCATGGGTTTACCTTCAGCTCAAAACGGAAGCACTTGCGGGTGTCCTAGTTGAGTGACTTTTTGATCACCGCCCTGCGGCTCGTCACTGTTTGGTGATGTTCGTTGAACGAAGATCAAAGATAGTAGCAACTGTATCTAATTTCTTCATTTGCTTGTATTACCTCGGGAACATTCGTCGAAGTTGTTGTTTATGATACCTTTGGGGCAAATTGTAATTTTCTTGCTTTGGGGCCCGCATGCTCATATCAAGTATATAGGACTCTCCTGTTGTTATAATTACTTGTTAGTTTGATTTGGGTCACATCATTTACATTTCTGTGGCTATGGTTATTTGATGCTTAGATATTTGAAAGAAAGAAACCCGCGGGAGGAGAAAGCTCTACCTTTCAGCTCTTTCCCTTCTCCGAATGGCAGCTCTTCTCTCGTTGGGTTTTGCTGCCAACACTCCCCACTTCAAGTCTCCATACCACCATGGTATTTTCCACTCAACTTATAATCGCAAAATCTTCAAGATCTACTGCAATAGAGAAAATACACCAACCAATTTATCCACCAGTCAAGAATCTGAGCCCCAAAACGCACTGCTCAAGATAGCTTGGTATGGCTCTGAGCTTCTGGGAATTGCTGCTTCATTTCTCCGAACACCGTCTAATACTGAAGCACGTGAAAATGATATCAAGCTTGGTACAGACGGATTAGGAATTGTTGATCGTGGAATTGTTGTGGAAGCTATTAAACAAGATTTTGAAAGATCCTATTTTGTCACAGGTCTGCAGAAGTCTCATCTACTAATATTTTTAAGCTTTTACCTTTTTGCACTGTGATTTTCAGTTTGTGTCATTTGTTAACTAGATTAAGCTACAAAGAATGAATTGGGCACCATAATCTTATCCTATCCTCATTAAATTGGAAACACTCAACCATGTTACGATGAAAAATTCTCTTTAAAGATTCTCTTTATCTTATAATACTATTCTGATCATGACTATTTCGACTGGAATTGATGCAATAAAGTACTGATTACCAACTGGGACTCCGAATAAATTGAAGTTTTTAGAATGCTTAGATGTCATTGTTCTTCTGCAAGCAGTTAAGAGTTCTGAGGAAACTTCCGAGTGTAAGCCAAATTCTAAAAAAATTGGTGTGGTTGTCAGTACCTATACCTCGAAATATTCCCCAAACTCTGCACTTCATTTTTTGCCCTTTACTGATATATTAATAATCCTTTTATACTGAAAATTCATGGGTGTCCATAATATCAATACTTACATGTGAGCTGTCTGACATGGGAACTGCCAAAGTTTTTTGCCCATAATATGGGAACAACAGTAGGCTGTTATCTTAAACCAACCAACCCCTAAGAAATTCGTGCCTTTAAAATTCAGGCAACCTTACCCTCGATGCTTATGAGAAGGATTGTGAGTTTGCGGATCCAGCAGGTTCCTTTAGAGGGCTTCGCCGTTTCAAAAGGAATTGTACAAATTTTGGATTGCTTATTGAGAAGTCAAATATGAAGCTCATGAAGTGGGAGGATCTTGAGGTAAGCTAGATGAATCTAATTTAACACAAAGTTTTACTCATGATTTTGTTTGCTGAATGAGTTTTCTGTCCATAACCAGTGGGTTCTTATTAACTTTTGGCATTATGTTGCAACTGAACACAGGATAAGGGAATTGGACACTGGAAATTTAGTTGCATCATGTCATTTCCTTGGAAGCCTATTCTCTCTGGTGCGTATTGGCTTCATTTAATGTATAGAGATTTGAAGCATCATAAGCATGATTACGTGAGAAACAGGCAAAAAAACTTCCCATAACCCTTTTTCTGACTCCTAATAATTCTGAGAAACATGATTTTGTTTTCTTCTAAAATTCTAGGGTTCTTCAAACCTTGATGAAATGACAAATAACACATTTAAAAGGATCCAGCTTCTTATGATAGTATCTAATGGATTTATATTATGTAAGTGAATTTTGTTCATCTTTGTTGCAGCAACTGGATATACAGAGTATTATTTTGATATACAAACTGGGAAAGTACGCAGGTAACTGCAGTCAGGCAAATTTTTTTTTTTTTTTTTTTTTACCCTTTTAGGTATGCCATTTTTTTTCAGTTGAATGTTGGTTCTAATTAAAATTATCAGGCATGTGGAGCACTGGAATGTTCCCAAAATGACACTGTTAAAGCAACTTCTAAAGCCTAGCCGAGGGCTGTGGCATCGGAAGACTGGTGGCTGAAGAAACAGTAGAAGCGTCTTCATCTAGCCACAACAGGCTTATCATAGTTGAGTATTTGATGAAATGGGTTCAGTCAATCAAGATGCTTACAGCTTTAATGAATGGAGATCATGTGCAGTAGTCAATTTTTGCTTGTTATCTGGAAGCAACTCTGAATTGTAAAAATCTATAAAATTTAAAATTTTTGGATGAGTATTTTTAATTGTTAAATCCATATCGAAAGTCTGCAGTGTATCTCTGTTTGTATTCGGAGGTTTTAAAGAGACTGCAATACAAACTATTGATTTTACCAATTTAAAATTTAAAAATTGTTATAATCATTTTTGAATTTAATTACACAAGTGAATTCACGTAAAAATAAATAAATTAATGTAGTAATATATTTAATTAAAATTATTTATAAACAACCCGGTTATAATTATTTAAATAAAAATTTAAATTTAAATAAATATATCAATTTAATTTAAAATTTTAAAAATTAATTTTAACATAAATTGATTGTAAGACATGTTGTTAGAAAGTTAATAAAGTGGAAAAATTACTGTAATTAAAGATGAAATAAAAAAATTGTTAATAAATAGATGAAAAAAGAATTTATTATTATTATTATTATCCATATTTATTATTATTAACAAAATATATTCATAAATTTTTAGCCATTAGATTTATTTAAATTAATTTTATTCAAACTCAGATTTATTCGGATTTATTCGAAAAATACTAGGTTACTCGATTTTACCCTAAATTATAGAACACGGTGAATAGGAAACAAAATTAATCATGGAAGCGTTTATAAGGAATAACACCTCATCATAAACTACGTCATAATTTCAGCTTCACTGTAAATTGTATTTGCAGTCATAATCACGGTGAACCAAATAAAGATCACAAAACTCAAGACTCCACTCTACGTCTTTATTTCTCCCTCAGAAGTATCTCTCTCCACGGCCACCCAGAACGTTCGCCATGGTGTTTCCCTACATGGAATCCGTCGTCGGTACGCATTTCTTCATTCATTTTATTTTCACGCTTGACTGATTCTTGTTTGATTGAGATATTTAGTGATCTTGTTAGCATTTTTCTTTGCCTTTTGAAATCAAGATCCTGTTGATTTTATTTTCACTTTTTTAATGTCTGATAATAATTTCAATTGGAATTATGTTAATTTTCTCGCTTTCTTTTTCCTTTTTAGGTGTTGAGGTTTCCAGATATATGATGTCAATTTTAGGGCTTTTTCTATTTTGATTACGGGATTTTTTTGGACCATTCTTGAATAACCCTAGTGCGGTTTTTGTCACTGAAGTGTTTTCCTGGTTGCTCTTGTTTTATTGGGTGTGTTTTTGTTAATAATCAGATAGTATTTTTCTTATTTGTCAACGTACCATAGAATTTGGATTTGATTTTTGGGGATATAAATGTAATAGAATTCGGATGGTAAGATTTTTGTATTCTCTTGCGATTTATTGGGTGGTTATTAAAGACGGTAAGTTTTCTTGAACCCAGCCCAGGGTACCTTGTATGAATTCACTTCAAAGAAGCCTTCTTTTAGATGAACTCACTTCAAAGATCTTGATAGCTTTAGTGAGATATGTGGGACAAACTGGTTTGGTTCATTTAATGCACTTTTTATTGTTCTGCAATATGATTTGGAAGGGTCACAACTAAGTAATTAAGAAATCGCAAAAGGTGAAACTAGGTCAATCCATTGCCCCAAATCCATGAGCAGATAACCTGGTTTTCTGATGTGCTTGTAAGCTGCAAAATTTTCGTGCTAGAGGCTTTAGTTTATTTATTTTGATAATTTTCAACAACCGATTTACAGGTTTATATTCTAATGATAAATGTTCTTTCTTTTAAATCTTCTTTGCTTTGTTTTGACATAATTGTTTTATGCTGCTAAATTCATTAACTTCCAGGTTTTATGATCTTGATGTATTTTTTTGAAACTTACCTGGATTTGCGGCAACATGCTGCTCTCAAACTGCCAACACTTCCAAAAGCTTTGGAAGGAGTAATCAGCCAAGAAAAATTTGAGAAGTCTCGAGCCTATAGTCTTGATAAAAGGTGTGTCCCTGCCATTTCCATTGATTATACAATTGATTAACATTGTCACCTGATCGTTAAGCCACCTTTAGCTTGTCCAGTCCCTTGCAAATGATTGTCCTTGTTACCGTTTATTTATTTATTTATTTTTTTTCAACAATGCTCTATGCTAATGCATCTACGTAAATTTCCAGCAACTTCCATTTTGTTCATGAGTTTGTAACCATACTGATGGACTCAGCAATTTTGTTCTTTGGTATATTGCCTTGGTTTTGGAAGGTAAGTAATTGGTTGTTGTGTTATTGAGCCCTCCTTTGAAGTCCAATTATCACAAGCTAATTTTTCTTCTTACTGCAGAAATCTGGTAACTTATTGGTTTTAGCCGGTCTTGATGCAGAGAATGAAATAATACACACCTTGGCTTTTTTGGCTGGTGTTACATTATGGTCTCAGGTGTTATTCTCTACCAAGAATCTGAATTAATTTGTACATCTTATGCTCCAATCCGGTGGTAGTGATTGTTTTTTGAAATTTTTGTGCAGCTCACTGATTTGCCATTCTCTCTCTATTCAACTTTTGTGATTGAGGCTCGCCATGGTTTTAATAAAGTTTGTATCCCTGCTTGAATCTTCTGCTCACTTTTGTCTTATAGTTTCCTGTTATGAATTCTTGATTTTGGAAATGGTATTGGTATTAATTTCCAAATGTCTTGAGATGCCTTTTGTTATGTATCAATTAATTCTGCTTCCTTATGTTGGGTTTTTTCATCTTCTTTTACAGCAAACTATATGGTTATTTTTTAGAGATATGTTCAAAGGAATGTGTCTTGCTGCTATTCTTGGCCCACCTATTGTTTCTGTGATCATCATAATAGTACAGGTAGGACCTGCCATTGTTGGCTTAACTAGCAATTATTATTACATCATTTTTTTTAATTGACGAATTTGGTCCTTTTATTCCTGAATTTGAATTCTTTTATGATTAGAATAATTATTTACCCTACCTTAAGCCTCTTCTTTTAACGTTGAATTATTATTTGCTATCTAGTTTCTTTCTTATTTTATTTCTTTTTTTTCATTATGTTTCATTTTCATTTGCATGATTACAGAAAGGAGGTCCTTATCTGGCCATCTATCTTTGGGGATTCATGTTTGTTCTTTCTCTTGTGATGATGACACTTTACCCCATTTTAATAGCGCCTCTGTTTAACAAGTTCACAACTGTAAGTCCTCATGAATTATTCTATAGATAATTTATTCTTGTATGTGCCCCAGCTTTGACTTATTGATTCTGTTTTTCTTGGTTGTGCTTTTAAATAGCTCCCAGAAGGAGAGCTCAGGCGTAAAATTGAGGACCTTGCTTCATCCCTCAAGTTTCCTCTGAAGAAGTTATTTGTTGTTGATGGGTCAACAAGGTCAAGCCATAGCAATGTGAGGATTTCACTATTGTAAATTTATTTGGTTTTGCTTACAGGTGTTTTTGTGTATTACTATGATCTAAAATTGGCTCTTGCATTTTCAAATTCTTTTCCCCATGATTATCTTCTATGTTATCTTGGTCAAACTGGTTGAGAAAATTCAGTTGACAATTGATGATCGAGCAGTATTGACCTGAATGTTTTTTGGTAAATTCTTTTGAAGATTTACATCAAACATTTATTTTGAATCTCTTTAACTAGAATAGTTTTATCGATTTTTTTTGAAAACTTTTGCCATATAATATATAAGATTGTTGCAATGTTGCAAAATGTTAGCAATGGTACTATATGGGTAATTTCATTTGCTTTGTAGTTGGAGTAATGAGGGTTGCACATTCATTCTTTATTGCTGTTTCTGACAAATCTTAGAGAGATTTTATCTAAGATTTTTCTTGTTTGATTTTGCATTGTGTATGCACACTTTAAATTTGATACCTGGTGTTTGCTGATTTGTCTCTTATCTATACTGTGCAGGCCTATATGTATGGATTCTTTAAAAACAAAAGAATTGTCCTCTATGACACCTTGATCCAGCAGGTATGGATGCAGTCATTTGGAAAAAATATTATCTTCATTTTTACTAAATTTATGCTTCTATGTTTTTATTTGATGAATATTTTTTTCTTATTAAAGATGGGACTTTGCAGCAAATCACTACTTATTTATGCTTAATCAAATGACTAGATATTACCCTTGTGCACTATAGTTAATTTTTTTCCTTTTTCATTTGAAGTGGGTAAAACCTCGTATTATTGCTGAATATATTTAGACTTCTCTTTGTAGAATGAAAATGTCTTTAATTGATCAACCTTTTTTTTCAGTGCAAAAATGATGAGGAAATTGTAGCTGTTATTGCCCATGAACTTGGGCACTGGAAGCTTAATCATACAATGTACTCATTCATTGCTGTTCAGGTATGTGGTTATTATTTTACTGTGAACGCTTCTCTTTGTATTTCTTTTTTTTTTTTCTCTGTTGTCTTTATTTCTAATGTTGTTAGTTTTCTGTTTTAATCTGAATATTAATTTGCCACAAGTAGGAATTGTAGGGCTTCGGTATTAATTATTGTCATCGTCTTTCTCTACTTTCTGGTTGAAGACTAGTCTAACATCTCAGCAAAGCCTTTCAACTATTTTTAATTCAAGGCTCCAGCATAGTTATGAGCATGGTTACAAATGTTACAACTAGACATGTCAATTGCAGGCCAGCCTGCTGAGGGCATGGCCCATAAGTCCCACCTATTGCTGTGTCTCGTTACAACACCATGTCTTTGGATGAAATTAATGGAAATCCTGAGGCATTTTGCGCTGTAGTTATGTGCCAAATCTGAGGTCTGGGACTTATAGTCAAGGGGTTTCCATATCAGATGCATATTGGGTAGACTACTCAAAATAAGTAGAGGAAGGTGTAGGTTTGAATTTGAGTCGGAGAATCTAAGAAAGGATTTTGAAGCTTGTGGGAGGCTTATCTTCATTTTGCTGTCTCATGTGTAGTGTTAATTTAACAAATATCTTATTGGTTGTGTTTTTATGCTGTTGCTTTTTGAAGCATTTTTATTTAATTTACTGGGAATCTTATGCTATTGTAGACAATGATGCATTTCTTGAGCAATTAAATCATGTGTCAATTTTCCTTCAGAAGTTTTATAATATCTAGTAATTTAAAGTAGTGGGAGGTTGCACTTTATAATTTTCTTCTAGATGGTTGAATCTCAGATATGAACTTTTATTGTGATAAAATTTTATTGGGTCTATAAGCAATCAATTGGTGGAGAGACTGCTCAAAAATTTAATATAGGCCCCAATATGAGGTTAAGTTTCTAACTTTCTCTCCATGTTACAGATTTATAGAGCAAACGTAAATTTTTTTTTTTTAATTTTTGTATCCTTCATTTTTTTATCTTTAATCTTTAACCCTGTTCTTCTACAACACTGTAGTCTGATCAAACATAGAAGTCCATGAATTGTTAAGCATTTAGTTCCATGCCATTGGTCTGCTACCTGATTGTTGCTTCTTTCTTATTTCCAATGCTTGTGCAATGTTTAATATTAACATATTGTTTTTCCTGTTTCAATATTTACTTATATGGATATAACCGATCATCTATCACTTGTTGAGAAGAAAAAGGGAGTTTTTTCGTTGACTAAGAGAAGGTGCTTTCATATGATACTGGCAGATTCTTACACTTTTGCAATTCGGAGGTTATACCCTCGTGAGGAACTCAAATGATCTCTTCCAAAGTTTTGGCTTTGATACACAGCCAGTACTTATCGGTCTCATCATCTTTCAGGTATTTGTATTTCCCATGAAATGAAGGAGGGGGGGGGGGATGTTTGGGGGGGCGGGTGGACTGTGTAATTTTATGATAATTTGGCATGAGCAGAAGTTGTCAAGGAAGTAGGTCTTAGATGTGTTATTGATGGATCCTTTTGATGCTTTCGATTTGCGCCAATTTATTATCTACAATGTTTCCTCCTGCTGCAGCATACTGTGATCCCGCTTCAACATCTAGTAAGCTTTGGTCTAAATCTTGTTAGCCGATCTTTTGAATTTCAGGTATTTTCTATCTGTAATTGCGGTCTGGTTTGTACCATCTCTTTCTCTGTCTGTTTAAAACTGTTTTGAAACTTAATCTTAGATGATGTAATAATTTCTGTATGTAGGCTGACGCCTTTGCTAAGAAGCTTGGCTATGCATCTGCTCTTCGTGCTGGTCTTGTGAAATTACAGGTGATTTATCTATCATTCTTGCCTTCCTTGGTTTGAAATTGGTCAGTCTATTTTTTATCTATCCAGTGGTTTGCAAAAGAGGTAAAAATCCTATATATTTTTTCTGCAAAACTGAGGCAGTTAAATGCTTAACTTCCAGGGCTCATATGTTTTTAGTTAATCTGTGTGTAGGTCTTCAGATCTGTGGTCTTACACTTTATTATCTTTGGTGATTTTACTTCCTACTGTTTCATAACCATCGTAAAAATTTTAGGCCAGTAATATTCTTCTGGTTTAATTTCTCTTCCTTAATTGTTTTTTGATGGGTATAAGTAGAGCATTTGTATTGAACTCTGACCAATGGCATGTTATACCTGGTGTTATGTTAAAGTATATGATTTTTGCTGACTTCAAATAGATATTGAAAGGTCTCATAGAGCTCAGGACGTATTTTGGAATTGCTATCTGTAACTTAAAAAGAGTATTACATACAGGAACATGGGTAATTCAGCTTGTCGCATATTTTGTACAGTATTTTTTTTACCAATTTTTAATGTTTTTTCAGGAAGAAAATTTGTCGGCGATGAATACAGATCCTTGGTATTCAGCTTATCACTATTCTCATCCACCCCTGGTCGAAAGACTGGCTGCAATTGACGAACCTGATAAAAAAGAAGACTGATAGGGGATGCATGATCTGTTATCTGTGACAGTTGACTGCAATCTTATGAGCCGCGGCTGTACTATTAGTTAACTTGTACGAGTCCTCTTAGCGCTTCCGCATGTATCGAAAGAATGTATGAGGTTATGAACATAGAACTTAAATTAAACTTGCCTTGAATCCGGATACTATTTTGTGATGATGTTGTACATTTTGAAGTTTTGTAAAACCTGAATGTCAAACTGAGTCAATATTCAGCAATGCTTTTAGAGGCTAAAATAGGAGCTTAACGATGTTGCCATTGCAGTATCCAGGTTTCTTCAAGTCAAAGGTATGGATTGCTTGCCCTGTGAAGAAGAATCTCTCGTTATTAAAAGTGTAAGTAAAGCCCGAATGAAAGAAACGGCAAGACCCAAAAAACCATAACTCATTAACTTATACGGTGACGTTTCATCAGTGTTGGATCACATCTGTAGTTCGATTAAAGATGTATCGCAATTCAAAGACATGCCAAATGTCGGCCTAAAGGTACATGACGCAGGCCGTTTCTGACTCATTGAAAATTTATTCCCAATCAAACTTTGATATCAATACCCAATCGAAAATTATTAAATATTAAATTATTTAAATTAATAAATGACCAAATGCATTATCCAAACCTGATTTGTCTTTTTTTTTTTTTTTTTTTTTTTTTTTAAGAAAATGAAATTTAACGGTTATCTTTTTCGGTGTCCAGGGCAGTTCCCTGTCATTTGCGTGGGACAATGAGCTTACGGACAAAACACAGACGTCAAGCAAGCGTGTCCGATCCAATCCAACGGCACTTTAGAACTCCCTCTTAAATGAAAAATGAAAATCCCGACAGCTCATTTATACTTAAACAAGCTCTGCGAATTAAGTTAACAATCCCTCTCTCCCTCTCTCTCCCGACTCAGCCACCATGGCCTGAATACCTCTAACATTTTATTGATCTGAACCAGTCATCATGTCTGTTTACGACGCCGCTTTTGTCAACACTGAGCTGTCTAAGCCTACATCCATTTTCGGCCTTCGTCTCTGGGTTGTTATTGGAATCTTATTAGGTTCTCTTATAGTTCTCGCTCTTTTTCTCCTTTCTTTATGTGTAACTTCTCGTCGGAAAAGGCAGAACCATCACCAGCGACAACAGTTACCCGATAAAGTAACAACTAATCCACCCATCTCTAAAGAAATTCGGGAAATCGTGCACCAACCGCCTCCAGTCCCCGAGATTCAGGTTGACATTGGCAAGATCGAGCACCGGGTGGTGTTCTCTGATAGAGCGTCTAGTAGTGAAAGTAGAGGGACCGGAAGTGCGACCGATACTACGTCGTTTGGAAGCGTGAGTGTGGGACCTGAAGTTTCACATCTTGGGTGGGGTCGATGGTATACTCTAAGAGAACTTGAAGCGGCGACAAATGGGTTTTGTGAAGAGAATGTGATTGGTGAAGGTGGTTATGGGATTGTGTACAGTGGAATATTGAGTGATGGCACCAGAGTTGCTGTCAAGAATTTGTTAAATAACAGGTATAAATTTTATTATTTTTCCTTTCGGTTTGGTTGGAGTAGAAATTATTTATTGTTTTCTGTAATGCTTTTGATCTGAGGTATAAAATTGGTTTAAACCACATCATGGTTTCTGATGTGGAGACGATCGTATCTTCTTATTTTCCTCTCATACTTGAAATACTGGTTTTCTTGTGAAATGGATATTATTAGAGGTCAAGCTGAGAAGGAATTTAAAGTTGAGGTGGAAGCAATTGGGCGTGTTCGACACAAGAATCTAGTTAGATTGCTTGGATACTGTGTTGAAGGTGCATACAGGTATGGACAATTAGTTATTCCATTTCAATTTGTGATTGAGGTTGTGCTTTTTTTATTGTTGAGAAGAGATGTGATTTATTGTCTGGTTTTGCTTTGTAGAATGCTTGTTTATGAGTATGTCGGTAACGGCAATCTGGACCAGTGGCTTCATGGGGATGTTGGTGATGTCAGCCCACTAACTTGGGATATTCGAATGAACATCATATTGGGGACAGCCAAAGGGTACACCAATTCATAATCTGAATTTGATTCTATCTACATGCGTTTGATAAGATTTGTGGAATTGTTTGTCTCTCAAACCATTATGTTTTATTGAATTCTTACAGATTGGCCTACCTTCATGAGGGTCTGGAGCCAAAGGTTGTTCATCGAGATGTAAAATCTAGTAACATACTACTTGATCAGCAATGGAACTCTAAGGTTTCCGACTTTGGGCTTGCTAAGCTTCTATGTTCTGAGAGAAGTTACGTAACAACTCGTGTAATGGGAACATTTGGGTTAGTGCATTTCATTCTTTCAGTCTCAATTTTTTCTTCTCATTTTTCCCATAATTTAAAAAAGATTCAACTCTAATATAAACAGGGCCTTGATTTTTTAGGAAACTAATTCTTATTTGTTGGTTTCTGTAGTTATGTTGCACCAGAATATGCATGCACTGGAATGCTGAATGAAAAGAGTGATGTTTATAGTTTTGGTATACTTATAATGGAGATAATTTCTGGGAGAAACCCTGTTGATTACAGTCGACCTCCAGGGGAGGTTAGTCTCGAGATAGATAAATTTTGTTCTCTTTGCACCAATGTAAAGGGCTCTCTTTGTCTGATGATCAGTAAATAAAATATTGAAACAATTGCAGGTTAATTTGATTGATTGGTTAAAAGCAATGGCTGGGAATCGAAAATCTGAAGAAGTAGTTGATCCTAAGCTGCCTGAGATGCCTGCTTCAAAAGCACTTAAACGTGTTTTGTTGGTTGCTCTTAGATGTGTTGATCCCGACGCAACAAAGAGGCCTAAAATGGGGCATGTGATTCACATGCTTGAGGCGGACGACTTGTTAGTTCGTGATGTATGCTCCAAATCTTTTTCAAGACCTCCTGGTTTTATTTGCTAATCATTCTAACCAATCATAAGAAATTGCAGGAACGTCGAATTGCCAGAGACTCTGCATTGTCACATCGTGAAGAAAATCGTGGTATTGTAAAATTCAGTGAAAAACAACATTTGGGTGAAGGTTTTTCTGATACAAGTGATGGTGAAAGTGTTAAGAAGCATCATAATCCTACCAGGTGGAGATAGTGCTTTCAGTGTAGCCGGTGTAAGCTTGTTCTTCTTCCTCATTTAGTATTCTTGTAGTACCTTCAATTCTAAGGAACCAATAGTCTGCAATTATTCATCATTCTTATGTGAATAATTAATTGTTATAATGGTATGAAGTCATTGTATGGGTTTGGTTGGATTGTGGCTTGGTATCAGCATCACTGCCAGCTACTTAAATGGATGGTTTTGTGATGGATCCTTGCAACAGCTATTCTAATGGCAGTCCTCAGTATCTACATTCACATCCGGGCCAACTCCAAACTCAGATGCTTCTGCGAATCGGACCCACTGACCAGCTAATTGAAGCAACTAGAAACTGCCCTGGAGTTCTTATTTATTTATTTATTTCCTGGCTGTGGCTGGACTGTCGGCTAAATGCAGCCTGGAATGAGTCAAGATTCAAGGCAAGAATGATAACAATTCCAGTCATGTGGCGGACCCTTTTGTCCCTAGTTCCATCCTGCAATCTTTTTCTATACAAATTAACAGCGAGAGAGAAAGACAGACAGTTCTTTAATTTTTGAAGGGCCGAAAGACTTATTCCCACGCAAGGTTCCCACCCAAGGTTTAGAACAAATAATATCCGTCAATTTTTTAGAGTTTAAAATTTCATTTATCACACATTTTTTATTCAATTTTATTAATATTTTTAATAAAATAATTAAAATTTTTACTAAAAATAAAATTTTTTTACAAAATATAAAATATTATGTTAAATATTAAAATTTAAAAGATAAAATAAAAATTATTAAATATTTAAAAAGGCAAAAATAAAAAAAATAAAAGCAATTGGCAATTATGACCACCAAAAAGTGAATGAGGTGATATTTTCAAATTTCATGCATATTGGAATTAATAATATTCATTGATTCTTTTGGAAAATTTCATCGGATTGTTTTATCTTTTTTATATCTTCATTTCTCTTATTTTTAATTATAGTTAAATTTAAATTGAATTAAGTTTGAATTATAATCAATTTAAAATCAGATCAATTTGAAAAAAACTAAACTCTTTTTAAACCGGTTTAAATATAGTATGTTTGAGAGAAATCAAGTTCGAATTAGTTATAATATCAAGTTAATTTTGAGTTAGATTTGATATTTTAGGCAAAAAAATATAATCAAAATAATATTATTTTGATATGTATTAATTAAAACGATATTATTTTAATTAAATCAAATCAAAAATTTTTTAATTAACAAATTTGAGAAATTAAACATCTCTCAAAGCTTGAAATTGGGCTTAAACTCAAATCTAATAGTATTAAACCTTTAAATTTGAGCCCAAACTGGCCGTCCCCGTCTTGAGTCAAACTCATTTTCAAATGAATCTAACGCTGACCTCAGCCACACACGCACTTCTCATAGGCTTCCTTTCTTTTGCCGTAATATTAAACAACTCAAGAATCAACTGGCGCAAACCATGAAATCCAATTAGATTGGACCTGAAGCTATTGGGCTGTCAAGTTAGATTCGACCTGGGAAGGGCCAATTCAGGTGTGTCTCTGGATTATGAACCGTTGGACCAAGGGCACGTGGGGAATTAGATAAAATATGAATAAATTTAATTTGAACCAAATTTTATTATTGATTCATTTAAATTTGATTTAAATTTAAAATAATAAATTTGAATTTGATAATCAATAATAATAATAAATATTAAAAAATTTAATTAAAAATAGTTTTGATGTTAACATCATTTGCGAGCTAAATTTAAGGTTGATGAATTAAAATTATTTAAATTTGAATCAAGAATTGATCTATTTTTATAATTCAAATTAAAATTATGAATTGAAAATAAAATAAAATAATTTTCAATTGAATTTAAGTATCGGCATTTTAATCTCAATGGAGTTGGCTTTATTCCGCCAATAGAATGGAGCCGTTGATGGCTTTCCTTCAGCGGTCGATCACGCTTTCCAAAGAGAAAAGGAGCCGTGTTTGGTAGAGTAAATTTTCTAGAAAGAAACGTCTCATTTACACTGTTTTTTTTCTTTTTCGAAAAAGTAAAAGACTTATTTCTTCTGTCGGTGATCTATACTGCCCATTCACAGTACTCCACGTGCGCATCTGTTACTAATATTTTCGTAACAGCAGGTGACTCAACCGCTACCCTAATCTTCGCCTAAAAATTAAGCATCCTCCAGCGCCACCAAAGAATCCAAGACGCAAGTAGTCATCGTTTATCAACGCGATCCACAAATTTCATACTATACTACCTTCTGGTACGAATTTCTACTTCCTTTTTCGCTTCATGGTCTCTGCTATTCATTTTCTTCCGGTTCCTTTCTTTGATTTGTTATACACTAGTAGAATTTTTCTTTAATTTTCTATTTTCTTAATTTTTAATAAGCGGTCGAATTTTAGGGTTCATCGTAGCTGGTCAATATTTCGGATCTGAAAATATAACCATCGTCCAGATCTATAGTTTGGGTAAGTAATTGTTCATTTTCTTCCGTTTGTTTTTATTTTTTGCTTAATTGTTAGTTTGCATGATTATGGCCTGCGACGTTGTAATTGAATGAAGCACGGCATGAATTTTGAATAAGAAATTTTGTGTATAAACTCTTGAATTTAGATTTTTTATTGTCGGTTTAAAGGTTAAACCCTAATTAATAGATGTTTTGAAGCTCTGAATGGACGATGTTATATTGTGTGAGCAAAGCTGTAATTTCGTTTGTTAAGAAGTTTTGGTTTCTATTGTCATTATTATTATCTTTTGATGAACTTGTTAAAATTTCAAAGTTAGAGGAACTTGTTCATGTTATTGATGATTTTCTAATGTTAGGTATTTTAGAAGCCAAACCTTTCCGCAATAGTAGGGAGTCTGTTTTCTTGGGAATATAGGGGCCTTATATTTTGAAACCTTTCTTAGAAATAATGCATTGCCTGTGGAAGAAACGTTTCCCAATTTATGGTTGTGCCATGTTGTTTACTGAATTTATTCTATGTTTGCCCATGATGACCGTACAGTGAAATATTGGAAATGTATATTATTGAATATAAGATCTGATTAAGGGCTTCTCTACTATTTTTTTTGGAGCTTGTTAACTCTCGCAGACATATATGCATTGGCAGATATTTAGTCATAGTCTTTGATGTTTTAAGTTATCAGTGCACTTTCTATTGTTTTCAGGATATATAACAATATGAATTTTGATGATCCATTTTTGTTTTCGTCTTCTGCAAACAGTACATCATAATGAGTCGTCCACAGGATCCACACCGCCCTCTCTTCCCATTTGCAAATCCTTTCCGAATGATATCATCCAAGGGTTCTCGTTTACCTGAAAGGCTTCTGTCTCTATTGACTGCTTTTGAGGAAACCTTGGCAGAGAGGCTTAGGAAACTTATTCCAAAGGACAAGGATGAGGTCCTCAGTTTGACATGGATGAAACTAGCGATGGATTCACTCTTTGAGTCTCACAGTAGTGTAAAGAACCTTATAACTGAGCTGGAGCTTCCTGTGAGTGGCTGGGATGAGAAATGGATAGATGTATACTTAGATATCAGTGTGAATTTACTTGATCTTTGTATAGCTTTTAGCTCTCAACTCACAAAGCTCAGCCATGGCCATCTCCTTCTGCAGTGTGCCTTGCATAATTTGGATTCTTCCTCTCCAAAACAGTTTGTCCGTGCTTGTTCTTTACTTGATAGCTGGAGACAGCATATCAGTGCAAAGAACCCTAGAGTTGAGAGCTGCCACTCAATCTTGGATAATCTGGTGCGATGTTTGAATTTGCCCAAGGTTAAGAACTCTGCTAAAGGGAAAGTCTTGATGCGTGCCTTGTATGGAGTAAAGGTGGTGACTGTATTTATCTGTAGTGTCTTTGCTGCATCCTTTTCAGGAACTGCAGAAAGATTGTTGGACTTGAATGTTTCTAGCATGTTACCTTGGGCACCAGCTTTTTCTGCATTGCAAGCTAATGTTAATGGGGAAGTCAGAAATATACTTGGGTGTGGAAGAGTTACAGTTTTAAGGGAATTAGAAGCAGTTGATGCCAGCGTTAAGAAATTGTATCCAATGATCCAAGATGGGCTGGAACCTGTTGAAGTTGAAGAGTTCAAAACTTCTGTTGTAGATTTAGGAAAGCGGGAAGAGAAACTATCAGAGGGGCTAGATCTTCTTACAAAAGCAGTGGATGGGTTTTTCAAGATAGTTTTAACAGGGCGTGATGCTTTGCTTTGTAATTTAAGAGAAAATGGTACTGCATCAACGGCAAGGAGTAACGTAGAACAGCTAGTTCGGAGGTGATTATCAATGTGTATTATGTGTTTTCTAGAAATATACCATCAAGTATTATGTTTGAACCAAGTTGTACACGTGTATGCGTGTCATACTACTACTTTTCTGGTTTGTACAGGAACGTTTACTGTATAATACCAATGTCATATAAAAGGATTTGCACTAAAGTTTGCTTAAGTCTCCATGTTTATGTAATTTTTATCAATAACTTAATTTCATGGTTTGTTTTTGGTGTCTGTTTGTGCTACGACCTATGTCTTATATGGTCATCAAGGGAATGTTTTTGATTCTAGTTATGCTTGGTTTAACCGTTTGACGGAATGTTCTTTCATTGAATGCTAATGCTTCGCCGGGGCAACTGGCCTGGATATTTATTGTATAAAAAGTTAAAAAAAGGCCAAAGGACATTTTCCCACCCATAGTTTGAGATGAGGACAAAGTTTCATCCGTTGAGTTTAGAAAACCCGAAATACCACCCATTGACTGTTAAATCTAACAGTCAACAGTAAGTCAAGGGATAAATTTGTCATTTTAGAGTTAAAATTTATAAAAATATAAAATAATATTTAAATATATATAAAAATATATTAAAAATTTTAAAAAAATTTTAAAAATTTTATAAAATTATAAAAAATAATTTAAATTTAAAAAATTAAAAGCCAGTCACTGTCGCCGCGCCAGCGATGATGGCCGCATCAAATTGCACCAGGTGGCCGTTCCGACCATCTGGTTCCAAGGGAGGCCAGATCCGGCCGCCTCCTCTTTTGGCGGAGGCGACCAAATCTGGCCTCCTCCGGCCAAGAAAAAGGCAGGAAACGGCTGGAGATGGCCGGCTTTGGCCCCAACGGTCGTTTCCGACCAAGGTTTTTGGCGGAAGTGGCCAGATCTGGCCTTCTCCGTCGATTCGGGAGGTCGGATCTGGCCTCCCTTGGAACTAAGTGGCCGGAACGGCTACCTGATACCATTTGATGCGGCCATCGCCGCCGGTGCGACGGCGGTGGCTGGCTTTTAATTTTTTTAATTTAAATTATTTTTTATAATTTTATAAAATTTTTTAAATTTTTTTATAATTTTTAATATATTTAAATATTATTTTTATTTTTATTATAAATTTTTATTAATAAGGGTAGTTTTGTCATTTCATAAAATAGGTTAATGAAATTGGATGAAGGGTGAGACTCTGGACTTTTAAAACTCAGCGGGTGAGACTTTGGCCCCGCCTCAAACTATGGGTGGGAAAATGTCCTTTGGCCTTAAAAAAAAGAAAACTGGCTGAGACTAGCTAGCAATATAAGGGTGATGATTTCATGGATTTGTTACGATGAAGAATTTGTTTTGCCATTTGAACTCATTCCTTGGATCTCTCTAACTATTTAATAATCATAATCTTTAATGATGTCATGGTCATGGATTCGGAATTGACACGACACGCGGATGATTGGATGGATAAGCTTCTGCCATTAAGATTGTAGGGTCTTCATTGAAACAAAACATTGATCATCGTAACCACCAACCTAACTTCTTCGACCCTGCATGACTGTCATTATGTTGTTACGGGAAAATTCGATAATATCTTTAAACTCATCGAAGTCGAAAAAAGTTGAATTTGATCACGGGTGACGCAGGCAAGCAAGGCTTTTCCAGTTCAAAAGTTTTAAGTTCACGCTCTTAACAACAAACTATGTCAAGACGCTTTCTGCCTACCAACACGCCCTGCCTTCTTCCTCCTCCAAATTAGCTTTTTATCTCTCTCTCGCCTTCCTACAAAATCCTTTTCGGTGTGGATTGGATCCGAATTTCGTTTTCGGATCCCGGTCAGATGGTGTGAGATATGTCAGTTGAATCGAGCTCCGGTTCAGGGGACCATACTATCGTCAAAGGTATACCAACTCACGGTGGACGTTATGTCCAGTACAATGTCTACGGTAACCTCTTTGAAGTTTCTAGAAAGTACGTCCCTCCAATTCGCCCCGTTGGTAGAGGCGCTTGCGGTATTGTTTGGTAATTTTGTAATTCCTTTAATTCTTTAGCTAAGAATACTGCAGATCGTATTGCTTATCTCCTCAATTTCTGGTTTCTCTGTCGTTTTTCCTTGAATTATGTTGCTTATTTTATAGCTGAATATTAAGTTCTGTGCGAATTTCTCTAGTCGAATTTCACAAGAATGAATCTATTGTTTTGGTTTCGTTTAGTATTGTAGTAGCAGTTGAATTTCATATTATGAATGGCCTTAGCTGTGATTCAGTAGCGGTAGAGCTATGGAATATATGTTTTCAACAGTTAAGCTTGGATTGGACTCATCTAAATTTCATCCTTTAGTTATGCTGGGACTAACTTTTGGTTGTATCCTCGTTTTGTGATGAAAATCTTCACACCAATAAGGATAATTAAGGTTAAACTTTGTAGTTTTTTTGTAACTTAAAAACATAGGCTTTAGTACACAAAATAAGCTGCCATTTATTTTATGTGAAGATGGTTTAGGACTGCAGCATATATGTGTGTGTGTGTGTGTGTGTGTGTGTGTGTAGGCTTTAGTATGCAAAATAAGCTGCCATTTATTTTATGTGAATATGGTTTAGGACTGCAGCGTGTGTGTGTGTGTGTAAAAACATAGGCTTTAGTACGCAAAATAAGCTGCCACGTATTTTATGTGAATATGGTTTAGGACTGCAGCATGTGTGAGTGTGTGTGTGTGTGTGTGTAAAAACATAGGCTTTAGTACGCAAAATAAGCTGCCATTTATTTTATGTGAATATGGTTTAGGACTGCAGCGCGTGTGTGTGTGTGTGGAGCCATCTATCTCAGTCTTAGAAAAAGAAAAGAATTATGCTGTTCGTTGGGTTCTTATGACTCCCCTTGTAGTTTGTACTGGGAATTAAAAATTTTTTGGAATCCTAGTTGAAGAGATTGATATAATTTCCTTTTTTCTGTTTAGTTGACTTAATTTCCCTTTGTTATAAAAAATGTGAAGGAAGATGTGATTTTTTTCATTTCCTC
This sequence comes from Anacardium occidentale, assembly GCA_026122585.1. Classification (NCBI taxonomy): domain Eukaryota; kingdom Viridiplantae; phylum Streptophyta; class Magnoliopsida; order Sapindales; family Anacardiaceae; genus Anacardium; species Anacardium occidentale. The sequence continues at coordinate 242,832 of JAJEJH010000031.1, forward strand.
AGTGCTGCTGTGAATTCTGAGACGCGGGAGGACGTTGCCATTAAGAAGATTGGTAATGCATTTGACAATAGAATTGATGCTAAAAGGACATTGCGAGAAATTAAACTGCTTCGCCACATGGATCATGAAAATGTAAGTTCGGAAAGATATACAATTGAATATTTTCAATTGACGTATGATTTGCGGAAGGGCTTTTGTTCTTTTCAGTTGGGATGACAAGAAAGTTTGAGAGTAAATTATAAGATTTCTTTCTGTATAGATTGGGTTATCTAGATTCTCCACTTGGACATAGTTTTACTGGAGTGCTTTTTTTTTAAATCATGGAATGAAATTGTGCAAGAAATATGGAATTATGCTTTATTGGGATTTTAGGCTTATTGTTATTCTTTATATACTGCAGGTTATTTCCATCAAAGACATCATACGACCGCCACAAAGGGAGAACTTCAATGATGTATACATAGTTTATGAATTAATGGACACTGATCTACATCAAATTATACGAACCCACCAAGAATTGAAAGATGATCATTGTCGGGTTGGCATCATGCACTTTTTATCGATGCTTAAATTTATAATTGATTGCTTTTGAATGCTTTTATTCTATCTTAATTGTTTTGCATTTTTGGTTTCCCTCAGAAATGGTGATCAGCTGAAGGTGGGCCTTTTTGCAGTAGTCTTGAGCATGTTTATTCTGCTAAATACTAACGCAAGATGATTATTTTATGTATATGAATGACCGGCTTATGTACTGCAGGAGTATTTAGTTCATTTTGATGATCACCGTGACAGAGGGTTCTTTTATTCTCATTATAGTTTTGTCTTTTGTCTTAAATGTCAAGTATTTAGCATTTTGAGTTTTAGAAGAATGAATTTTTTTTTCTTGGTGTTTCTTGTTTATATGGTTTATGTGCAAGAACTTAGAAGGAAAATGCTGTTGATGTTGATTATCCAATGTCACTTTTGCAGTATTTTCTATATCAGTTGTTACGAGGGCTAAAGTATGTGCATTCAGCGAATGTTTTGCATCGTGATTTAAAACCCAGCAATTTGCTCTTGAATGCAAATTGTGACCTTAAGATTGGAGACTTTGGGCTTGCAAGGACGACTTCAGAAACAGATTTCATGACTGAGTATGTTGTCACTCGTTGGTACCGTGCACCAGAGCTGCTTCTTAATTGTTCAGAGTACACTGCAGCAATTGATATTTGGTCAGTGGGTTGCATACTTGGTGAAATTTTGACGAGACAACCCCTGTTCCCTGGCAAAGATTATGTCCATCAGTTGAGGCTGATCACAGAGGTATGGTCAGAATTTGCTCAGAGAAATTACTTTCTTAAGACATCTAACATTTCCCTCTGCAATGGAGTACCTTCTTCCTTTTTCTATGTTTCTTGTTTGCTTTTCTCCTGCACCTCTCTTGGGCTTCTTAACCATGGTATATTTTTGGCCATCGCACAAAGTCTTGTTTTTATTCTTCAACAATTTCTATCCGACTGTGAGGGTTAAAGATTGATTATCTCAATATTCTTACACTGCCTTGATGGCTGGTTGAGCATAACCTTGAATATTTTGTATAGGGACATCTCTGTTTCTTTAGGAGCCTCAAAGATCTTTAAGGAGTTAATCCTACAATGAAAAACTGATTTCTAAGTTATTCATCTGCTGCTCAAATGTCAATTGTCGTACTTGAATGTTACAGATATACAATTTCTTTTTTTTTTTTTAATTTTTGTTTTATGGGAGATGAATGCAGAGCCAACTTTCAAGCTGTTAAAAAGAGACGAAAGGGAAATAGTAGGAATCACAAGCTCTCTATCTACACCCATTTGTATCTGTTTCTTGTGTGTTTATCAGCTATACTTCAGCTATACTTCCTTTTTGCCTCACTGCCATGCTGTGGTTTAACTTTCTTTTTCTTCTCATGTGAATGCTAAAAGTTGGAGGTCATTTTTTGTTTCCTATATAAATGTGGATCAAATTTGTTTTAGGTAACTTGTTACTTATTCATTTACTTTCGTGAATAGCTTTTAGGTTCACCTGATGAATCCAGTCTTGGGTTCCTACGAAGTGATAATGCCAGAAGATATGTTAGAATGCTGCCACAGTACCCAAAGCAAAATTTCTCGGCTAGATTTCCTAACAGGTCTCCTGGTGTTGTTGATTTGCTAGAGAGGATGCTTGTCTTTGATCCAAACAGGCGGATTACAGGTATAATGAAAGATGATTTATGCCTCCAGCAATTGGTTTAATGCATTTTTATTTTAATTTATGATTCAAGATTCATAGATGTTGTAATTGATTCTAATGCATCCATCTTTTATTGACAAAAATATCAAGAGGCTTCATGTTTATACTCTGTCAGTCTGCTCTTAAATAATATATATTTTTTTTACATTGTTTTCTGTATAACTATTTCTTTTTTCTACGGTTTGCAGTTGATGAAGCTTTGTGCCACCCGTATTTAGCACCCCTTCATGATAACAATGAGGAACCTGTTTGTCCGAGGCCATTCAGTTTTGACTTCGAGCATCCATCTTTTACTGAAGAAAATATCAAGGAGCTCATCTATAGGGAATCTGTAAAATTCAACCCAGATCCAACTCATTGAGGATGATGTGATAATATGTTATGCATGTAGTATACTATGTACAACATTTGGGTCATCCAAATTGAATAGATAAAAAATTAGATGGAGAGACTGATATCATCTAACAATTTCTATGTGTTCATTTTACTCGTATACATATCTCTCGATGATTGTAAAGTTAAGTTATTTGAATAGGAGCTGAAGCAGAATATGCTTAATTTCTAGTTGCTGGTTCTTCTATTAATTGTAGTAACTAGGAACCAAGTTTAGTTCTGTGATCAATGCTGCAGGTATTTCGTTACACTTCATGGTGAGAGCGAGCTGGATATTTATTTGCATGCTGTGCTTGTGGAGCAGGTATCCTGCGTAGTTAAGTTGATAGGCTGATTTTATTTTCTTACATATTAATATATGATGTTCGCATTTGAGAACTTCAGAAATCTTAATGTGTAGTGCATGTTCCCTGCTTCGCGTATAATTCATTCTGTAAGTACATTCGTTGATCTATTCCGGATCTCTCGGCAGTTTTTGGGTAAGAGAGTCACAAGCCGTAATTTTCTCTGGTCCTTGGTCAGGTAACAGGTCACAAGGTCGAGGAGAAACTCCAGTGGTCATCCCTGAAATATCATACATAGCAACTCCATAGCACCTTCTTGGCTTTGGCTGCCATGCCAATTGTTGTATTAGAAGTGCAAATACCTGTAAATAGGTCTCCAGCTATCCCCTCCGATCTAGCAGCCATTCACACATTTCTGCTACAATATCCCTGATATTAATCCCTTGAGTTATGCTTTTGGATCATAACGATTATCAGCACATCATCCATAATTGCCAGTCTTTCATTCCTTTCATCATATACATCTTTATCCTCCTCTCCCTATCGCAGTCTTGACTTACCCAGATTCTGCATGAACGGCTGTGATGTCTTCTGCTCTCCCTAGTGAGTCTTGAAGTTTATAATAAGGCTTATAGCAATTCCGGTTTTGTTGAACATTATTTGCTCCGTCACCACTAATTAATTGTCAACAATGTCAGTGGCGAAGCAATTTCCATGGCACGGTGTCTCTTTTCATGTAAGTTAAATAGTAAAATGCTTGTTTCGCCGCCGGGCTTGAATTTATAGATTCTCCCTTTCTAAACAAGGGAAGTCGCCAATCCGAAAGCCATAGCATGAATCTATGGGCTGTTCTGTACTTCTAAAAACCGAAGCTTCTGAGTCACTGAGAGGATGCTGGAATTTGGCGCCTTCCGTCGCACTTGGTTATCTATGATCATCCTGTGAGCCTCAAGATTATCGTTAGTAGCTCATTTGATTATTCGTTTCACACTTGAATGGATGCAACTAAGACTAGATTTAACCTAACTTAACTTGGGTTTGAAGAGTCAAATTCCAATTGAAGTTCATAATTTAATTCGAGTTCAAGGGTTTACTAACATTTTAACCCTCTGTATTATAATGCATTCATTTGATATATTATTTATTTTTGCTTGAATAAACTTGTGGATTCTAAATGGAGCTCAAGACAACCTTTGCTTGAGTTTTGTTTCGATTCGAATTTACCACTAACTTTAATCTCCATAACTATATAATAGATAATCAATGATTATATATTTTTAATTTATGAGATAACTCACTTTGAATTGATAATAAACTCCGTAAATGGCTTATCCTTATAATTAATTATATGAAATATATGTTATGATATGGTATTTTTCGTGTTCATATTTAGAAAATTTGTTTGATAAATAAATTAATTTAAACTGTAAAAACATTCGGATAATACTTTTGCGATTTCCTTTATGGAAGGACCATATGTAACAATTGAACCTCAGTAGGAATATTTTCCTAGAGTCTTGGATATACAAGAATTCTGATCTCATTTTTTCCTTGGTTTTTCTTTCTTAGTCTCTCCCATGCATATATGTTCAGGTAAACCAAATCAGAAGGGAAAAAAAAAATCTTTTCTGTTTACACAATCTGAATCCTGGTAGAACAAATTAATTTGCATTGGATGTCTGCTTTGAAACAATCATGAAAAGCCCCCTAAAAGAACCTGCAGACAGAATTTCCAGGGATTTTTTCTCAAATTCATATTTTAGCCCCTGGACTCTTCCAAAAACGGTGATCAGCTTCTTCATAGTAATCTCTCTTCCCTACGTCTTTTATTCATTCAGATTGTTATATTCTTCAAATCCTCCAAGCCAACAAGCTGTAGTTCACGATGATCTTCAATCTCAACTTCATCCTGGATTTCAAAACAATTTCTTACCCACGTCTGCATCATCAACTCGCAATCATGAGAAGACCCCGGAAGAGAGAACAACCCTTAAACACATAGTTTTCGGCATCGGAGCCTCGTCTTCCACATGGAACCGTAGAAAAAATTACATCAAGTTATGGTGGAGACCGAGAAAAATGCGAGGCCACGTTTGGTTGAACAAACCTGTCAAATACAGTGCTGATGATTATAAGTCTTTACCACCTGTAAAGATCTCAAGCGACACGTCGAAATTCGATTACAAACACCCTTGGGGTACTCGGGACGCCATACGAATGTCAAGGATTGTTTCAGAATCTGCGAGGTTAGGCATGAAGGATATAAGGTGGTTCGTAATGGGTGATGATGATACAGTTTTTATTGCTGATAATTTGGTCAGGGTTTTGTCAAAGTACGATCATAATCAGTTTTATTATATAGGGAGTCCATCAGAGACTCATGTTCAGAATTTAGAATTTTATTTTGGTATGGCATTTGGAGGTGGTGGATTTGCTATAAGTTATCCATTAGCAAAAGCTCTCGAGAAAATGCAAGATCGCTGCTTACAAAAATATTCTTCTTTATACGGTTCTGATGCAAGGGTTCATGCTTGTTTATCAGAGCTTGGTGTTCCTCTCACCAGAGAACAAGGATTTCATCAGGTTAGTATTTTAATATTTTTCCTCTTTCAATTTACTTGTTTGGTCGCCGAGAAAAGAAAAGAAAAAGAAACTCCTTTCGGTTCATTATTTTTCAAGCATGCATGCATACAAGTTCACACGGTCTTCAAATGTAATCAAAATTATGATTTTTGATAAGACTGCCATTCTAGTTATTCAAATAATATTATCTAATAATTAAAACAGAAGCCCGGATTATCAAAATCACAAATTCAAAATTCTGTCTTTGAACTTGTCAACCTATTGAGACCCACAAGATCAGAAGTCTAGTTTGGTCACGGTCATGGCCACGGCCGTGCAACCAAAATAAGCTATTTGATTTTGCTTTAATCTTAAATTAGACAGGTTTATTTTGTCTTGACAAATTTACGTATCTACCGCTATTAAAGGTAAGCCGCAAACACAATTTGCATCCGCAATTAGATTTTTAATTTCTATGTTGATCAATACCAAGCAGTTTGATCTGCACGGCAACATTTACGGCTACCTGGCGGCTCATCCGATTGCTCCTGTTGTGTCTCTCCACCACTTAGATTTGGTGGAGCCTATCTTCCCAGACATGGACCGAGTGCAGGCCGTACAACGCCTGATGATATCAATGAAACTAGACTCAGCAGCACTGGTTCAACAATCATTTTGCTTTGACAAAAACCGGACCTGGACTGTGTCTGTATCATGGGGATACGCAGTGCAAATAGTACGGGGTATAGCCACAGCCAATGAAATAGAAACTCCGGCTAAAACATTCATGGATTGGAATGCAAGAGGGGACGATGGTGCATTTGATTTCAATGTCCGTCCGCTTAGCCTCATTCCTTGCGAAACTCCATTTGTGTACTTTCTCTCCAATGCAGTATACAATGCCAGTACTAATCAAATTGCTACTGAGTATATTCGTTATCGGGTGCCTAACCCAGCTTGTGATTGGAAGATCCCTGATCCTTCTGAAATCCATAGAGTCGAGGTTTACAAGAAACCTGATCCAGATTTATGGTACAAGGTACGTACGTATACATAATAATCAACTTTTTTTTCAATCATCATTCATAGGAAATTGAATCAAAGTGTTTACTTTGGACAGTCTCCGAGAAGAAATTGTTGCAGGATCTTGCCAACTGAGAAGGCACACACCTTGGTAATTGATGTGGGTGTTTGCAGGGAAGATGAGACTCTTGTTGATTGACAGCATTTTGTCAGTTCTTCATACAATTTTTCAACATTTCTTCTGCCTGAAGAAGCAATGGAAGTAGAAGAGGTGTTTCTCGGATCAGATAGAACATGACATTAACCGAAAAGATCACTTCAGGTATGATATCAATGTTAATGGAAAGAAAATTTGTAGGATTTTTGTAGAGTTTCAAGTTGACAGTACTAACTTTTCTCAAACTTTTGCGTGGAAAGGGAGACCAGGTACAGGGTTTTTCATGTTAAGTGCAGAATTTTTTATTATACAGTTATATTCGTATTTATATTTATTATCAAAAATATTACTGTAAAATGCCTTTTTCAATAAAACGCAGCGTTTCCAATATTATCTATAGGGAAATTTATTATAATATGCAAAATTGAAAACAACAAAACAAATTTAATCACAATATTTTGGAATAAAGTCACTTATTAATTTTAATATCAATCTTACTCTTATTATCAAAGTTATTTCTCGATACTTTTCACGTATTTTATATAAACTTACCCCTAATCAACACAAAAACACACAATAAAATTATCATCGAAAATTCAGTTTTAATAGTTCGATATCACAAAAAAAAGTTTAATTATACAAATATTTATATAAACTTTAATTCAAAATTTAATTTATATTGAATTTCAAGATATAATAATATATCATAAATATAAGGGGTGATATGTAATTTTGTTAATTTATATATTTTATCATAAAGGTATATTGATATTTTTTTGTATAAGATAAATTGATATTATACTATATGGATTTGTGATTTTTTACCATATAAGGTGGTTATTTGAAATTTTTTATATGAGAATATATTAATATTTTATAGTATACAGGGTTTAAATTGATATTTAATTGAAATTTTTTAAAACTATGATTAAAAGAAAATTTATAGTAATTCATCATATTTTATTTAATCGGTGAGATTCCAATTAAAGCAATAATTCAAATTTTAAATATTGAAGAATAGGTTTTTAACCTTCTAAAGAATAAAACTGTCATGTATAAAACCACCTTCTTGATATTCTTTTTATTTTTTCAATTTTTAAATAATAAAATAAATATATCATATTTACAGCATTAATTTTTTTAAATCAAATTTAAAAGAAATTTATAAAAAAAAAAAATTGGCCTGTCCTGGGTGGAAAGGTGAAATTCAGTCTTTCTAAAAACAATTCCCCGTATAATACGCCAACGTGTACAGCTAGGCGTGGACTCAAACTCAGTCGTCCCCAAGTGTTCGACTCGGTTACCCGATATAAAACTCTTAAAATTCCTCCATCCGCCTCCCGATTGTTGTTTCAGTTAGTAATAGTCATGGAGATCTCATCTTTCTTTCTGCTACTATTCTCTCTATCATCCTTCTGTGTGCTTTCCTTTTCCCTCTCTTTCTCTCCGATCGACAACTACCTCATCAACTGCGGCTCCACTGTGGACGCTACAATAGATAATCGCCGATTTATTTCCGACTCATCTCGCTCCAACTCACCCCTGTTGAGTTCCTATACTCGGTCTATGCAAATCAGTGACTGCGGCTCCACTTTACCCGAAATTTATATCTCTGCCAGGGTTTTCGACAGACCATCGAAGTATGTTTTCAAGATCAGAGATCAGGGGACACATATGGTACGCCTCCACTTTAACCAATTGAATTCTTCGGAAATCGATTTTGCTGATGCTGAATTTCATGTTTTGGTTAATGGGTATGTCGTTTTGAGCAATTTTAGTGGAAGTCATAACGTGTTAAGTCCTAGGGTAAAGGAGTATTTGATCTCGGTTGATGATAAGAAGCTCACAATTACGTTTGTGCCTGTTAGAAAATCGAAATTTGCGTTTGTTAATGCCATTGAAGTGATATCTGCTCCTAAAGATTTGATTTTGGATGATGCCCAGTTTGTAAAGGAAGATAAAATTGAGAACTTTGATGGGTTAAGTAAACAAGCGCTTGAAGTCATGCATAGGGTTAATGTGGGTGGTTCTAAAGTCACACCGTTTAATGATACTTTGTGGAGGACTTGGTTGCCTGATGATGAATTCTTGAAATCTAGTGATGGATTAAAAAGGGTGTATTTTAGTGGTCGGATTAAGTATCAAAGGGGAGGGGCAAGCCGTGAAGTTGGTCCTGATAATGTATACAATACTGCTCGTGTAATTGCTAGCACGAATGCTTCGATTCCTAATTTGAATATGACTTGGGATTTTCCTGTGATTGAGGGTCATAAGTATCTTGTTAGGTTGCATTTTTGTGATATTGCAAGTATATCTGTCGGTTTGCTGTTTTTCAATGTTTATGTTAACGGGGATTTAGCATATAAGGATTTGGATCTCTCGTTTGTTACTTCTTATACATTGGCTTCTCCATTTTATACGGACTTTGTGGTTGATGGTGATCACTCGGGGATTTTAAGTGTTAGTGTTGGACCGTCAGAGAAGAGCTTGGACCATGCTATCGATGGTATTCTGAATGCAGTGGAGATCATGAAGATGAATAAGACTATGGGTATTCTTGATGGAGAGCAATGTGCAGGGTTGATCTTGAAGAGTTGGCGAAGGGGAAATATTGGCATTTGCGTTCGTTTGGTTGCTGCTATATGTTTGCTGCTAAGTTTATCTGCGTTTATGCATAAGAGATGGAGCAGGGTGAAGAACACTAGAGGATGGTATAAACTGCCTATGGATGTGCCTGAAGCGAATCCAAAGCATGTCAATCAACACATACTAGTAAAAATGTGATGGCTTTTTCCTTTTTTCTTAGAACTGCAATGCTTCTGCTTAATAGTCAACTGCATTTCCTTGTACACACTTTGGGAACAAAATACGATGGAGTACACTTACAACCTCGAGTGTTTAGAAATTAGGTTGAATTCGAAGCCCCTGCTGAAGAACTTCAAGTGCTTGGAAAGTGCCTATGTGTGAATTTGGTTGTAAGTTGTATCAGTATAATATATTGTAATTTGGAATTGTAGTTTTCTGCATTTCTCAATATATCGTGCACTTTATGTGATGCAAGAATTGTAATTTAAAACCAGTTTCGTTACAAATCCAACTCAATTCAATCCAGCCAGCCATGCTGCACAAGTATTACAATTAATATAACATATACGTACATACATATATATATATATATGTGTGTTTGTGTTTGTGTATACCTACATTCAATAAAGATTTATACGTACAGGGAGGCGGGCTTATGCTGGAAGTAAAATGAGAACAAATTTATCCACACAGATGGGCTCTGAACTCATTTCAACTTGATAATTTGCCACGTAATCCTCAAAGTCACAAATGCATCAAAGGCCATGCGACTTATTCCCACGCAAGGTGTTTTTGCTTAATGAGAAATTTTCGTCTTTTTTAACTCTTACAAACTTAAAAACTTACTGTTTAATTTTTTTTAATTTCATTAATATTTTTAAAAAATGATTAAAATAGTATTATTAAAAAAATTCATAATAAAATTATAAAATAATATTAAAATATTTAAAAATTAAATAAAATTAAAAAGACAGTCTCACTTTCGATACTAGAATTAGATGGTCAGAAACAATCATTTAATTTCAAAAACAATCAAATCTAGTCATTTTTTATTTTAACGAAAATAATTAGATCTAGTCACTTTTACTAATAACCATGTTTAGAAACAATCAATAGAACTAAAATCAATCATTTTTTATCATTTTTGATCACGTTTGCAAACAGAGACTATTAGATTTGGTCACTTTCTCTAAAATTCAAATGGTTATTTTTAATCATCGATTTTATTATCGACAACAATAATTGCTTTTAATTTTTTTATGTTTTAAAAATTTTTATATTTTTTAATATTTAAATAATATTTTAAATTTTTATCATTTTTATAAAATTTATTTTATTATTTTAAAAAAAATTAAAATAAAAAAAAATATTTTTATTATCAAAATTTAGCAAGTGATTTAACTATTAATTTTAATCACCCACTGGTTGTTAAAGTTTTAAAAAAATTAAGAGGTAGGAATTTGTGTTTGAGTTGGGTGGGAGTATGTCATGCTTTCTCCTTTAAGATATGCACAAATCGGGAAGTCTACTTTTTCACATGAACTAAAATCTTATTTGCAAAATTCTCTCCTATATATACAGTCATTCCAGTTACATTCTGACCCTCCACGAAGACTCGCTCGTGTAATCAAATACTGCAATATAGAGAGAAGAGAAAGATGGCTTTCGCTTATGGAGGAGAAATACAAACAGTAGTACGTGTTGGGATAAAGCTAGTGTTAATGCTAGTGTTCTTGGGCACTCTGATGATGTGGGTCATGATGCCCACCAGCATCTACTTCCTAAAATGGCTGCCTTATATACGTGCAAAGTATAATATTTCCAAGTTTTTTGGAGTACAAGGTTAGAACCGGCCTTGATATTTTGCTTCATCATGTTCATGTTCATGTTTTCTGCACGGAAATCATTTTTTGCTTTTTGAGAATTTTATGATGTGGTTTGTGTAACAGGTGCAACACTTCTGATTTTCACTTTTCCCATTCTCTTCATTGCTGTTTTGGCCTGCGTATACCACCATCTTGGAAAGAAATTGAATGACTATAAACGGGAAAGGTAGCCCTAATCCATTCAGGTTTTGAAATTTCTACCACCATAAACTTCAATTCTGACCACTTTTTGTTTTGTTTTGTTTTTTTTTTTATTGGTTTTGAATAAACAGCAGCCATGGCAGAAAAAATACTTTAGCCTTATGGAAAAGGCCGATGCTCGTAAAAGGTCCTCTGGGGATCGTTTCCGGCATAGAGCTAGTCTTCTTTATCATGTTCATTGTCCTCCTAATTTGGTCTCTCTCAAATTACCTACACAATAGCTTTGCTCATATCACCCCACAAGCAGCGGCTCAGAAAGGAGAGAAAGTGTAAAGTTTCCTCTGAATCTTCTTCATTTAAAAATTAAATAACAAAAATATTGAACATTAATTAATTGGCAGATGGCAAGCCAAGTTGGGCATTGCAGCATTCAGGCTAGGTCTTGTTGGAAGCATATGTCTTGCATTTCTCTTCTTTCCGGTGGCAAGAGGATCGTCGGTGTTGCCAGTTTTTGGCCTGACATCGGAGGCTAGCATCAAGTATCATATATGGCTCGGCCACATCGCCTTGACATTCTTCACAGCTCATGGCCTTTGTTACACCACCTACTGGGCCGTTACTGATAACATTTCAGAGGTAATTAATCTTTTTTAGCCTTTTTTTTAACATTAATCATGGAATATATATATATATATTTCATTCCTGGGTCTTTTTTCTTTCCTACTATTCGGGGAATTATAGTTTTCTTTGTTTCACACCATCTTCATGAGAAACAGAAAGCCGCGAGGCTTTCGAAGATTAGGTAGTTTGTTTAGCAGTACGACTCAACAACTTCACAAAATATGTACTTACAAAAAAAAAAACTTCACAAAATATTTATATTCAGTTTAGTTTCTTTGTAATTATTTTATAGTTATGAATTTAGATTTTATGAGTGGATCCCATTTGAATCCCAACATCCTATAATATTCTAACTTAAATCAATTTGATTTTAGTATTATACGTTCGATTTCATTAATGAATTTTGATTGAATCTAACCCTAATTTTAGCTTTCATTAGGATCAAGATTATTGTTTTGTGCCACCAAATCAAATGAAAACCCATCATACATAAATTTAAGTCGGAAAAAACTCGAGTCTTTTAGCGAGCTTCTCCCGTAAATGTAATTCAATTCCGTCTGGAAGCTCAAGCCCGCTAAAATTGTTGTCCACCCAAACCGAAACTCACCAAATTAGTTAAACATTATAATTTAGCTTTCTGACACTAATATTTAAGTATTAAAACCCTAATTGTCATAATTATTTAAACCCACTAAAATCATCGTCCACTCAAACTCACTGAAACTGAAGGAAGAAAAAGAAATTGTTGAAGAAAAATTTCGACATATAAAAAACTATTTTTATAGATTTTTAATTTAAATATACAATAATTTTGGAAAGGAAGGATTATGTACGGTTTATGAAATTAAATTAGGGGAGGAAAGTATGATTTATGCGTTTAGTGGGTGAAAAAGGTGATCAGATCAAACCTTGGGTGGGAAAAATGTAGGACACTCTTTATACGTTGATTTTTAGGGCATTCAAAACAAAATATCCTATTTAATGATTAAGGCAGAATTCTAAGTATATGAACTTGGGGAATTTTTACGACCCATACATCGGTAATACTTGATTCCAGTTGCAGAGCATACTTAGTTTTTATTTTACTCCTAATGAGCTAAACGAATTCATGGTGGTTGATTTTATGCAGATGGCAAAGTGGGATAAAACCGGTATATCGAACGTTGCCGGAGAGATAACTTTGGTATTAGGTTTAATAATGTGGGCAACAACCATCCCTCGCATACGCCGCAGATTCTTTGAACTCTTCTTTTATACTCATCATCTCTACATACTCCTGGTGGTGTTTTTCATATTTCATGTTGGTGTCTCTTTTGCCTGCATGGTGCTTCCTGGATTCTATCTCTTCCTGGTCGATCGCTACCTGAGATTCTTACAGTCAAGACAAACAGTTCGTCTAGTTTCTGCCCGTATCTTGCCATGTGAAACTATGGAACTCAACTTCTCCAAAGCGCCAGGTTAGTTTACTTTCCTTGCCTACCTTATTTCAGTTGCTGCCACACTCGTCAACATCCCCTCCCAGTCCCCTTTATGGGGATTTTGGGAAATCCTCATCCCCTTCTGTCCCCGTTTGTTAGGGTAAGTTGCCATCACTAGTTGGTGATTCCCTAGTTCAGATGATAACTTGTAACTATTGTTTCATATTTTAGGGTTGAGTTATAACACGACGAGCATTATGTTTGTAAACGTGCCAAGAATTTCGAAGCTGCAGTGGCATCCTTATACCATTACTTCTAATAGTAATTTGGAACCAGAGAAACTCAGTATAGTTATTAAAAGTGAAGGAAGTTGGTCGAAGAAACTTTATCAGTTGTTTTCTTCTTCAATCGATCGTCTCGACGTTTCTGCTGAGGGACCTTATGGACCTTCTGGTTCAACACATTTTCTAAGGTTTGCACCTTACAAAAAACAACTACTTATTTGTACTTGTCATTGTTCATTATATAATAATTCATTTCTGCAGGCATGACACACTTGTGATGGTGAGTGGAGGCAGTGGCATTACTCCTTTTATCTCCATAATTCGAGAGCTCATCTTTGCGAGTTCAACAATCAAATGTAAGATTCCACAAGTGATCCTAATCAGCTCTTTCAAGAACTCTTCAGACCTCACCATGTTAGACCTCTTACTTCCAGCTTCTGGAACTCCACCTGACTTTTCCGAATTAAAACTACAGATTGAGGCTTATGTAACAAGGGAAAAACAACCCGCGACAGAAGAGTCAAAGCGCCTTCGAACCACATGGTTCAAGCCTAAAGCAACAGATGTACCCATAACTTCAATTTTAGGCCCCAACAGCTGGTTATGGCTTGGTGCAATAATATCATCATCATTTATCATTTTCCTCATCTTAATAGGGATAATCGACACCTTTTACATTTATCCTATTGATCACAACACCAATAAGATTTTCTCCTACTCTATAAGAGAATTCTTGAACATGTTATTTATATGTATCTGCATAGCCACGACAGCTAGCGTGGCAGTGATTTGGAACAAGAAACAAAAGACCGTGGAAGGAGCAACTCAAGCTGGCTCCTCCGACTCTTGGTTCTGTAATGGTGATACAGAACTGGAAAGCCTCCCACAGCAGTCTCTTGTCCAAGCTACCAATGTGCACTATGGGGAAAGACCAGACCTAAAGAGTGAGTTCTCTTATTTTTGCCATTACTATATATCCCCTAGAATCTTTGTGACTGGAAACAGCTGACCGTTTTATGGTGGGCGTGCAGGCATGCTATATGATTGCAAAGGTTCGAGCATTGGGGTTCTGGTTTGCGGACCAAAAAAGATGAGGCATGAAGTTGCAACAATTTGTTCATCTGGTCTGGCAGATAATTTGCATTTTGAGTATATCAGCTTCAGTTGGTGATTTGTTGTTATCTTCTGCCAAGGATCGTATAATCTATTTCCTTTTGGTGTATGTTGAAAAAATTTAAGGCATAAAACCATAGCAACTTCTTACGATTTAGTCAGGTTCTTTGCTAAGTGCTAAGCCGATTATGTGGGAAGGATGATATAACAATAGTGCTACGAAAATTTTAACTTGAAGGTCTTGTGACCTTTACATGAATATGATTTCAAAATATAGTCAGAGACAGTGAACAGAAATTGCACAACATTCCATTCCTCGGATATTTTACTATAGAAGAAAATCATTCATAAACACCAGGATTCTTTCCTTTGTAATAGATCAATATTGAAATTACCAACAGATGTATGAAAAAAGGTATAGAATACACCAGAGTGGATTCAAAGCCAGTCCAAAGAAGGATTAGTTTGAACTCAATTTGCATCCGAAATTGCTTCAAACCCATTACTGCATTTGAATGGTGAATAATAACGTCAGAAAATACAATGAATCAGAAATAGAAGCAGCATCATTCCAAATCCAAGAAGGATAAGAAGAAGCGCATCTTTTTTATTGTTAAAAGGCTAAACGACTTGTTCCCACCCAAGGTTTCCTAATGATTCCCTACCCAAAAACTTTTAAAAAGTAAATAATCACCCCCAAAACCAAAGTCCTCCTAATTTTATTAACATTTTTTTTAAAATGAAAAAAAAAAACCTTCTAGTAAAAAAATAAATAACATAAATTTTAAAATAAATTTTAATATAAAATAATATTACTATAATAATAATAATTTTAGAAAATTAAAAAAAGGTCACTAACATTGTAAACTTAATTAAATGATCTAACATTTTCTATTATAGAGAATAGTCTGAATCTAACCATTTCTACCATAAAGAATGGTCAAAAATAGCCATCATTGTTGCCAATTTTTTTAATTTAATTTTATTATTTTTTTTCTAATATTTGTTATTAATTTAGTATTATATTGATAATGTTTTATATTCTAATTTTTTTTCTAATTTTTTTTTTATTTTTTAGATTTTTTATATAAAAACAAAAATACTCTTATCATTTTAAGTTTTAGGTGAATTGTCATTTGTGAAAACTTCGGGCGGGAATAAGGCCATGGCCTTTCTTAAAATTCCAGTCCCAAGTGATTCCGCACGGTCATACTGAGCTAATTTCTTGGTCTGGCTGGACTTTTTTGAGACGTTCTACATATGGTAATCAAAGTTCCAATTTCAGAATCGAAGATCAGATTTCGTAATCACGAATATTGGTTAAATCGATAAGCCTAAGCTGAGCTTGAAGATAATTGAGACATCTCAGATTTAAATTGGGCCAATAGATTATAGGAACTGAACGACAGAGTCGTTCAAGCAGAAATCTTGGTTCGAATAGCATAAGAAAGCTTGTACTAAAATTTGTTAAGAGCTCGTAAGCACCACTCTCTAAAATTGGCGTATGCCGCTTTCAGCAGCGAGCACACGGTATTCTCCAGTCAGAGGAGACAGATTTTATCGCAATGTGCTCCCCCAGCGACTACAAGAGGGAGACTGGGCACCAACCTCATATTATATGTACCTGGCTGTTGCAGTAGTTTTATTATGTGTTTCCGATGTGGGATCATGGTCTTTTAAAAGTTGTCTCCTTGATCTCCTATTCCGTACACTCCATATTCAGGAGTGTCGCCTTCTCACCAGTTCTGACAACCAAAACTAATTGCCATGGTTTAAAAGCTACAGCACCAAATGATCCCCGCCATTAACGACTTTAAATTATGAACATTAAAGTATCTGCAACGTTAAAGAAAATCTGAAGTAAGAATCCACCCATATTTTTGACGATTAAATTACTCAGCGATGGAAATCAGTTAATTTCCATCTCGTGACGACAAATTTCAAAAGGTACAGATACATGCTTCAACCGCACAGTGAAAAATGCTTCAAGGCTCTCAGAATATATATAAAAAAAATTTTGTTTCAGGTAATCATTCTTAGTTTCTATGTATAAGATTCCAGCTATTTAACCACCATCATAAAATATCAAGAAATAGATTCAAATCGAGTTATATTCAGTTTGAATACGAAACAATTTAAATGTTAAATAGTGACAAATATGGTAAATGTATTTAATGCTAAATGCATGATCTGTAACAGTCAGGACTAGTTTTATTCGGGCAAATTGCTTTCACCTATATTTTATACAGATTTTATCATACAAAATTTGCAATGAATGAAAAATGAAACAAAAATTCCTCTGGAACATTTTACTGCGCATTGGCCTCCTTATCTACAAGAACAATTATGTGACTGATTATAAGGTCGGGTCTAAAGGCAATCCCATCTCTTGATTTCCAGGTAGGTAAATTTTCATTCCATCAATAGTACCTACGTGTTCATTTGTGAATTGGACGACAGAGGACTCATTCACTGGAAAGGGAACATCTGATTTGAAAAATCAGTCTGATTAGTTCCCATGTATTGTCAAACAGCATAAGGCTTTGCTTCCAAAACCATCTTCATTTCTCTTCTGTATTTGAAACAGATGCAAGTCTCTCCTCCAAGGCTTCAAGCAGATCTTGGTACTCAGCGAATGTGGAATGAGACTGATAAAAGTAGATAAAGACATTGTAAAATTAACATCTAAAATTGCCAATTTTATTCTCATAGCAAGCAGCATTTAGAAGGCAGATACCTGTAATGTAATGCCATATGCTTTCCATAACCTCGTATCATGACGGAAAAGATCAAAAAGAACCTGGATAAAACCAGAAGGAAAATCTTAGTACGCAACCCTGATTTCCATAGTTGTGATAATGTTTTAGTTGAAGCATCCAGGGGAATAAAGACGTTGAGCCAAGGCATCCATGATCCAATGGACGATGTTGTAAACGCATTTTAAGCAGGCAGCTTTAGAACGTGTACAACACATGTAGCAAAAATAATGACTCCAGAAACTGAGCAAAGTTAGATTTGGCAAGAGACAGTGTTCTGTTAGATAAATCAATTATACCTCAGATCGTCTTAAAAGAGTGGCAAGAACAACTATCCACTCTTTGAACTTGACCGAGCACATATGAGCCAAGAGAAATTCCGCATCCAATCTGCTCTGCAGTGTATCCATTTGAAGCTGTAAAAAATAATTGTGAGAGTCAATCAGAAAACAAATGTCAAATTAAAATAAAATTTGATTACAGTGGCTCTAAATACTCTAAAATTCTTCACTTTCCACCCACTTTTTCATAAAGATACTGGGCTTCAAGTCAACCAATAAGAATCTTTCCCACCTTTCTCAAACTACAGTTGATAAGATCCTCCTTAATAACCTTATTTATTGAAAAAGTTGCCTAACTTTAATAAGTTACCAAGTTTCACATATTACAATTTCTTTCCCGCTCTAAAATGTTGATCCAGAGAAAGCCTACTGACTACCTTTCAGAACAAATGAATTTATAAGAATGTTTAGTTAGATCAGACCTTTAATTTACTAATTAGACATATTCAATCGTAACTCAAGATCATAACTGATGAGAATCAACTAACTATTGAATGAAATTCATGTACAGAAGTGAAATTTAGGCTTGACAACGAAGAGAATAGTATCAGGCTCACAGGCTCCAACTAATTGTCTTATTTCAGAGATAAATTTGCAACAAAATATACATACTGGATGCAAATCCAGTAACTCAAGAAAGCAGTACATCAACTCAAAAAGATAATTATGCACAGAAACAGAGATTGATGCCAAATTTATACCTTTTGCCCAATTAGTTCGAGAGCTGAAGCAAAATTCTCTAAGCGAGCACTACCATATCTTTCTCGTTGAAGATATTCCTGCAGTGAATGATGGCAAAGCTCTACAATCATTTTAATCTACATCAACACCTTAATGGACATAGTAAGCTACTCTTACCACTAAATCAAACTGAGTGCCCTTTACAAATGCAACAAGCTTTGAAAGTTCTTTCCCTGACATCAAATAGCTAGCATGATTTTCTAAGATGTTCTTAACAGAAGCAACATTAGGACTCTGATCCCTGAAAGAGGTGCTGTCCAAAGAAGGAAAGGTTAGTGAATATAATTAGGAATTTTAAGTTGCAGGGCTTGGATGCAAAACATCATAGCGTAGCCAATTCACCTTTTATCCAAAGAAGGCCTCCTGTAACTAGAAGGAAAAAGGAAATAGCCCAAGAATCTGGGTGATAATTTTTCTGAATCAGTTGATGCTGGTTCTAATTCCCTTCCAGATCTCAGCAAGAATCTCACCTAAACATCAAATATTTAAACAAAGAAAAGGTTATAAATGATATAATCTTCCTGTAGAGCAAAAATCAAATGATCATGTCCGAACTGATACCAGTTCCCCAGCGAGTTCATATAAACATTCATCAAGTGTTGCCTGCATAACAACGGTTGTCAGAGTTAAGTCATGAAACAACAATTTGAAAAAAAAAGAAAGAATAAAATTGGAATCCCACAAGAATAAATATACCTGTAATAAACGTAAGGCACAATATTGACTGACAGCAGGACCTTCAAGTTTAGCAATCACCTGTGACAATCACATTAGAAATGAAAAGATTGAATTTTTGTCTTGGCAGTTCTCCAGCTTTAATGCACATATAATCACAATGAAATTTATGATGCAAAGGGAAACATCCTGATTCCCAGTTATCGTTGACAACTCCATAACACTATTTATTTCTTCCAACAAACAAGAAAATACAATTGTAGAAATTAAAGTTTATCAATAAATAGCTCAAAGAATTTAACATAGAAATGCCATTATTCAGTGATGTGTCATCAAATGCCAATTAAACTGCACACCTATCTGATAATGAAAGTAGACTGAGCAAGATTCATCTAAAGAGTGTAGACTGTACTGAAGAACAGTTCTTAGTGGTTCAGTCAAAAGAAATTGTTAAGTATGATTCTAACTGTACAAAGACATTAAATTGCTAACAGTCAGGGGTCTAATGTATTTGAGCAAGAAGATTGTAACTCTTCCTCAGCCATGCAAGAGATTCTAAATCTTACAAGAATATAGCAAGCTGCAGTGCGATACCATCTCCGCTGGAAGCAATCTTCAAACAACCTATTAAATAAAAAATAATGAACATATTTAATTTTTCTTCATTTTTTCCCCTTGAAACACAAAATTATAGCAGATAAAATGTA
The DNA here is from genome assembly GCA_026122585.1 of Anacardium occidentale. NCBI lineage: Eukaryota > Viridiplantae > Streptophyta > Magnoliopsida > Sapindales > Anacardiaceae > Anacardium > Anacardium occidentale. The sequence goes on from JAJEJH010000031.1 coordinate 262,770, forward strand.
TAGAGGAATTTTGACAAAGTGCTTCATAAAAGAAAATTTCAAATCCAGCAATGTCCTTAAAAACTGAGATTAGAACTTTGGTAGCGTAAAAGGGAAAGAACATCTAAAACCTTTTGAGAATACCAAAACACCAATTAGTATTCAATCATGACTTTTCTTCAATCAAGATTTCGTCTGTATCTTAGGTTGACAGGCCACATAGAATAACAGCTAAACTAAAAAAATGCTTCAGCAAGCAGATACCTTCTCTGATGGTTTGTTTTGTTTGTTTACATTAAACAATCAATAATGACTTGCCTCTATATCTGACATAAATGTATGATCAAACTAATCCCTATAAGAATTTTTTCCTCAATTCACAGTTATGCAATGTGAAAAAGCAATAAAGAAAATCTACTTCCCTAAAGGAAAAAAATGATTGTCAATCCACATCTAACTTCAACTACTGCATATTAAAATAACCATGTAAGTTTGCCCAGTTACACAATTTCCTAAATATATTGATTTATGATATCCTGCAAGCATGTGGAGGAAACCAAAAACAATTACTAATAAGTAAGAGAGCACACTCTGTTGATCTTCCAGCAGCAGAGAACAAGTCAGACCAATGTCGACCATCAGTTTTTCTAGCAACACTGACAACGACATTAAGGTACTCAGGAAAATTTCTAATTAAATCGCAGGTCTTCTCCAAAAGAGAAAAGTTGGCAGCACGTTCAGGGGTTGATATCTGGTTCTTGTTTATATTTTGCCTGTAGTAAGTTAACACGTAGGTCAGACAAACATGGTACACACATGCAGAAAAGCAATAGTACTGAGCAAGCAAGAACAGCATATAAAATGGTCAAGCAGAAAACCAAGAAAATACATGCAATCAGAATGACAATGTCCAAAACAAAAACCGTGGAAAAAGTTATTAACTTGCAGAGTAAAAAGACAAGGAAAAAGTTAATCACTCTGCAAAACAATATAGCTGGGCACATATCTTGTCAAATTTGGGGAGCCATGAGCACAACAATGTTCAAATAACACTTATATCCTCCAACCACTAAAAGATACCTGGAAATTTCAGCATCAAATACAGTAAAAAGAAGCCACTCCAGACAATGTGAAAAATGAGGCTTTTCTGCAGACAACTGTGCCAACCGTAAAGCCTCCACGATTTTGTCCCTCTGGTAAGCCATACATGAAAAATAGTTAGAAAAAAATATCACTAGTAGTACAAGGCGAAGGACCTTATATATACGAAAGAAAACAAGTGGCACCAGCAAGACCTGAAGAAGATGCCTAAGTAGGCAATGCAATATTGTTTGGGCTTGAGGAGTTGGTTCAAAACAAGGAAACTCTGTGCATGCTGAAAATGAAAGTCTCTGCGAAACGCCAACAACAACACCGGCATTTGGAAGAAGACCCAGAGGATATACCTCACGGTCAAACTCCAACTCTGGGTCCAACTAAAAGCCAATATCAAGTTACTTTACAAGCTCAGATATATAGAATACAAAGACCACTAACCAGATCAGAATACCTTAAGTTTAACAGATTCATTAGTATGGTTTCCAAAATGTTAGTGATACACCAAAAGCTAAATCACACACATTATATTTAATTGATAATCAAATATGATGCAACCAGGAAAGTAGAAACTATCATAATTAACAAAGGTAAAGATATTTAATCATATTGATATCAAGAAGAACCAGGAAGCTAAAAGGTTCAGTCTGTTTACCATCCTATATAGAACAAGAGCATTCACTCCAATTACTATAAAATAAATCCATTAAAACCACTTGGGCTTTCGGGGAAAAAAAAAGACCAGTTCCCAGTTTTATTTTTATTTCTGATCAGTAGTGTCCTGTTTTATTTAGTTTTTAGTCATTGGCTAACTGAAAACTTGTAAGTCAAGACTACCTCAGATATTAAATTTTATATATATATATATATATATTTGAAGAAACAAATTCTATAGATCATTGCATGTCATTCTCAGAACAATCTGCCACACTCAACAACATAAACAGCCACAAAATATTATACATACTTGCAAAAAGTCCTCCTGCTTAAAAGGGTCAACACCTGAAGACGGATACCAAACCTGCAGAAATGAGCTTCCAGCAAGAATCTATATCAGAAAAGTACAAATGGAAAAAAATAGAGAAGACACATTTACCAAGCAACACAGAGCCTTCAGGGGGAAAATGATGGAACATAATAGTCGGTTACCTGCATCCCTCGATAGCCATAATCTAACCATGAAACTTCCTCGATTAGGCTCGTCTTCTCCTCTGATTGTCCACAAGTAACCCAAAATAATTCAACAGAATCAGTAAGCTCCCTTTCTCTTCCATCATCTAAATCCAGAAGTGAAAGCTCCCCATTTGCTCTCAGTATCAAACATCTAGTGACACATGAATCCATTTAGTGGAGTATATAATAAAATTCTACTCATCATTTTGTAGACTCATACCTTGCGGGCTCCCTGTCAGATAAATATTCTTCAGATGAAACATGATTGTTTAATGTACTTTCTCCAGTAACCTGATTGGGTATAAAGCGCATAGCAGCTGGGTGGCTCTTTGCAGTCATGATTGAAAGTTCTCGTACTGTAGAAAGCTGTTTGTCATTTTATCACTTAAAAATGCATGATGAATAAAGACTCATCAAAGCACTCTCATTTAGAGTGCAAATTGAAATTTCATGAGTACAAAACTATTTGATTAACAATATCAGATATTATAATTATTCCTAACAGTAACCCTAGAATAAACATTTACCTGTAGGTCTGGAGTGCTAGCAGGTGTCAATTCACCAAATAATTTCACATGGAATATGTGGACATCAAATGGGCGATAGGTCACCAATATATAATCTTGGTAGACATCCATCACAATTGGTTTCGCAAGCAAAGGTTTTCGACAGAGTAGGGAGCTCTGATCAAGGTGATATCTAGGATAAAAAAGCAGTTCATACCTGAAATTAAACAACGATTGAACGCTATAACTATCCACCCTTCTTAAAATGAAAAGAAAGAAATAATTTATACACGAGGAACAGAATGTGCACTACCACACACAGAAGTAAAAAGACATAAATCCTGGGTGATTTGCATAGGGCAAACAATGACCAGCAGATCAGTGACTCATCCACCCATTTTGCTACCATACTTCCATATACTCATAAGATGTTAAAATATTTTGACAGATGAACTCAACCTTTAAAGATTATCTATATAAGACATGAATGGAATATTATGGCTCACATGTTAGAAGAGTCAATGTAGTTGCAGACAACAATAATCTTTCCCAGCCACAGCAAACCTTTGCACTGAATCTTTTGTTCCTGCGTGATATCTCCAAATACTCGCCACTTTTTCAGCCTTACATCATATAAGATTAACCCATGAAGACCAGCAACTGCTAAGTACATTCCATCCTTGCTAGCTGCCACATGTTGGACAGGCCAGTTCTGGGAGATATAAGAAACCTGGGCCAAAGCAAATCAATATTAGAGACACCCATATGGTAATGACAAAAAATTACCGTATTGATTATAGTTGGTAGTTTTGGTGCATAACTGGAAGGTTTAAATGTAAAATCTTGAGTTCATCAGTATCTTCAGACTGCACAACTAATAACCTATCTTCACCATAAATTACTTGGCGGACATAAGTCATGCCAGACACTCCCCTGCTAAGGCAACATTTGCCAAAGGAAAATGCAAGAATTCTCTCTGAAGATCCTTCCTCAATTGCGTATAGACTATATCCATATTCATCCCACTGAACTAGAGAGGTGCCACTCATTAGTGGTTCATATTTAAAGTCTTGGTTTGGCTTTACAACAGGAGAAGATACAGAACTTAAGCCAATCTGACGGATTGTTGACATCAAACGACACCCTGAAACAGACCACACGGTAAGTCCTCTTGACTTCCACCCAACAGCAAAAGCTGAATTATCAGGCGTCCATGCAACACAACTGACAGAACCAGTATCATCCATTGTGTATCTGCAAAATACAAAATAAATCAAATCCATTACTCTCATATTCGTTTTTATTTTCCCTGCCTTTTTCCTCTTTTTAATTTTCATTTTTTCAGTATAAACACTATTCAGATACAACATTGATAAAGCAGGCAAAAAATCAAATGACTTAAAGCTTTCTATAGAGTAAATAACATAATAAACAATGGGATGAATCCAACACCCATGGACAGATAACTTCAGTCCTCAGATTCAGCAAAGGTCCATCCCCCAATCCATTGATTACGAGATAACTACTCTATCAGACATACTAGGATATAGTTATATCAGAACCGACGACCACCACACAGATTTGAAGATATGTTAGTTAAGTCAATGTAACAGCACAGACCAACAGGAAGCAAATATTATTTCAGAAACCTAAGATTAGGCATGACAGATTAACTTCAGAAACTCATAATAACTTTAGTAAGAGATATAAGATCTAAAATTCAAAACTAACATGTTAGCCTCAGTAAATTGCCTTACCCCCAGTCATACAAAGACACAGTACGAATGAATGATGCAGATTCTGCCAAGTCATATAGCTCAACAACCCCCCTTCTGGTACCAACAGCAAGGATTTGTTGCTCTGCCGCCACTGAAGCGCATACAGCATCACCAGAACCCAGCTCTTTTTCAACTTTAATGAATTCAGGTTGCTTTAAACCTTTCTTGCTTATAGAGCATGACATCAGTTTTCCATCAGAATATAAAATAAGAAGCAGTCTCATTGGAAAGCAAAGCTCCAGCTGGACGATAGCACACTTTCTGGAGAATTTGTGACCAGGGACAAAAGCTCCTGAAGTCTCTGCAGAAGCAAGGCCATTACTCAGGGAATTCAATAATAGTGTCACTGAGCTGCTATCATGTGGAAAGTCATTGAGTTCAAAAGCTCCACCGAACTGTAGAAAAAGGTAATGATAATTAAATGGGATATTACTGAATAAACCAAGCTAAAAGAAATAAATAAACTAATACTACAAATTAGAACTGTTTCACCGTATCCTCAAAATCGATAACACGAATCATATTCAGATTACCTCCCCTTTCCATGAGATACTATATAAAGATCCATTAGAAAGTCCAAGTAGCATATGTTTGTTATCACTCACGATATTGCTCCTGAAGAAAAATCATATCACAAGAAGACCAGCAGAATCATATTTCAGAGGAATTGCATACAATATCAAGGCATATAAACAAAATGTCTATATACATCATGTCAATCAGCCAAAAACAACAAATGCAAAGTAAATGATAGATCAATGAGTCATTCTAAAAATCATTGTCAGCACTTCTCCAAAGGATCGACATCATAGTAAAATCCACATATTATATATTTTCTCACTGAGAAGCACCGAAACTGTGTCTACTGTGACTTAGATACATCCATACAGCTGTTGATTCTATTAATTTTCTTCTCTTTGCTCTATTAATTCAGTGTCTCTTTGTTCTGATGTTCATACTATTAATAGACACCAGAACAAAGAGACACTGACTAATGACCTCAGTAAAGTGTACATCAATTAAAGAAGAGGAGAAATTTTACCATCATTTACAAATGACTTAGATTTTATTGTGTTTGCATAGCCCAACAACCACACAGAATGTGGAAATTGTATGCTATTAATTCAAATCCCACAAACTTTCCTAAGACAAGGAAGAAAAAATCGACTTTATCAAATTCTACGTCCTTAAAAATTTAAACTCAAAAGAGAATTCAAAATCAAGCCAAACGAAATAGCACAGGTAGTTACACTGAAAACCCCTCTTCTGCAAAAGGCACCTGCTCACTGAGAACAAGAAATATATTTGCCAATAACAAACCAGACGGATGCTTTGCTCCAATTTGTATTCTTTTTTCTGTAAACTGGACCTTGAAAATGTGAAGAAATAAAGACGCCGTCTGCCAAATAAACCATCCAAGGGCATAAATTAAGCAATAAAGGCATTGTTTTATAGCTATTATGAAAGAAACTAATAGTTAGATTTAATGTACTAAAAATAAACATTAGGGCTAACGAAGTTACACTAATCAGCTAAATTGAACACAAATTCAAATAAATTAACTCTAATGTAAACAATGTCAATGTTATCTCAACGGAATGTTCAAGATATCATATACAAGAACAAATCATCCAGAAACTTACAATCACAGCGATCAATTTTCCATCAGGACTCCACACAGCTTGCAAATTCTCTCCCTCTCTCTGCACCGACTCTGTATCCCTCTTATATTTCCCTAACCTCACTTTATGCTGAAAATTAACCCAAAATTACAAATCAAAACAACCTAAATTTAAAAAAAAAAAAAAAAAAAAAAAGATAACGACCGAATAAATGCACAAAAAATTTTAGAAAAAATACCCGCGAGGAACTCCACAGCTCGATATGAGAAGGAGAGACAACGAGTAAGAAGCCATTCATGACTTTCAGGTAAATGATCCGTTGAGACGACGGACACTGTCCTTGCTCTAGTGGGATCACCTGTGGCCATCCGTACGACATGTACATTCTGGTCGTCTTTGATTGAGTGTCCGTCGTTACAGAGATCTATGAATCATTAGATCTGAAATATTTTCGTTGAAATGGTAGATCTCACTTTTGTTTCGTAGACCTGCAGCGATTCTTTGTTTTTTTTTTTTTTTTTAATTTTATATTTTCTTTTATTGGACCAGAAAATAGACGTTTTACTTGTCCCGTAAAAATCTGACGTGGACATAAACAGTGGTGAGTCCGGTCTGTTCTAAGTGTTTTTCCATGGATGCAGTGATGTCATAATTACATTTTTTTATCTTTAATTTTAATTCAAAATTAAATAAACACCATCGGTGGACGTAGTTTTATGACATTAAATTACGTTTGCCAATGATATTTCAAGAATTAAAAAATTTATTTCTAAAAATTTTTAAACAATTAAATAATATCATTAAATACACAAATTAATTAATTTCAAACCTAATATTTAAATCATAATTTTAATTAGAGATTGGTTTGATTCAAATTTAAATTAATGAATACTACTCTTATCAAATTTATTTTACTCGATTAGATAAATTTGTAAATTTATGATTCAACTGAATTAAAATATAAATATATACTTAACAAGTTTTAAACCTTTCGTTTATATCATTATTCTTTAATTTTTAAATATTTAATAAATTTATAAATCATAAAGTTTATATGATTTTTTTAAGGGATGTAAAATATATTTTTATTGATTTATTTTATATTTTCACTTTTTAAAAATTAATAAAATTATATTTTAAAATTTCGTTATTTTACAATAAATATAAATTAATTTGATCCAAAAAATTATTTTTTAAAAATTAAATACATTTTATTGGAAATTTTGTTTATAAACATGGAATTTAGAAGTCTTAGGTTTAATAATTAAAACCTGAAGAATGTCAACTTCCACCTTTCTTTTCCTCCAACTACGCCGCCCAAATATCAGCTGAAATATATGATTATTCTGAGAAAAAGCACGGTGACTACTGGAATCTAATAATATTAATTAATTTTTTATGGCTCTAATTTAATATTGATTTTTTTTTTTTTTTGTAATAAGTATAAATAGTGAATAAATTCATACTGTTTATTATAATTTTAGAATTATTGATTATCATTCAAATTTTTATTTATCACATCCATTTAGTGTTTATTATTGAGTTTAGAATTAAATATTTTTAATAAATACATACATTTTAAATTTACTCATATATTTTATAAAATAATAATTTTTTATTAATGTTTTTTTAAATGCAGAGCTTTTCTCTGAAGTGAGTAAGAAAAGAGGGTTGCCTTCCTATTAGAAGACGTGACACGTGATAAATTTGGAACGTGTTGAAATAATGGCCAAAGCACATTTTCCCACGCATAGTTTGATGCTTAGCCAGTATCTCACCTTCAAGGATTGTAAAATCCAAAATCCCACCCCTAGACCACCAAATTTGACTTTAAATCTAACTATAAATAGTAACAAAACAGAGGTATTTTTGATATTTTAAGACTAAAATTTTATAAAATAATAAAATAAAATTTTTAAAAATTTTTAAATTAAAAAATGAAAATAGTCATTCCCGCCGGTGTCAACAACAGTGGTCATTGATAAGGAACTAGATGGCCAGCCACCTGCTTTCAGGGGAGGTCAGATCTAGTCTCCTCATTTGATTAAGGTGACTATATTTGATCTCTTCATTCAGTGGAGATGACTAGATCTGACATCCTCGTTCAGTGAAGGCGACTAGATGTGACCACCTCTTAATCTAGCTGCATCTGTCAGAAAAAACAGCCGCAAACGGTTAGAAAGACCGACTTTGGTCTTACCGACCATTATTTCTGACAGAGGTAATCAGATTTGATCGTTTTCATCAAAACTGGAAGCGGTCAGATCTGATCATATCCATTGAACAAAGAGCCCAAATTTGGCATTTCCTAAACTTAGGTGATCAGAAATAATCACCTGATTTTATTATCGGTGGCCATCGCCTCATACACTAGCAATGATTGCTATTTTTATTTTTTTTATTTTAAAAATTTTTTAATATATTTTTAATTTAAAAAAAGTTAAAAATTTTTTAAATTTTGTATATTTAAAAATTAATTTATAATTGTATTATAAATTTTTTATTTAAAAAAATTAATCATTTTATTATAAAAGTTAAGAAAATTAATTAAAATTTGATCAAAGAATATGATTTTAGGTTTTAAAATATTTGAAAGTGGGATTCTAGATAAGCATCAAACTATAGGTGGGACTAATTCCTTTGGCCTTGAAATAATTAGCCAGTTTTTAATCCCATGAGATCAAGCCAAACGTACCCTCTCTTAAAAAAAAAAATAAAATAAAATAAATCCCTGCTAAAAAAATTTTATAAAATTGCTTTCTTCTACCTAAAGACACCTATTTTAATTGGTTCATTATAAGCCCTAAAGTGACAGCCCGTAACTATATCACCTTCATGATAACTCTCTACTTAAGTACAGTCGGGTGCTATAAATGGTTACAGAAAACAACGTGCGGCCGAAACAGATCCATCTTTCTCTCAGACGAAACTCTCTATATAAAGAGAAGTTTTCCTAGTCGGGTACGCAGAAGCATTCTTGCCAAAGCTCTTTGTAAACACGCTTTCCTTGCTGGCTTTCATCAGAAACATACTGCTTCTTTCAATATCCGGGCCTCTCTGATTTTCTCCAAACTGATGTCATTTGGATGGATTCAACCTTGACCCGAGATATTGAAAACCCGCCTGTATCTGCTTAACTGATCCGAGAAAATGCTACCTGTGATTAAGTTCCAGGACTTGGTGGTCAACGGAGAGCCGCCTGAGATTTGTGCCGTGTGTTTGTATGAGTTCGAAGGTGGAGAAGAGATCGGGTGATTGAGAAACTGTAAGCACATATTTCACTGGGCTAGTTCGGACCCTTGGATGGACCGCGATCGAAAAACATGTCCCCTTTGTAGGACACGGTTTCTGCCTGATGAGATGCAAGAGGAGTTTAATCAACGGCTCTGGGCCGCTTATGGGGTTAGTGATCTTTACAGTGAGCACAGTACCATTCAGGGCTGTAAATTGTTTAGGGGTGAAACCAGTAAGGACTTTGGTACGTTGAAATGTATATATACACGAAATATATATATATATATATATATACACACACACACACGGGCGCGCGCACATATATATAGAGATATATATACACGTTGAGTAGCGAAAATCACAGCATCCTGAGAAGCAGTGAGTAAATTGGAGTTCAAGGAATTTGCGAGCTTAATCATGTTTATCTGTTAATAATTGGTGGTGGGTGCCTGACCCGTCCTTGTCGCTGGCTCTGCAAGCTTCATGACAGCTAGCCAAGCCATCTCTGCTAAATTGTACAATATTGAGGCAGATCATGGGGCTCTTCTTTCAGTTGTGATGATCATAGGCCGTCAGCTCATCGGTTCTTCATACAAAATATATATATTTAAGGTTAAATCTGTATCATTATACATCATATAATAATCATGTGCCTCAGTGGCGAGAGCCATGTGTGTCCCCGGAGTACGATGAAATTGATAGAATGGAGGTCTTACGCTCATTCCCACCACCAAGGTTTCCCAGACAACAAACTTCCGTTCAAATATTTTGGAAGTTAAATATCCCCTCTTTAATTAAAATTAGTGGATAAATTTAATGATTAAGTTATTAAAATTAATTAATTTAAAAATATTTTTATTTTTAATTAAAATTTTAAAAAATAATTAAAATAAATTTTATAAAAATAATTAAAATACAAAATAATATTAAAATAATAATAACAATAATAATAAATTTTATAATAAAATAACATTTTTAAAAGGTGATACCTACTATAAATTAAAAAAAAAATCAAAAATAATCATCTGATTTTATAAATGGTCAGATTTAACAGTTTTGATGGTTGAAACAATCAAGTTTTATTATTGAAAATTTGATTATCTCAGTCGTTAAAGATAACTGAAAATTAAAAAAAAATATAATAGTGTGTGATTGTTTTTTATGTTGAAATGTATACGTACATGAAATCATTGTAGCACAAAGTCGATGCCTTTTCGTGTATATTTGGTTTATAAAAATTTTTATTATAACAAAAAATGAAATATTAATATATTACCAACAAAATTACTAAATATAAGTGATATTGAGTTTGGTTAAATAAGTATGTATAAATTACTAAATATATATAATTGCTAAGTGTACTGAAAGTTTATTTTATTTAAATAATTTTAAAATATTATTAGTTATAAATTAATATTATATTTAATTAAAATCAATAGTCTCACTAATTCATAAAATAACATTTATAATCTTAATTTAATTATATTTGGGTATAGCTGTTTTTTTTTTAATGTTAGAGATATATTAAAATTTAAAAAAGTTTAAAACATCTCTACTTTTTTTCAAAATTTAAAAAACCTTAAAAATTTCATTAAAATCCCTTATTTTTTTAAATTTAAAATCTACTCTCAAATATGTGATTATGTGACATTTACATCGTTAATATAATTTGTTTTGTTTTTTATGTAAATGTCAAATTATAATAAAACTTTAAAGCACCTCAAATTTTTTTAAAATTTCAAAAAGCCCTACAAATTTTTTTGTTATCCTTAAATTTTTAAAATTTATATTTTACATCTAAACATATGATTATATAACATATACACCTTTAATATAATTTGTTTTGTTTTTTGGAAGTGTAATTGTCATTTTTAAACTATTAAAAATATACTACAATTTTAAAAATTTGAAAAACACTCCAAAACATTTTTCAAATCAATAAAACCCTAAAAATTTTATTATTACCTCCAAATTTTCAAAAATTATAATTTACCTTAAACTTATAATTTATATATTTTACACCCTTAATTTGTTATTTATTTAAAATATAATTATTATTTTAAAATTATTAAAAACATATTTAAAATAAAGATAATTCTATCCAAAACTTTTAACAAATAAAAATAAGACTACATTGTCAATTTTTTAGTAGTTTAAGTATCGACTAGTGACGTAAATTTTTTTCGCTGCAACCAAAAGCTGCTTCAATATTAAATCATAGTCAGGTCAGGCCCCTAAGAACATGACACTTTTACGCAGAAGTTGGCCAAAGAACTTATTCCTACCCATAGTTTGAGGCGGTTACAAAATGCCACCTTCCAAGTTTTGAAAACCTAGTTTTCCACCCTCTAACCAAATTTAATATTAAATATATTAATAAACAGTTATAGTTCAGGGACAGTTTTGTCATTTTAAGATTAAAATTTTATAAAATAATAAAATAAATTATATATATTTTTAAAATTTTTAAAATTTTTTTTAAAAATATAATAATATATTTAAAAAAATTTAAAACAACCACCGTCGTCGATGCCGATGGTAGTGGCCACATATAACGAAACTAGGTGGTCGTTTTCGATCATTTGGTTCCAGAAAAGGCCAGATTTAGCCTCTCCATTTGGTAGAGGTGATAAGATCTGGCCATCTCCAATTTAGGCGAAGGTGGCTAGATCCGGCCACTTCCGCCAAAAAAATAAGCCGAAAACAATTGGAAATGACCATCCTTGGTCTTACCAGCTGTTTTCAATTTTTATTTCTGGTGGAGGAGGCTAACCGAACAGGAAGGCCATGGAACCAGATGCCCAGAAACGACCATCTGGTTCTGTTATCAGTGACCACTACCGTCGGCAACGATGGTTGGTTAAAATTTTTTTAAATATTTTTATTTAAAAATTATTTTATAATTTTATTATAAATTTTTATTTTTTAATAGGGTATTTTAGTTTTTTTAGTATAAAAATTATAAAAAATAATTCAAAAGGTGGGAGACTAGGTTTTTGAACTTTTGGGAGTGGCACTTTGTTCCTGCCTCAAACTATGGTTGGGAACAACTCCTTTGGCCCGCAGCAGTTCAGTTCCCTTAGCCCACTTGCTCGCTTCTCTTAAACCCCAGCCCAGCCAAAGCATGTTGATTTATTTATAACTCGATGAATGTGAGCCGTTGATTGCAATGACTTCCTAGGAAAAGCAATAAACTCCAGTCGTTCATTCACCAAAAACACCTAGGAAAAGCGACAAATTCCAAACCTATCCTACAGTCCTCCCATATTTCTTTTTTTTTTTTAGTATAATTTGTGGTTCAAAGCGAAATCAATGCTTGCTAGCTGTGCTTACAGCGTGCAGTCACCGCATTTTCTCGCATTCCATAATGTACACCTAGAAAATTAGACTACTCCTCAACACTTCCCTGTAGCTTCAGTAGGCCACCGAGAATCACACTTGTTTATTCAACGTTGACAATCATGAAACAACGTAGATTAATTTAGATTAGGGATAAGTTTAAATTGAATATATTTATACTCATTTTTTATTTTTATTTAAATAAATTTAAAATAAATTAATTAAATCTAAATATGAATATAAATTTAAACTATAATTTTAAAAATCAATGAATATGAACCTAAACATGAATTGTACGAATTAAATATAAACATAAATTCGAATTAAAATTAAAATTTTTTTAATTATATTTTATTAATTATAATTTTTAATAAAATATAAATATAAATTATACGAACTGAATATAAATACGAATATGAGTCGAATATGAATACGAATCAAACATAAATTGAGTTATACGAATCAAATACGAATCTGAACTTTATTATAAAAAAATTTTGCATACACAAACCCAAATTGTACAAAACGAGCCTGAACATGAATATGTGTGTATTCGAATTTGGTTGATTCGAATTTAGCCCTAATTTAGATTATAGTTATATTCAGATTCAAACTAAATATATTTAAAATCATTTTTAAATTTAGTTCAAATAAATTTAAAATAAATTATTCGAATTTAAACACAAACATAAATTTAAAGTATAGTTTTAAAAATTTATAAATACGAATCTGAATATGAATTATACGAATTGAATACGAATACAAATTTAAACTTTAATTAAAAAATTTTATTAATTATAATTTTTAATAAAACATAAATACAAACTATATTAACCAAATATAAATATAAATACTAATTAAATATGAATCGAACTTATAAATCCAAATATGAATCCAAACTTCATTATAAAAATATTTGATGAATATGAATCCAAATATAAATCAAATTATAACAAATAAATCTAAATACTAACATATATTCACGTTTAATTTGGTTTGAATCTAGCCTTTACGTTAACCATTATTACCTTATGAACCTTCTTATCAGCACATTAACCCGATACCGATATTTAAGTATAATTCAAAATCCACTGAAATTAAAACAAATCAGGCCCATTCCTTTCATTAGTTTAGGCCCAGGTCAAAAATTAAGTTTGAAGACAAATTTTAGAAAATTATTACATAAAATTGATTTTGTGTCGGAAACAGAGGTTGTTGCTGCCAAAAGGCATGGAAGTGTAGATGAAGTGGACCCACGCATCTGAAAGATTGTACGCCTTTTTAACTTAACAAAGTATGTTTCAAAGTTGATCTCCTCTATTTTATTGACCTAAATACCCCGTTATCCCTCCTCTATGTTGGACTAGAATGACTGCATAAATAGACTTGTTCTATTTAAGTAAAATAGTAAAAATTATATATATATATATATTTTATCAATGAAAAGTTTATTTTTTAACAAGTCATTTAAATTTGCTTATTTTTGACTTAACATGGAAACGGTTGTAGATGATAAATTTTCAGGCCACACAGTAAAAACAATGGCTTTGGAAAACTAGCGCGACGTATAATGGCAGCAGCATTCTTTTCTCCCAAAGAGATCTCCGCGGAAATAAATGAAAATTTGGGAGGGTAAAAATGTCAAAGAGGAAAATACAATACGAAACGAAACATACGAAATGCCAAGAAAGCTACAGAAAGCTAAGAAAGCCTGGTTATCGAGTTCTGTGAGATCTGCAAAAACAAAACTAAGAGAGAGACAGAAGCGAAAAATAAATAAATAAATAGAAAATAGTAAAGCTTAAGATCTAATATAAATACCTGTCTTTATTATATCGTGTGTCTATCTACCTTTGAATATGAGGATTCGCAAGAACGCAAAGCTCTCTTCTGTATCGTATTCGCACGCTTCAACACCAGAGAGTCTGCAGACACACGTGTGCCAGCTGAACCAGTCGCCATGGGATGTGATTTCATTCTCTCAAGAGACCTACCCAGCTTTCAATCCTCAGGTGAGTTAGTGTGTTTTTTTATTTTTCTCTTTTTTTGTCGATATTATCACAGATCTACAAAACCCTCTTTCCAGTTGTCTCTTTTACCTTCATTTACCTGCATTTTCTCTTCTGGGTTCTAGGGTTTTGTGATTATACTCCATTAGGGTTTCATTAAAACCCTAAATTTTCTCGTTTTTGTCGTGTATTCTCCCTCAAATAGCCGATTAGGGTATGGGGTCTTCGCCGTTTCTTGCTATTATGTTTTGCTTTTCATTCTTCTGCGTTTTATTTGTCAGCTCGAAGGAGAAGATAGCTTTACGGGAAATGGGAGCTTTGGTGAGACTATCGGCGCTGTTGAGAGGTAATCGACTATTCATCTTCAAATCGAATCTTTATCACACATTTTGTCTCGTATTTTTCTCTCCCTAGAGTATTAGGGTTTTTTTTATTTATCGTTTTGAATACTTGCAAGATGTAGCAGTAATTATCCAAAATTTGTAATGGGTAAGAAGTATGAGTAGCCTGTGGTTGTAAATATGTTGTATATATTTAAGCAGCGTGACTTCTATGATGGACGGAGAAGAGAAGGCAGTGATGCTTCAAGTCGAAGACATGATAATTGACAATAACGAAGTGGAAGATAACGAAGAAACGAAAATGGAAGGTGAAATTGGGTTTGTGGAAGAATTCAAAACGTTGTACTGTATCAAAACTGACGGCAAGGGTTGGCAATGCAGAAATGAAGCCAAAGCTGGGCACACCATGTGTGACCATCACTTATCATTAATAAAATCTTACGGCAATAACACTTCTTCTTCTTCTCCTTCTTCTTTTACAAAGAAATCCGATAAGGGATTAGCAGTTCGTAGAGGCCGAGCTCGGGGCAAAAAGGGTTCGTCATCGTCGTCCAATCCATATGAATTTTACTATTATTCTGGGTTTGGGCCGTTGTGGGGCAAGAGACGAGGTGAGGGAAAAAAGTTCGACGATAGAGAAGTTGAAGACATGAATAAGGACGATAAAACGCCATCTTCTTCTCAAATCGAAGATTTTGATTTTGTAGACGATGAAGACGACGAGGATAATGAGAATGGAGATAGTGGGAAGAAGAGAATGAGAAAACCAGTGAAAGCAAGATCGTTGAAGTCTCTTATGTAGATGGAATGGGAAAAACAAATGTCGAGTTTTTTGTTTTTGTTTTTTGTTTTGTTTTTAAATCGGTTGAAATTAAAATTAACCGTGTTTTTTTATTTTTTTATTTTTTAACTCCGGGTAAATTGTTTAGGGTTGTTAGACCTTTGCAAAGTTTCTTAACCGGTAGGAGGATGTCAACGGTGTCGTTCCACTGGACCCAACGAGTTGTACGAATCACTGTTTTAATAGCAAGGGTGCTTTTGTAATTTCATATTCTACCCCTGGTTTGCATTATTATATTTTGTTTTGTAATGACGTGGCATTTTTGTGGTTATTGTGATTTCTACCTACGAACGTGGCTGACTCATAGCAAAATTTCAACTTCTTGCGTTATAATTAAACGTAATGCAGACATATTATAAATTAATCCACTGATTAATAACATAATTACAGCTAATAATCAGTTCAAGCTATGTTGTATAGAAAGACAATAAAATCATGATCATTAATAATGTGTATTTGATTAAGATTTTGAATTAAATAAAAATAATATTATTAATAATATATTATTTTTAATGTAAAAATTATTATTAATTATTAATATTCAGAATCTTACTCATAGAAAATAAAGCCATCCAAAACAAGTATATTAGAATCTACTCATTAACCCCAGCTGCTTTATATAAAGTTGATTTAATTTAAACTAAATTTTAATTTGAACTCAGTTTAAATCTAAAAAATTTAATCAAAATTAATAAATGAAAACTTAAATTCAAATTAAAAATAATTTAAATTTAAATTCAGTCTGATTGTGTTTGAATTTATATTAATTTAATTTAAATTTATTTAATTTAAACTAATTTAATTTAAACTAACATAATTTAAATCCATTTGAATTATAATTTTACTGAAATATTAATGATTAATAAAATGTGTGAAAATATACGAGAAAGGAAATTAGGTTAAAACTGTGATGTTAGCATTTTGATTGAGGCCAAAGGGCATGTTTTCACCCCTAGTTTGAGGCAGGGACAAAGTCCCACCCATCAAGTTTAAAAATTTTCAAATTTCATCTATTGATTGTTAAATCTAACAGTCAACAGTAAGTTAAGGGATAGTTTTGTTATTTTAAAATTGAAATTAATAATATTATAAAATAATATTTAAATATATTAAAATTATAAAAAAATTTAAAATTTTTTATAAAATTATAAAAAATATCTAAATTTAAAAAATTAAAAACCAGCCAACCAGATCTAGCCGTTTCTGCCAAAAAAAAAGGTTGAAAACAGTCGGAGATGACCGACTTTAGCCCCAATGGCCGTTTTTGGCCAAGGTTTCAGGCGCAGGTGGCCAGATCTGGCCGTCTCCGCCAAAAGAGGCTGGTCGCCTCCGTTGATTAGGGAGGCCAGATCTGGCCTCCCTTAGAACCAGGTGGTCGGAACGGTCACCTGGTGCTATTTGTTGCGGCCATCGCCACTGGCACGACGGTGGTGGCTGGTTTTTAATTTTTTAAATTTAAATAATTTTTATAATTTTATAAAAATTTTTAAATTTTTTATACTTTTAATATTATTTTATATTTGTATTATAAATTTTTATTAATAAGGGTATTTTTGTCATTTCATAAAATAGGTTAATGAAATTAAATGGAAATTGGATGAAGGGTGGGAATCTGGGCATTTAAAAGTTAGTGGGTGGGACTGTCACCGCCTCAAACTACGGGTAGGAATATGTGCTTTGGCCTTTTGATTGATTTTGTTTATAGTACAGACCAAGTACACCATCCTGCCCGGAATTTTTTTTGTCCACGGTGGAAGGAAGAAAATGGGCTAATAATTAATTGAAATAATTAAAATACTATCTGACGGATACTATTACACATGCGTTATGCACGGTATAAGAGAACTTTACATTTATCAATTTTTTGTACGTGTAGGCGTATAAGAATACGTATCAGACATACCAATAAGGATTTTAATATGCGTATTTTTTCCGATCAATAAAAGGTCATATTTAATTTCAAACATCTTTCTTCACATTTATTAAACTTGTTTGCATAATAACTCAATTAAAAATATTTTTAAAATCGAAGTATGTTGTTCACATCTGAATATAAATTTTTATTCATAAAACATTTTTTTTTACACTAAAATATGCATAAAATATCTAATTTTTTTATATTATAATGTAAGATTCGATAAAATTTAGTTGTCTATACATCTTTTATGATCATTTATGTTGTTGAAGTATCCCCAAATCACAAGAAATATTCAACAGTGTCGAAATCTATTACTATACTTTTTTTTAGTCGATATATGCTTATTATGACATGTATGGATGTTATTCACGTGCGTATTAATTTTAAATCATCGATTTTAAATGCTTAACGTATCATGCGTATCGCAGTTGTGTCAGAAAGTGAATAATTTGGTATAAACAAAAGAAAATGAATAAAATTGTGTTTTCATTAATAAAAATGATTTTTTAAGTTAATTTCCCATAATTCTATGCATTATAATAGATTTTTTTTTGGGAAATTGTTTTTTTAGTCAAATTCTAAAATTAAAAACAAAAATATTCAATTAAAATTTGTCTTTACGAATTTGTCTAAAAATTCTTACGTAACAAGTCATGCATAACACGCGCATCATGGATGATAAATAAATCGACGATTTTTTTAATATAGTATGTATGAATCATAAGTGTAACGTGAGTAGTACGCATGATTATGAAATTTAAATAATTGTATATATAATACACCTTTTCTCTGTTTTTAAAATTCAAAGATTCGTAGCAATTTTCAACATTAACTTTGCAATTTTCGATACCAAAAATGAAACAAAAGGCTAATATATTGATTTTTTAAAAACCTAGAATAGAGATTTTTTTAAAATTTTGCTTAAATTTTAAAGGATTTTTGTGTTAAAAAAAATTCAAACTTTAAAATCTTTTGTTGATAATTTTAAGTGAAATTTATTGTTCTAGTAGTGATAGAGTAAATATCGATTATTTTAAGATTAATTTTGTGATTAAAATAAAAAAAAATATATTGTCCAATAACTACGTGTATTAACGAAAGTTGGAAATGAGAAGTATTTTGTCATTTTTTCAAACTAAAAGGGATAGCATGTAACTCGTATGATATGTGGGGGATTGTTTGTTAGTTTTCAAAAGTGAGAGAACATGTACAAATTACACACAAAATATATATTAATATTCTATAAACTTACCACACATATATTTAAAAAATTTTATTTAAGTTGTCACCGCCTTTATTTGTTTGTTTGTTTTGTCACCTGGATTGGATTTTGGGTGAAAAATGTGATTTATATAATAAATGAAAAAATAATTGTAATTAAACAAACCTTGCGTGGGAAGAGTAAATTTGCTCATTAATTTGTACGATGATGCACATTAATCCTCGTAGCAACATTCAAAAGAAACCGATTATTGCTTATAATAATAATGAACCCATTATCGCAAATCCTCTTCCCCTTTTTTTGCCACTTAATATTAAAACCAGATCATGAAGTTCTTCGTATTAGATAAGGGTATAATGGATTAGAATCAGAATTTTAGAATCGAATTTATATCGAAAATTTTTAAAAAAATTTATACAAAATAATTAAAATCAGAATTTATCTGTTTTTAATTAGAATTGAAAGTAATTTAATTTTAATATGATTCTAATTAAAATAACATTTTATTATGATTATAATCTTTGTTTACATGGATACTATTAAAATTAGACTCATTTGCGACCAAATTAAAATCAAAATTCTTCGGATTCAAAATTTTTATCTAGGCCAAACGACTTATTCCCACCCAAGGTTTTCTCAAATGACCCTTCCTATTCAACAACTTTTAAAAAGTAACATTCACCCTTTAATCAATATGAACGAATAAATTTAATTGATTAAAAAAATATTTTTATTTTTTTAAATATAAATTATAAATAATAAAATTAATTTTATAATAAAAATATAAATTAATATTAATATAATAATAAAATTTTAATAAATTAATAAAAATATTTTTAAAATAAAAATAAAAATTAAAAAAAGTAACCATCGCCAGTAGCATCATCAAAGGCGATGGCCACCGTTGACCTAACTAGATGGTAAAAGACAGTCATTTGATTTTATTGGAGATGAACCTCAATGGCGGAAGCAACCAAATTTATAATGATCGAAAACAACTGATTTCAAACATGTAAGTCATTTTGGATTTTTTTCAATAGCGATAATAACTAAATTTGACCATTTTTGTTATATTTTTAATGATTAAATCTGACTACTAATAAAATTAAATGACTATTTTTTACCACCTTATTAGGTTAACAATGATAGGGGTTATTAAAAAAAATTTATTTTATTTTTTATATTTTAAAAAAATTTTAATTAATTTTTTAAAAATGTAATTATTAAAATTTATTTTAATATTAATGTTATTTATTTTTATGGAGCGTATTTTTCTATTTTTAATGAAAATATTAAAAAAGTTCGAAGAAGGGGCGGATCGTTGGCTTTTTAAAACTTCTTGGTGGAACTTTGTCATTTCAGGAAATCTTCGGTGGGAATTGTTGATTGGGCTTCCTTGTAATTATTGTTTTTTACTGGCGCTTGGTCGCAGTGACATTTTCCTGCTGTTAAATCAACAAACGTCACTTCACATCTCATCCAACTTTTCCCATTAACTTATTTGCAAAAAGAACAAGAAGATAAATTCTTTGATTAAATTTTAATTATTATTATATATTTTAATTAATTTTCCCATTATTTCTAATATTTCTGTTTTTTTTTTTGGCCTTTTCATTTATTTTCACACCCTCTTTCCCATGTTACCATCACCTTATTAAAGAAATACCTGTTTAAGACAACGTGATAGTTTCAGTATATATAACCAACTAAATAATTGTGAGGGCAAAGTAGGTATTTTGACTAATTTTTATCATTCTTATTTTTAATTAAAGCAAAATTTAGTTATGTTGATATTATAGTTAAATTCTCCTACAAACAAACACGTGATATTTTAGAAATTAAAATCAATAAAAGGAAATTAGATATGAAAATATTTCTAAATTGTAACTATTTATTAAATTAATGGATATTATTTGATAATATACCATCCACTTATAAAACATTTCCTATTTAATTCTGTAAATCTTTTTTTGATGTAACGATGAAAATATCATTAACTAAAAAAATAAAAATATAATAAAAAAATAAAAAAACATAATTATTTTTTAAATTTTATAATTTTTATTTTTTAAAATTCTTTTACTTAAAAAATAAAAAAATATCTTTTTTACTATTTATATTTAACTATTGACTGTTAAATTTAATTATTAATCGATCGAGGTTTGGTTTTTAAAAGTTGACGGATAGAAATTTATTATTCCAGAGAACCTTTTAGAGGCCTAAATCCTTTAACTAAGTTTTTTTATACTACATAACTGTTACTTCAATGTCATTACCATACAGTAAAATCATCCTGCATGACCAGCATGTGTTTTTATCATCCTATTATTTTAGACTAATAATTAAGAAATTAATTAAAATAATATTTTTTTAATTAGACTAATTAATTTTAATCATTTTTAAAAAAAACTATATAAATATAGTCTAAATTCTAAGTTAATATCTATTTTATCTTCAATATAACAACCAATTTTTATAATTCAGTGAAATAATGATTTTAGTTAAAAATTAGACAATTTTTCTATCATCAAACATATAAAACCTGTGGATGTGATTGCGCCTAATCACTATTTATATTACACACTGTTCATCATACTTAATTACAATTTAGTACATATTTTAGAATTAAACATTTACAACAAAAATTATTATTTTTGTTATATTTTAATAGTTCATTTTACAATCCTGTAAATTAGCAATTGTCTTATATAACACTTTTTTTATTAATTTTTATTTATCAAATAAAATCATGTTATATCAATTATATGAATTCATATTAATAAAAAATTAGTATATTAAATTAATTATTTATTTTTCATTAGTTAAAGTTAGGACTGGATTCGAACCGAATATATTTAGATTCGTTTTTAAGTTCAACTCGAACAAGCTCAAAACGAACCGAACGAATCCGAACACGAATACGAACCCGAACTATAATTTTAAAATCCAACGAACACGAGCCCGAATATGAATACGAATTCAAATTTAAAATAATAATTTTTTAATTAAAAAATTTTAATTATTTGTATTAATTATAATTTTTAATAAATATAAAAACGAATTATATGAACCGAATATGAATATGAATACAAATACGAGTTGAATACGAATTTAATTATTTGAACCAAATATACGAACTTTACTAAAAAATGTTCGATGAATACGAATACAAATTCGAATCCAAACAGTACGAAATGAGTCCGAATACTAACATGTTACTGTTTACGTTCGGTTCAATTTGAATTCAACTCTAGTTAAAGTTATAGTTACAAGCCACGAGTAAATACTCAAATTCGATGCCCGATCCATGTTTCAATAAATAAATAAATAAAACAATATTTTCATCCATTAATATTTTTATTTTACAAGGTTTTTATGAATTAATTTTCTAATGAATAAAAATAAAATACTGCTGAAAGATCCACTTATTTATTACTCGCATTTCTCTAGCGCGTGGGCCACGTCCAAGCTGCTTTCGTGTCAATTTCATCCCTCAGCCATTGAATTAAATACGAGGTTTTAAAAATTATTTTATTTTGGTATTATGCCGGCAAAACGCTGAATATATATATATATATATATATATTTTAAGGATTATAGAATTTTAAAGTAGCTAGGAATTAAAAATTATTCTACATGTTTTTTGTCAAAGGATGAGGAAAACACTCAAATTAAGTATTTTGAATACTTAATTATATAGATATTTATATGGTAATTTAATTTTTTGATACCATTTATTTTCGATCTAAAAATGAAATAAAGACCAAAGATGGACTGTTTCGAAGTTCAAATGTGCAACCTAAAGACTAGTGATTCTAAAAATGCTATTTTTAACGAGAATTTTGACCAAATTTAATACCTAATTGAGATGTATATAAATTGATTTACTGTTGAATTCGCACATGAGTGCCCAAGTGATTTAATCATTATTTTAGAGTATATAAATCAAAGTCAACGATTAGATTTTACTCACATTTAAAATTTCAAGATACTCCTTTTATTCACATGTGTTAGTCAAATCCCAAATATAGAAAATTTGAAGTTAGGTAAACGATCATTCCTTCGTGAACATTAAAAATATATAATGAAGTTTCTTGCATGACTGCTTTCATTTATCTGATTTGTTTAAAATATTTATCCTTTTTATTCAATACTGATTGTGCTTTATAAAAGCATTTTGGGTTACCATGTGTTAGGATCTCAAATGCTGCAGCAATGTCCGAGTTAGCACACGAGTGTCAAGCTGTGGTGCCTGAGAGTATATTAGAATCTCAAGTATAGGATATAAGATTTAAATCTCATTATGTAAAATGCGGGATGAGTTTACATTATTCTGTTAGGGAGAATCAAAATGAAAAGTCTACCTGAACATGAGTGTGATATATGAATACTGGATCAGAATTGGAGTTGGACCCTGGTCAGCTTTGACGCCTACATTGAGTTGTCAATATCGTTAGGTTTTAACGTACAACATGATGTTGAGAATGATAAGTAGGATTAGAATTTACATGTGTGGATCCGCACAGTAAGCTGACCTGGGTATCTGAGGAGGGAATATGGTACATTCCAAGACTAGATGAATAAAGAGAGAGGCAGACAATTCTAATGAAATGAGTACATCAGTGCAGATATTAGAGCTTTTGACTGTTCAAATTGTGTAAGATAAATTTAAGAGTTTTGTATATTTGGAAGCAGAGAAGCTTCTCCTATAGAGGGCATCATTGCTGACATGCCATCCAGGAGCAGAACGGTCGGGATAGACAATTCGATGACTCTGTATACAGGGTTCATATGGGTTCCACAATGGGTCAAATTTAGTGAAAGACAATTTTATATAAAAGGTTAATTTTGCCTTATAACAACTGAATTAGGGATTATTTTTTGTGTAAATCCCTTATAAATTGTTGTTTCAATTAAATAAAACAAAATATGTATAAACTCAACGCCTAAGGTTATTACAGATGGGTAATACGGTAGGGTCACACAACAAATAAGAATTCAACAAAACATATTTCAATATTTAGACTGCAGTTAGCTCCTAGGTCTAATTTCCAAGTTTCATGAAATTGAACCACAGTAGAGAAAAGCCTTTCACACATAAGCACAGAGACTGCGGCATCAACTTAAGGAATGATTACCTGTTCCATGATGAAGTACATGGCAACTGCTATCAATATGAAGAATATAATGATCCACAAATTCGGTCCTGCCAAAAAGATTTAACAGAGCAAAGTAAGTTTTGTTTTGCATTCTATATAAGCTGCTCCACTTTGAAATGAAATGTAAGATAAACATACTGCCTTGGACATTCAAGCAGCTGCAACATCGATGATTAAAAGGGTAGTCTTACATGGTTGCCTAAAATTTGATATCATAACTAGTGCAAAAACATGTTCTCACAACTGTATATCGAAGTAAGCAAGTTTGAGGCAAGGGGGTGTAACATGTATCCGATGAAATTTCTATAAATACAACTAAAGGTGTAATTGAGCCAAGTCGAGCTGAGTAGTACTTGGCTCTATCTTGGCTCGATAGGCTTACTGAGCTGGGAAGCTCTTGACTCGAGCTCAATTCAAAAAATTATATTTAAACCCTATAACTAATATTTTATCAATTACACCTACATTTAAAGTAAAAGGTAAGATTTTAAAGATGTAAGTGCAAAATTTGAAATATTTAGACCTGAACCAAGCTGTGAGTTCTCACAAGCTCGCCAAGCTGACCAACAACAGACTTGAGCTGGGCTCGCTTACACCCCTAGTTCATAAAACCTTAGAAGAAGGTGAATTGACCAAGTATAGTGTTGAATCACGATATAAAACACCAGTAAGGTTTACTAATTATGGTCCTTTTAGAAGAAAAGGATGGATATTTGTTTCTCAGATTATGTGAGCGCGGAAACATTTTATGGGTTTCAAGTTAGCTAGTGACCTCAATGTAAGGTTTCTCAGATGTGCTCCATAAATAATAGAAAATGTGATTTCAGTTATTGAACTAACAGATCATGGAAGGGACATACCGCTTTTCCTTTTGTGCTCAATTAACGTCACTCTCGCACTTGAGTCCATAGATGCAGAAACTAAAGCCCTGAATTCAAACATCACATTCTTCCAATGAATTTTATTTTAAGGCAAAATAATTGCAATTTAACAGCTGTTATCTGAAGGATTGGCCCAAACCTTGAATCATCAGAGAATGCCAAAGCTGTCACAAAACCAAGGTGTGCTTTTCGAACCATTGTCTGGACCTGCATATTGCTTGAATTTATAATTGCAACATCTCCTCCTGTCCCTCTGCTTGTCAACCATTCACAAGGTAAGAGATGATAGTTCTTATGATAGTGTATGTAAAATGGCTTCGTATGGTTAAAGATAACAAAACAAGTTTATACATTGCAAGGAGTTTTCCATCAGCTGAAACATTGAAGGAATAAACAGACTCACGGACAACTCGCTTTGAGCGTATCCTCTTCCAAAAGGTAGTATTCCATGTCACAATACTCGCACCCTTGTCTACATAAAAATAAGTTAATTGTGGTTAGATCATAAAACAGTGAAGTGGATGCAGGTATTTCTAGTAAGAAAAAGAGCTGACGGATCCCAAATGCTGAAAAATGACCTGTTATTGCAGCAATGTAAAGAACATAATTTTCACCACTAGATGGAGAGAATCTACAGGAGGCAAAAATTTCATCCTGGATGAATTTAAAAATGGATGTAGTTAATTTGAAGCGCATGTGAAAGAGAATAAACTCCAATAAACAAAAACAAAGGCCAAACAAAATGAGGCTTGAAGATTTTCCAAAAATTCTTTCTATTTTCAACTGTTAAGTAAAAATAAGGTCATGATTAACTTGTTCCGTTTTCCTGACAGGTGCAATTGTTAATCAAACCATATAGTAACCAAGACATTATCACAATTTCATCAGATCTCCTCAATATGAAGCCTCTTCATTACATTGACCAGGTTTGAACTAGGCCACCAAAAGCTAAGAAAAAAAAAAAAATTTATATGACTCATTGCTTACATTTTCATTTGGTAGAGAAGCTACAACAGATGCAGAGGTTACATCCCAAACCCTACCACGGCCACGATTTCCCAAAGAGACAAGAAATTTTCCATCAGGGCTGCAAGAGAAGCAAGTAATCATCAGTTGAACTAGTTAAACAATACCAAAACAATCAATTCATTTTTTTTCATCGAGCTAGCAGGTTAAGGCATTGACACTCATTCAATTCATCACTAGTACGAACCTGAAAGATAAATCCTTGACACAAGTATGAGCTTCAGACTCATTAAGAACAATTTCCAAGCTAGGCCACTTTAAAATCCTTAATTTTCCATCCTGCACTGCACCAACATCTAAGCATCATATGCCATGCTATTTCGTTTAAAGAAATCTACAATGTGGTCTTACTTATCATTTCACTACACCATAACTAAAGCCAAAACTTTAGCATGCATTTGCATTACCATTAAGATCCAGGTACAAAATACTTGGGTTTCAATTAATATTTGGGTTTTTGTATCTGGAGCATAGTTTACCCCCATAAACAAAATAAAGGATTTTCCTTATTGTTCACCAATATCCAAGACTAGAAAGAACTACAGTGAAATTTGAGTTAGAAATACTACAAGAATCTGGGATTTGTACCTATCCTTATGAGTAAAACGGGGTGAAGCACAAGCAGAACAATGAAAGAAAGAAGAAAAAAAAAAGAACTATGAAGTCCAGGAAGCAATTGTATTTTAAAAGAAAAAGTATAGGATCTCTACCTCACCGCCCACGGCAAGAGTAGAACCATCAGAGTCAAAGGCTAGCGCTAACTGCTGCCCAACATCTTCTAACAGGCTGAGCACTCTCCCTGACCGCTTTACACCCAATTTATGGACTTTGTCACTCTTCTCTTCTTCCCACTCAAAAAATCTGCACGAGTGAAAAAATGAATCGACAATTGAGGCCTTGATATACTAGCAAATATATCATTAACCATAACAAAATAGCAACATTATGAGAAAATGGAAATCCAAGGAGGCGGCTAATCACTAAGAAGATATAAATCAAAACAGTAGTAACTCAGCAAATCAAGAAATTTCAATTTCAGAATGCCACTCTACACACTTGATATTATTCCAGTCAAATGGTGAAAGCAATTGCTGAAATTAAAAAATAAAATCAAATTAAAATATGACGGAAACCTGCAACTATTTTGCATTGCACAAATAATTCCATCTCCACGTGGATGAACTGCCATTCGATAAGGTAAATCTGAATCAGTTTTAAATTTAGCCACCTGACGAGGAAAATAAAATCATCAAAGGTCAATTAAGAACCTCATTCGTTTTCTCAGTTAAGCCTATCACAACAAAAAATTCAAAATATACTCTAAAAATATATATATGAACAATGACATCAAAAAGGTTATATTATTCTCGTATTAATAAGAAAATTAACAAGCCAGAACAGGTGCTCTATTGTTAGACTTACAGGTTGATCGGAGAGGGAATTGGAGGCGAAATCGAAGCGAGATAAGACTACAGCGTTAGGGATACCACTTCTGCCTTCACCGCCACCGCCGACCAAAAGGACGTAGTGGTGATTGGCAGAGATTGCGTCAGCTTTGTCAGCGGCGGGAGCTTCATCTCCGGATCCATTTCGATCTTCGTTTTGTTCTAGCGATTCGAGCTTCGATCTAATGTGATTGTACGGAACCCAGGCGGCTCCGTAAAACGGCACGCCGTATTTCTGTAAAGCGTGCGACTCCATGACGTTTCGTCTCCTTCTTTCTCACTCTCCCTGATCAACACCCACCAATGTTTTTGCAAGTAAAATATGCTTCAGATTCAGAGGCAGGAAAACTACTTCGAAAAATATCATTTACCACCCTCGTTTTTTAAGATGTTGAATGTAATTAATCCTTCTGGAAAAATTCATGTCTTTCCCATGGTTTTGGTGTGCAAGATTCTACATGCATTAGTTTGGGAAACTATTAAAAATATTCCCTCAAAAAAGTAATAGATTTGAGCCACCTAACTTCAAACAAGTTTTAGCTCGACTTTTATTTAGGAATATTTTTGAATTTTGGTAAAAAATAATTAAAATATAATATCCTTTTTGATAACATATCTTTTTTTTTCATCCCTAACATCGTGATACTTTGTATAAATAATTTATATGTATAGACATCACATTTTAAGCAAACCTTTAACAGGTTTTCTAGAATTTTTTTCACTTTTGAAAATGATAACCTGCAGAATTGCATATGAATCAGGCAATTAAATCTGTATAAATATAAAGAAAAAGATTATTGAAATGATCCTGAGTATAAATCGTCTCCTTCACTGGCAACATTGAGCTCTGCGAGTGGACGGAGGAAACATTAAAAAAGTTCAAAATATGAACATGATGGCATAAAATGAATTTATTCTTTTGGGTTCCAGCAATTTGTGGTAGACCCTACTGGGGAGAATCAAATCATCTGTTCTTAGTCTATATTCGCGATCTCTCCCTATCATATCAATATCAGAATCCCATTAAGAATTCAACAGTATGGTTTTTAAGCTAAATTCATTTTCAAAAACTAAATACTATAAATATATATATATATGTAAAACTTAAAATTTCATACGATTTGTACATTCTTATTTGCTATATTGAACAATTGGCAAACATCATCAGATTTGCAGTATCGTAGGACAATGTCTAGAGAAAGGTGAAATCAATAAATTAAGTCAACAATGTCTACAATTGTGTACCCAGATACAAAGACAATGAAACAGGGAGAGAGTTCAAAACCTCTGATCATGGCTCATTGAAAACAAAAGATTGGACACCTCAAATGGTAAAGGGCCTTTACTTCAACACCGTCTGCTGGCGCCCATCTGGGATTGCAAACAGAACAACAGGCTTTGAGGGTCTAGTGAACGGAACATCGCATCTGAAGTAGCCCTTCCTCTCCAGCTGCAAAACCTCTCCACGTTTCAGATTTCTCATGTTTGAGTCTCCAACTGCTGGAGTCTCGATTTTTGTACATGGGTTGAGCACATCTAGGAAGTCCTCTCCTTCTTCGAGCTGCATCCAGATAGTCACAAGCAACAAGCAAAATCAGAACACCAGCTAAAAAATGTCCGTTCCATTAATGACTTTATGGATTATATAACACAATCATGGGATTAACTCACAAGATCACATGACTACTAATACTTTGAATTGTACAGTTTATAACAACATAAGTAACACATTGAAAAGTTTGGTTATCATTTTATTGAATGTAGCTTCTTCTTCGTGATAAGGTAGTCAAATCCCACCAACGTGAGGTCAACTAATTCATTTGTTTCAGGTAGCCAGGTCAGCTTCAACTTTGTGGCCTTGACAGATCCTTCTAGATGCAGAATACCTGTCAACTGTGTGACATTTCCATCCTGGTCCCTATTTATTTCCTTCACTATGGCATTTCCCCAATCCATCAGGGTAATTTCCTCATCCACTGAGATGGATATGGCATCAGCTTGGTCTATCCATATCCTCTCTGTATATGTCGTAGCTTTCTCTCCAGCACCTTCATATTTCTTATGCCTTGGAATGATGCGAACAAGCGGTTCGTCAGGACCATTGGTAAGGGTCAGAAGTACACATCTCTCTTTAATGACGGCAGTGTGTCTAGGACACACAGGATCAATAATCTTCTTATCCAAAGTTTGTCCCATTCCATGAGATTGAGATTTTTGGAAGCCCCCTAAAAAAGAGACGGAGAAGTTAATCTTCGCATTAAATGAGCTATAATCATCTACAAGCATAAACTGAAGAATAAACTGTATCATATAAATAAATATACCTACTTCAAGTATGAAATTTGAGAAAGTCATCTATATTATCTTACCTGTTCAAGAATAAACTGTATCAAAGCCTCAACTTTAAGACCCCTTCGCACAATACCCTGAACAGTTGGAAAATGAGGGTCATCCCACCCATCAACCTTTCCATTTTGAACAAACCAGAGAAGCTTACGCTTGCTGAGAAGTGTGTAAACCATATTCAACCGGCTAAACTCATAAATGTGAACCTTCTTAACTCCCATATCCTCTTGGATTCTATGATATTGAGCATTACGATCATGATACTCACTAGAACGAAGTGCATGTGTTATTCGTTCTTTAGCATCAACAAATGGACATGCAAAATCATATGTTGGGCATAACTTGTACTTAGACCCAATTCGATGGAGGGGAAGTGGATTGCAACGGTAATAGACTGGATCTCGAAGAGATTTGTTAGGGTCCTGCATGTCTAATTTCCCCCAAAGACAGCACTGCACACCCCTTTCAGACCCCAATATCATTTGCTTCCACAATTTCATATTCTCATCCACACTGTTGCTCCTACATTTTGATTCAATCCCATCCATCCTTTCTTTCTGCATTTGCTCACATGGTGTATCATCAACATAAGCCTTGCCCTGTCGAATCAAATTCTCAGCCATTGCCATCAAATCTGGGAAATAATCCGAAGTTTAAGTAACTTCTTCATACTTGATACCCAGTGTCTCGATGTCTTTCAAAAGATTGTCAACAAATTCATTGCTTTCTTTGGCAGGGTTTGTATCATCAAAACGCACTATCAGCTGACCTTGGTACCTCTGGGCAAAATAGTGATTCAATAGTGCTGCTTTTGAGTGCCCAATGTGAAGATAACCGCTTGGTTCTGGCGCAAAAAGCAAACGCACCTTGCCAATTTCAGCATCATGAAGATCTACCTCAAAAGATGGGCGGTTGAATGCTTTTCCCTTTTCAGAAACATCTGCACTCACACTTTTGATTGTTGGATACCCTGTTGGTCTATTAATTTAGCTGTCGCTGGCTTTCCTACACCTCTCTTACCAAGAAACGTCACTGTGGCTTCATTCAAAGAGTCACTATATTCTGCAGATACCGAGTTGAACCACCGTACCAGGTTCTGGTACTTCTTTGATTTCCTCAAACTTTCCCAATCTTTGCCCAGTTCCTTCAGAGTATAGAAGATTAAGCAACCACAAAAGACATGATATAAAAAATTTATAAGTTAAAAAAATGAAAGCTTTGGAATTGTCAATCAGTGCCCAAAACCTGAAATCAGAAGGTGATTGGAAACATAATCCCTAATTACTTTGGTTTCAACAAAAAAAAAAAAAAAAATAATCATCTAATATAAACTGCATGATCATAAATTCATCAATTCTTGGTGCTTTGTAAGGGATGTAATAAGGTTAAAGGTTTTGGGACAATCAAGGGTACTCAACCAAGACAAAAATTCTTGACACTCACCAAAATCTCTAAATCCAAAAGAAACACAATAAATGAATGTATTGAACACTTTTTTCCTAATTCCTGACCTCGGATAAATTTGAATTTTAAATGATTGATTAGAGCTCCCAGATCAGGACTAGGAAAAGAGTTTTCAAAACAATTAAATATTTGTATTCAAAATTGCCAACCAACAAACAGAGCTCCAAAAAATCTTTGTAAAACTCCATTTGAATGGCCCTATGGCGAACAAGGAAATGGGTTTTTTTCTGGACAGATTTAAAGGTATTGCTTCTTCTTTCTAAAGGATGTGGACCCCAAAAACATAACAATGACATATATGCAACCTGAAGAAAGAGTCCATGCTTCTCATATTTAATTTGCAGTCAGCTTAAATATGCCCTAATGTAATTTCTAGAAAAAACCACATTTTCTTGTTTGCCATAGGGCCATTCAAATGGATGCTTACAAAGATTTTTTTGGCATTCTGTTCATTGACTAACAATTTTGATGTTTCATTGTGTTGAAAACTCTTTCCAAAAATAGAGAATCTGAAACTTTTACCTGCAAGAGCTGACCAGATTGCTGTATCTGCTATAGACAAACACTGACCAACCACAAAAGTACGCTTCTCAAGATATTTGGCCACGTAGTTGCATGCATTCTCAAATTCAGAGCCAGATGAAAAAACCAAAACATATTCTAGCCATTCATCGATCTGATAAAAATTATGATAAGAAGAAAGAAGAGAAAGATACTTGTTAAGAACCAAAAATATAAAAGAAATACACTGCTAAACTTGAAATTTTTATAAGAAACGTAATTTCATGTATGTGAGAGATAAAGAAATAGACCAAAGATAGTTACCTCGCCAGATTCATATGTGTTCTGCCCATACAATTTGGCAACTCTACCAATGTAACAGAGAAGAACATATATGCCATGCAATTTCAACCTAGAATAAAAGTTAGGTTGGGAATAACATTAATTTTGATTGTTTTTCAAACTGGGACATCAATAGGAAATTTTTAAAAAATCCAAAAAACATGCTACTACCACATCCAGAATCAGTAAACCCCAAACAGAGAACTCCATCAGACAAAAATTAAAATTTTTCATTCTAAGAACAAGTTCATGAGTGAGGAAAAAAAACCTCGGATAAGTGGAAAGTAAGAATAGAGCCAGAAGGATCATAAAAAGATGCACAAGCTTTGCAACAGCAACAACTGATAGTGGAGGGCTATCAGCTGAATATGATAGTTTGACCTCCATTTTAATAGGAATGTAGGTTAGTCCTAACTATAAGAATCCAGGAAGCCTTGAGAGCCCAGGAGCTTTCTGGAACAAGGAACAGAGAACAGGGAACTCAGAAAAGCCTTCTAAACCTTGGAACCCCAATAAATGAAGTAGAATTAACTGTCAACAGACAAGTTAGAATACTGTCTACAGAGAAGCTATAAAGAAAAGGATCTGGTGGCTCAACGTAGTTTTCATCTAAAGCTATTATGTTTTACACCATGAATAAGTTGTATAATTAGGTTGTTTTCATAGGTATACGCTCTAAAGTCTAACAAAATAAAGAGAACCAAAATGCTATAAGAAAATTAAACCAAAACTAATATTAACTCCAGATATAGATTTGAGACTTATTTATAATAAAAGTATTGTATTGTTTCTCATCTACTAATTTATCAGGAAATTACCCCAATTTTTTCCTATTAAGCCCCCACTGTATTTTGAGAGCAGGTAAAACTGTAATCAATATATATATCACATTTATATTAGAATGGGAGGAAAACACACCCATTAGAGAAGTGGAAAGTAGGCACAGAGCCAGAAGCATCAGATGCTAAATTGATGCCGGCAAGCTTCACAGCAGCAATAGCATATAGCGGAGGGCTCTCAGCTGCAAATGATAACTTCTTGATCTCCATAATCCCCACCTGCCCTGTAATTTTTCCATAATCAATACTAACGATTATAAAACTGAAAAATTAATCAACTAAATGGAAAAAATATACATATGGTTAACACTAAGAAGAAATACTAACCCCAAGCGGAAAACAAAATACAGCTTATAGAAAACTATGATAAATCACAAACTATCAAGGTAGGAACTAGAATTTCCAAATCAAGATAGTTTAGGGTTAATATTCTAAATAATGAAATTCATAGAACCATAAATTGACAAATAGAAGCAGCCTCCTTAAACATAGTGAAGATATGAGTAAAAAGGTAAAATATAGATATTGAAAAGCAAAAGGTGGGTAGTGGATTCTTTGTATTCCAAGTACCGTTTTTGTTCCCACAATGTAAATGTAAATGCAAATGCAACGCTACAGTCCACAGATTAAACTGGCCTTATTAGACTCAGTAAATTGAATTGAATCACAATTAATAACATTGACTTCCCAAACCCAACTGAATGGAAGCATCAAAAGGGGGGATCTAAAAACCCTAAACGACAAGCTATTAATAATCTTTACTGATTAAAATTTCAACTTCACTCAATTGAAAATAGAGTGAGAAGTAATCCGAAATTCGACGAGTTAATATACTTACAAGATGATCAGGATTTAAGTGTGAAGAAAAGGCGGCTAAAACGATGCCTTTTGAATGGGGTCGCGGCTGGGAAAAACACTGTCGCGGTAATCGACTGAGTATCAGCTCTCGCTGGAAATAGAAAAGCAGATAGAAGAGTACAGAGTGTACGAAGGTAATTTACTAGAAAAATATTACTTTAAAAGGGAAAAGCAAAAAGCTAAAATCCATCGTAATTTTTTATTTAAAAAATAATTTTTATTCATCTATTCTTTTTCTTCGATCTTCCTATCAACATTCTTAAACTCTTTCCAAGCTTTGGAAGTCATTTTCCTTTTTTTTTTTTTTCTAACTCTAAGATGTTATTAACAGAATCTGATAGAAATATGAAAATTTTCGTTTCGGACTTTAAAGTGAAACTTGTTATCAGGGTTTTGATCATGGGCTTAACTTTATGTTATCTAGAGTTTAGGTTGTCTATTAAACACTTTGGCATCAGGATCCTGGAAATGATATCCTCTTCGCCTCTGGTGGCTTTCCTTGTGAGGAATGCATGGTTTCCATCGTGTGGAGGATTGCTTGTAGCTGCCTTTTACAAGGTGGGCAGGTTTGCTCTCTTCGGCAATGCTCTTCTTTCATCTCCATGATCATTTTGGGGTAGTCAAGTTTTTTAAATGCAACATAAGGAGATTTAGAAGTCAAGCAATCAGACACACATGTGGGTACCTGCTTTCCCTCGTGAGGAGGATTAGCAGGGGCTGCCTTGTGCATGGTAGGCACATATACTGCTTTTAACAAAGCTTAACGTCTCATCTCAAGGTCCATTTTGATGGTTTCAAGCATGTCAATTGCAAAATGAGGAGTTTCATGTGCTATACAACTAGATACATTTGCAGAGACACGTTTGCCATGATTCGGACTTTCGGCAGGCTTTGTTTTTCAAAGATTTGGCTGCTCAAATCTGTTTGCATTGTTCACGGGTACTATTCCGTGAACAGTGAATTCTGGAAAAATTTTCCAGATTTTGCTTGTTGTTTCAACCATTTTCCAGGCCTTGATTCATCCGTCTCTGAAGACTGCCTGGGACCATTTTTTGGCTCACCAAGACATGATGTCACAAGCTCCTCAGGCTGCACTTTGGTGTCTTAGGTGGCCGGAATCGAAGCTTGCATGGGCTGAAGAAACTCTTGGAAAAATCAGCTTTGCTTATGCATTGTGCTGGCTCATTTTGACCTCCAAATTGCCGAGTCCTCCCTGGATTTTTTCACTTGATGGCTGAAGCATTTTCCTCTCGAGAAGGCTGAGTTTTCTACTCTCAAGTTATGCTGTTGGGCTGAATATTATGCATAATTGATGGCGGCTGAATCAAGCTGTGGCGGTAATTTGGAGGAGCCTGGAGTGACTTGGCTGCTGGTCCTTTTTGAGCTTGATAGCTTCTTGTCCAGTTGGTCCTCTCGGCTTTCTCCTCTGTTTGTTAGCTTTGCCTTGTTTTGGTTGGTTGAATACTTCTAAGATAGAAGTATTGATAATTTCTTTATATTCTTTTATACGTAAACTCTAGATATATTAGTTTTGATTTGATTCGTAAGGCTTTTTTTATTGTCTTTCTCCTCTCTTGACCTTTTTCTTCGTAAGAACGAAAATAGACCTTCAAAGCAATTTAATTAATCCGTGATGTTTTTTGCGAACAGGTTTGCCTCGCTGCGCCTAGATTATTTCAGACCTGCCCCCTTTTTTTGGTTTATATATTTTAATCGCAAACAGAAAAAAGGTTTGGCCATGTAATTCATGTTCATATTTTGAAATGATATGAATGCGATTGGTTAATACCCATCCCCCTTTTACCTCTGTAAGCATCGATGATTTTCCTAATAGAAGAGGGGTAAACAATATTTCGAAAAATAAACCTTATATCAGTCGAGATCTCCCCCTAAGCTCCCACTTGTCCACCCGGACTTCATTAATTTTTCAACATGTTCTATCGGATATATACCATATGTAAGTACCCACATGGTCATCTGATAATCAACCCATACAAATTATCTATGCTTTTGTATATTAATCGGTAACACAGATATGTCACATACATAAAGAATTAACTAGAACAAATATATCCTTCTTTAATTAAATAAAACACCAAACCTTAGATAATCAGTCTCTTTAGATTATATTAAGATAACATCATACCAAACAACAACCCAGGCAGTGTATGTACACTTGACTGGCCAAGCAACTAGTTACAAAATGGACCCTTCCCCAGGTTCAAGATAGCAGCTCATTTTTACATGGCAGGTGACTATCTAAATTGAAGTTACTGAACCATGTAGACCTCAAAATACTTCTACTGGTACAAGACATCCCACTTTGTTCCATGCGTATCACTTACAATTTTAGCAACAACTACTTGTGTTCATGGCCCAATAATTGATTGAATCTGAAAACAGAAAAAACTAAATTACTCCTTAGAAGCTCAACATCCAAGTTCCTTGGTAATAATTCCATCGCCAATCAATCAAACATTCATAATTTCTTTAGAATATGAACGTACACTCACAGGAACTAAAAGGGCAAATACCTTATCAGTGAATACTCGGAATACCTCTGTCCCCATAGCCTTGTCAAGGTCCTAACCAAAGTTAACGACCAAATTTAGCAGGTAATTTTGCCATCAAAGCTTAAATGAGAACCTTAAAAAGCAATGAGAAAACTAATTTTCAAGCAGAAAAGCTAGGGAGAAAAATAAATCCTCGGGCATTCATTCAAGTCGGAAATTCAGTACTCAGTACTCACAGTCTCTGCATCGAAGGAGCTATCAACACCCAAGATGAGCTTCTGAAGGCTTTCATCTTTTAATGCATCACGAATTTCACTGGAAGAAGCTGCTTAAGAGAACGTGACATAATTACATCCAGCAGAATACAAATTATGGACTTGGGATTTATTTTGAAGATTACCTAGTCACATAACCGTACCTATAGATTCTAATTGCACCTTCGACAGCACCTCACCCGGTTCATCAACATTCAATGGCCTTTCTGCAGACGATTGTGAAATAGCAACTGACAAATATGAAAACAAGAAATTAAAATAGTGGGATTAAATAACACATGCTTTTGTTAAAATATACTATCATTTGTGTCAACGAATACATAGATTCCACAAAAACTGTATTCTCAAGTGATTATGACAGCCAGAAGATAGCTCAAATGAGACATTGTAATGACTCCTAAAAAGAAAATCGTGTTAATATCAAAGCTGACACTACTTGATACCAGTCTTTTATACAAGTGGTTAAACCGTTTGATCCGTTACTTTAGAAAATGAGAAAACAGGTCAAAGATTTAAGCAAAAATATATGAAAGGACACAGACTATTATCTAACACTATTAGTATGAGATTGCTAGACTGAGAAACAAAAGTTCTTCAACATAACATATAAACAGGAAACAATCAGTAAGTGATGAGAAAGGTGAGTGTGACCTCACGATGACTTAAATGTCAAAGGCATCATATCCAATACCTCATTGATATATTCATGAAAAGTCAAATGGATATTGAAAGTACACATATCTCAGCTGTGAAAAATAAGAGTTAGGAAATTGATTTACATGAAGTTGAGTGACAAACTTCTTACTTGATTTTCCCTCAACAGGTTCTGTCTTGGCACAAGGAATTTCTGCAGAAGTCATACAAGGTTGGTTAGTTTCCATAACTGGTAGCACAATCAACAGGCAGCTTCCAACTATTACAATGTAACTATAGCACATATCCAGAATTTTTTCCCTTGAATTTATACTTTAGTGATTAGTTGTGTGTAAAATTTGAATTAATACCATATAGTGATTAGTTGTGTGTAAAATTTGAATTAATACCATATAGTGATTAGTTGTGTGTACAATTTGAATTAATACCATATACAATTCATTCACCTATGTTTACTTTTTATTGAATGACCAAATGATTGAAATATATACAAGAATCACCAATGAAATATATAAAACTAATTTTGGTTCATTCAATTATCTTTAGTTTTAATTCAATCTGATCTCATAAACTAAAAGATGAGGTACCTTTGTGTTTCTTGAAACAAGCTAAAGAACAACTGAAAGCACAAAGAGAAATATATATAAGAATACGAAAGGTTAAAGTCAACAAAAATAAAAATATGAGTTAACAGAAAAAGGAAAGTGGTTGAGCTTACTAAGCAGCAAGACAGGTTGGGCACTTGTACTTAGATTGAGCTTCATTGCAGACTTGACACTTTCGAGGAGGGCCCATTTAAACTAATTCAATATCTTTGAAGTCTGTAAAAGAGAAAAATTCAATCACAGAATTATATATAAAGAAATGATTGTAATTGAAAGTTGTGGAATAAGAGTATCATCTTCCATACCCACAGTATTATTTATATCTGACAAATTTCTACTTAATCACAGCAAACAATCGCCAAGAACCAAGAATACAAAGCAAGAAACTAGAAATTTCTGAATTAAATCTGAATTTTCATTAACTGAAAAATTAGGGTTTTACAATTATTTATACAACTCAACACTAACTGAAAAACAACTCATTATCATTACAATTAATCTCCACCAATCAATTTCAACTGAAATAACTACCTTGACTCATCTTGTTGACCAATTGCTAACTCACCAGAATCAACTCAGCTTCCAGAAATCACCAAACTCAACAGCAGCTTCCCTTTTCCTCTTCAGCTTAATACAAAAACACTTTGTTTATATTACTTAACCCAAAACGCTGTTTTGGTGCTTATTTTAATTTTTCACTAAACGCATCGTTTGGGCCAGCCTTCCTAACAGTATCCTTACTATCAATGGTAAGACAATGTGGGGAAGTAGTAAATATAAACGGTAGACCATTTATGGTGATTAGCACATCTGCCACATTATCCTTCTATGTGTTATATCAATGCCAAACAATTTTTGGCAAGGATATAAATATTACAGTGGGTATGGAAAATTACAACACGTATATAAATATGATAGGTGATATTGTAGTTATACTGTCATATAATCAGCAATTTTAGATTTATAGTAATCCATGGAATTTGCACTCTTTTAGTCTTTTACTTTTTTTCTGGCAGGATATATCCAAGACATGAAAGGGAGGATTGTGTAATATTAACAGGGGCCACAGAGCTCCCTCGTTCATCCGCATCAATATCATTATCAACTGAATGAAAAATTGAAAACAGCTTACCTATGATACACAGTTGATACTTGTAAAAAAGCATATAATTAATTATGAGTTCGAATATGGATCATATATCGGGCAATCATGTATCTAGAAACTTCATATGAGGTCTACTTGGTCAAATGCCTAGCAATAAACTTAAAAAAGGATCAAAAACTTTTTCATACTGTCAACATCCTTCCTTTCCATTGTTTTCCTTATACCTTTGAAGAAAGAAATCCCACTTGTGTCTATGGCAATGGCAAAAACCACTCATGAAAAAACATAAATCAGCAAAATGACAAATAGAAGCAGCCGCCTTAAACACAGTCAGTGAAGATATGTGTTAAAAAGTTATATATAGATTTTGAAAAGCAAAAGATGGGTAGTGGACTCTTGTATTTCAAGTAGCGTTTTTGTTCCCACAATGTAAATGTAAACGCAAATGCATCGCTATAGCCCATAGTATTAGACTCGCCGTATTAGACGAAGTAAAAAGAGTTGATTCACATGCAAAGTAACATTGAATCCCAACACCGAGTTGAATAGAAGCAGCAAAAGGGAGACAAAAAAACCCTAAACTACAAGCTATCAATAATCTATGCTGATTTATATTTCAATTTCACCCAATTGAAAAAGAGAGTGAGAAGTAATCCAAAATTCGACGAGTTTATGTACTTACAAGATGACGAGGACTTCAATGTGAAGAAAAGGTGGCTAAAATAATGCCGCTTGAATGGCGTCGCGGCTGAAAAGATGCCGTCGCGGTATTCCAGTGGCTTCTGGATTTGTAGCAGCTCTCACCGTGAGAAGGGAAGTATGGGGTTCACCAATTTTGAAAAGGTGTTAACATAAAAATGGTGCAAAAGTAAATTTAAGGGGAATTATTATACTAAAAAGGCTAACATAAAAATGGGAATTATTATTCCCCGCAAGATTTCCCTGAACGATAGTTCACTCAAAAACTTTAAAACAATTAAATTCTCATCTGTTAATTACAATCATTCGTAATTAAATTTATAGGTATTTTTATTTTTTAAATAAAACATAAAAAATAATAAAATCAATTTTATAAAATTAATTAAAATATAAATAATATTTATATAATATTAAAATAAAAATAAAAATAATAAAAAAGTTATTACTCACCCTTAACTAATCAGGTGACTGAAAATGAATATTTAGTTTTATTGATAGTTAGATCTATCTCTCTCGATATTTGATATGATAGTTAAATATTTGACGAAAACGATTAAAAACAATCAGTTTTAAGCATATCAGTCATTTCTGATATTTTTCAATGACGAAAGCTATCATATCTGACCACATTCACCATCGAGACTGTTAGATCCAATCACTAATAAAATTAAATATCTGTTTTTAACCATTAAATTAGGTTAATAATGACTACTACCGTTAATAACTATCGATAGTGATGACCGTTTCTTTAAAATTTTTATTTTATTTTTATATTTTTAAATCACCACAATCTTTTCAAAATGAAAAAGTTAAAAGAAAATGAGTGTTTTTCACTTTTTTAAATATTCTTGTGTGAGACTTTGTCATTTAAAGTGGTCTTGAAAGGATTTTAATTGTTTAGTCTTTTAAATATAATATATATTATAATTTATATATTTTTATATTTAAAATAATTAAAAAATAGGGCTAATTAGTGGATCGGGCCGGATTATGAGCCAAATCTTAAGATCTGTAGCCGGGGTCGCCAATCCTGCGGGCTTAGATTAGCAAAGAAATTTCGTATTAGGTAGTTGTGGGCTAGGCCTGATCAGCCATGTTTGGGTTGGGAAGCGGCTGACTCGGCCCATTTGACTCCTCTAATTCCACCACAAAGGGATTGACAGATGGCTGGGCCGACGAGGAAAACAAGGTGGCTGCAGCTGCGAGCACTGGGTCTTTTTTGTTTATAATTTTGTTATTAAAATCATGAACGAAAAATTTCATCCAATTTGTTACTATGATAGGGGTAACATTGTAATTTCAACTATATAATTTGTAGAAATGATGAAAGAAGACCAACGTACATCATCAAGAAAAGAATTAGTCAAATTTTATTATATTTAAAAATGTATTAAATAATATATTAAATTATTATTTATGATCAATTTGTTATTATTTATAATTCAACCAGTTAAAGATTTATGGGAATATGATCTAAAGGTTTGGATTGTGTCTCTAGATACAAAAAAATTTTGAATCAATCCGACTCAAAGGCTTATGTGTTTATGAAGCTTGATCCAACCTCTAAACCTTGTAGATCAAACAGGGTAAGACCCAATTCACTTTGACCCATTAACCTCTTTAATATGAACATAATTTTTTTAGCTTGAAAAATATAGACAAGCTTCCATAATAGAACGGTGATAAACAATATTTTGAAAATCCTTGGAGTAGTCTCAATCCGGCCATGAGGGTGCGAACCAAGTTCAAGTTAAATTAGTAGAGAACATGCGTCATGTACCATCAATTCAAACGGAATTTAACTTGGATTGGCCCCTTCACCAGGTCACACAGGCAGCCAGAGCCTGACTTGTAAAGTAAAATTAGGAAATCGACTTATTGCTTAACCTATATTTCCAATAATTTTAACAATTCTCCAAACAAGGAAATTTATATTAAGAATTACTTGGGCTACGAAATACAAATCTCCTTTGTGTTGTCATACATGGGAAGAAGACTGGCCTTTCATTGTTAATGAAAGTGAAGCCACAGCCTCTCCAACTGTCAAGAACAGGCTCTCTGGTTTTCTGAAATCTTCAGCTTCATCTGACCTTTGCAATTTTTCCATTACTTCAGCCAGAGGATTCACCAACACAAGCTGTGGATATCACCATTAGTGTGATCAACATCAATATCAACTTAATGTAAAATCTTTGGTTGATACTTGTAAAAAAGCATTTAATGAATTATGAGCTTAATTACAGTCCGTTTATGAGGCAATTATCTATAGAGAAACTCTTTTCCTACCATAAGTTCTATTGGTCCGAATATTCCCATATGGTCAAATGCCTAGCAATAAACTTTTGCAAGACTAAAAGTTTGTTCATACTTGCCTCTATACCCTTCATTTCCATTGTTCTCCTTAAATCTTTGAAGAAAGAAATTCCACTAGTGTCTATGGCACTGACAGCTGAAAGGCAATTATATATAAAAGGGTTGATATTTCAGTGAAATTTATGACTTGAAGAAAGCTTGTAGCTGAAGCTGAACTTGCCTGACATATCCAACATCAGATATCTAAGGCTTGACTGCTTGTTTAAATCTTCTTCAGCTTCATGTTCATCGATCCACCGCAATATCCTTCAGTAACAAATGGAAAGAAACAGGATCAAAATTGATTAATAAGCTGAAGATTTCTTGAACAAAAGTTTCAAAATTTATAACAAAATTAACCTCTCATTTAGATACGTGGTGTTTGCAAAGTTAATTGGAGCTTCAATGCTTAAAATAAGAAAACCAGGCACCCTTATTGCTTCCTTGTAATGGTGAAGATTGCGGTAAACATCTGTCCCGGGGATGTTTCCCAACATCACTGTTTTCGGCCGAGTAATTTGTAGGAGGATCTTGAAAATTGATATTCCAACCTGATCATCATAGTCACCGGCATTGTATATTATACCAAACATGTAAAATTCTGATGGCTTTTTAGGTCCATTCAAGTTTGAGCATCCTGTGAACTTACTGCAATTGCAAGGCCATCTTCAACAGAAACGAAAATGACACCAAAGAATGCACACAACAGAACAAGGAAGTCGAATTTGTCGATCTTCCAAATCTGATAAGCTGCTGGAATGTCGATGAGGCCAACCACTGCTGACATTATGATGGAGCCCAGAACAACATTTGGTGTGTACTGGAAGAGTGGCATGAGGAAGAGGAGAGTCACCATAACCGTTACTGACATTACCACGTTTGACACCGCTGTCTTGGCGCCCGCATTGTGATTGACAGCAGACCTTGAGAATGAGCCTGCAATTCAAAATTATAGTTAAAATATTTCAAATGATGAAGCCTACTTAGCTTATGCTTCTTAGATGAACATGAAAATTGATGCGCACCTGTCGTAATGTAGCATGAAGTGGAGGAGCCAACCATGTTCATTAGCCCAATTGCAATCATTTCCTTGTTACCATCAACTTTATAATTTTTAAGAGACGCAAAAGTCCTTCCAACTGCAATTCCTTCCTGTTTAATGCAAAGTTTAGCAACAGAAAACATGCGGAAAAAAAAAAAAAATTGCAAAACCATTTTGAATCTTCATGCAAGTTTTTTACATTAACAAAATAAGTTTCATTTGCGAAGTTTGGAAAAAAAAAATTAGAAAAGTGAAAAACTTACAGTGAGAGAAATAATGCCAGTGAGAAGTCCAGTTTTCATGACGAGTCCCAAATGGGTTCCACGAAACCTCAACATATTCCATGATGGGGGATTTAGTCCTTCCTGCAATTTCCCAATCTTACAACAAAAACAGACGAACGTTATCAGTCCGATAAGACAAGGCATATCTCATTATTATATGATTTAATATTAATCAAAAGGTAAGGCCCTGAAACTCACTATGCTGATGCCATGGCGTTGAGCCTTGAATGCAAAAACCAGAAGAGTAGAAATGATGACAGAGACAAGAGGGGCTCCAGCTGATACCCAGAAGAGTTTTGGTCGTTTCATGCCCTGAAACTCCGTGGCACACAACTCAATATATGGGATCAAATGTCCATGCCATTTCACTACAAAATGCTCACTAGTTAACTGACCGTCAAATTCCGTGGACCTTGAAAAAAATTTGCTTACCTCTTTATAGCGATAGGACGGGTAGTCAATTAATATACTTCTATGATTCGCCGATTTTATATTAATAATATATATACATATATGTGTGTGTAGTTAAATGATGACCAAATGACTAC
Source organism: Anacardium occidentale (assembly GCA_026122585.1). Classification (NCBI taxonomy): domain Eukaryota; kingdom Viridiplantae; phylum Streptophyta; class Magnoliopsida; order Sapindales; family Anacardiaceae; genus Anacardium; species Anacardium occidentale. Next base: position 306,765 of record JAJEJH010000031.1, read on the forward strand.
TTCCCAATTCCCACCCATGGTTCGGGAAAATGACCAAATGTCTATTTTTAATATTTTTTAAAACGAGAAAGTGAGGGTGAGGAAGACGAAGGAGATGGATGATGTTCAAGAGAAGAATAGAACTCACGATGTGTCTTGTTACAAGAAGGAACCCTAGAAAGCAAAACCCCATCAGTATTGTTTGCCATGACCACTGCGAAAACAGATAAAATAAAATAATTATATAATATGAATATATTTCATCTGCAATCAAGATTATAATTAATATATAAATTCTTTTCTTAATTTTTTATTCTGAATGACTTTGTGTCATTTTAAAGCGGCACCACACGGGAATTTTTGTTAATTAGCCAGAGGGATTAATATAATTAACTCTGATTAACGTTAATTACCTCATTAGTTTTGTGAAAAACAGAAGCCATTACGGGAACCAGACCCATTTGTTTAGTGAAATGAGTGATTCCGAGGAGGCTTTTAAGCTGTTGAAGAGAGACAATAATGGCGGCACCCGCCATGAATCCAATAAGAATTGCCTTAGAAAGAAAATCAATGATGAATCCAAGCCTGCATCAAACGCATAACATTGCTCAAACTCAAAAACCATCAAATCACCATGAGGGTGGTCTTCGTTTTCACTAATATACATAAAAATTTTCACCTCAAAAATCCCAGAGAAGCTTGAACAACACCGGCAAAAAAAGTTGCAGTGAACGCCAGTTGCAGAAACAGAAGAGGGTCATTTGTGGGAGAAACTTCTTGGCCGAGCATTGATCCCAGAATCAAAGAAGCAATCGATACTGGCCCGACTGCCAGGTCCCTAGAGCTTCCAAGAGCCGCATAAACAAGAGGCGGCACAAAGCTAGAATCTAAACAAATCATATAAAAAGCAAAGGGAGCTTCATCAACCTCTTTTGTCTTTTTTTTTCCATGAAGTAATGGAAGAAGCTCTAAAAGAATTACTCACAGAGACCAACTATGGGAGGCAGACCGGCGAGTTTAGCGTAACTGATACCCTGAAGGACAAAAATCTGCTGAGAAAATAGAGTTGTCATAGAAACAATGAATTAAAGTTTGTGCTTTTTTTTTTTTTTTAACCTGAGGGATGGCTAAGCTGGCAATGGTGAGGCCAGAGACGATATCAGATTTCAAGAGTTTGAAGCTGTAATCAGGCCCCCATTCGAGAATAGGGAAGATGTATTCAGCTCCAAGGATCCATTTCCTCTTTGAGGACTGGCCTTTAAACTGCCGCAAAGGGTCATCAGGGAAGAAGGTTTCTTTGAGCCTTGTTTTGAGCTTCTGAATGGTGGTTTTGTGAGGTGGTGGCACCACTCCGTGCACCTCCATTGGCGTTATTGCCAAGCTGCAATACTCGGAATCATGAATCCGATGTGGATGCATGGCAGTGTTGGTGCTAGAATTTGGCTCCATGGATGAGAAATTCACGAGTGTATGGCTTCTTTTCTGGATCAGCAATTCTCAGCTTTATCAATTAAAACTTTCAGCGAGACTGCCAGAGAAACATCAAAAAATGGGGCCGATGGGGGCACGAGGGGCAAATTTTGGCATGTTGTATGAGTTTTAATGCCTTATTCCCTCTTTACCAAAGATTGTGCACTTCTATAAGAAGTTGCCCACAGAGAGAAGAATCGATTATAGGGTAGAAACCATGAAGAGATCAGAAGGACTCAAGAACTACACATAATATATGTAGAGCTTCTCCTCTTTTAATAGTGTGATCCAATAGGTCATCTCAAGTCACGCAAAATTAACGTATGAAGAGAGATCATATACGTCTATTTTGTACCCATATATATGTTCAATTCACTAGGAAATTGCAGATTCTTTTTTTTTTTTTTTTTTTGGAAAATGTTAATTATATTTATGACCAAAAATATGCATAGTACAAGGGACATAATACCCCAAGATATATCTATACAAAAGCTCTAAACCTCCTCCCATGCAAATACAATGATAATACAAGAAAATATTGAACAAGGAACTTCATCTGAACAACAATTCAATAAATTAAAATCATGAATTTCTCCTTTTTCAACTTTAACCCTAATCACAGGAAAGGTTGAAATCAAAAAATGAAAGTTCAATCAAACAATAATCCAAAATTTAATATAAAAAATGAAAATCAAGGTTTTCATGAAAGGGTGATTAAACTTAACGGGTCCATGTTATGTCAGAAAATGATAAAGATTTAAGAGAAGTGCTAAGTAATCACAGTTTTAGTTTATTTTTGTCTTCACTGATCATGTTCAAGTTCTTCCAAGAGAATTATGACTTCTTTTTTTTTTTTTTTATAATTGATCAAAAGCAACCTCCTTTCATACCAAAGCTAATGTAATCAATAATAAGAAATTAGACCTAACCTAATCAGAAATATATGGCCCATCCAAATTCGGCTTGTTCATTCACTCCAAAACAAGCCCTAGTAGGAAAGAATCATTCTATTCTAACCACCAATCAAAATTTTTCTAATTCTCATAGATGCCATGCATTATAACTTAGTGGCCTTACAGTTTTCTGCATCCAGAAGCAATCATTTGAATTTTCTGGAGAAAGAAAAAAAAGTCATAGGTGTTCTTGATAAAGAGGATAATCGTTCTAGCAAGAGGATGAGGATCCAAGAATGGCATGATAAGAAAAGAAAAATTGAGGAGATATGACAGGGGACAAAGAGAGTTGATTTGATATTGAAAAGACTCAAAAGAATGTCAATTAAGGCATAAATGTTAGAAGAAAATTTTATAGATGGGGAAGATTTATTTTTAAAATGTAGGTTTAAAAAGAAAAAAGACCAATTATTATAATTTAAACAATTATTATATTTTGTGGGCTAGTTCACAGATGTTCAATTAAATAAATCTCAAAACAATAAAGTTACCTCTTTCTAAAGGTTTTAAACATTGGATTGGCATGAGTTTCTATTGTTGCCATTAAGTAATGCTAATTACAATATTAGACTTACAATTATCAACTTGTTAATCACTTAATTGAGAATTAAGTTTGAAAATTGATTGATATAATCTTCTTATTAAAGGCAAAGCTTTTACATTGAAGAGTGATTTTTTCTTTACCAACATATTTAAGTCCAACATGTTCATGTCAAGTGTATTCAAATATAGATTATAGATTGAGTCAAGTACAAGAGAATTAAAATATCATCTACATAAACTAAGTTCTTATAAAGGTCAAACAACACCTTATTACATTAGAAGCACCCTCTTATTACCCCTGAAGCCACCACCCTATTATATTCATTGAACCTAATTGGATAAGTTTTGGAGTTTGCATCCTTTGATTTCAGTTTCCATACAAGACAAGAGCATGGACCAAAAGGAATCATCAATCATTTGCCTTTAGAAAAAGAAAAAAGCCCCACGATTAAAATGCCACGTGTCCAATTGTTTGTGGATTTTAAAGAGTTGGGTTTAATAATTTCTATCAAGAAATCATGATGGATCTATACATATACCTAAATAGCAAATATTATTGTTGTCTATCAAGGGTAAAAGGTTGGTTCAATAATTTACATATGGTCATAAGATTCTAAAGGTTGATAAGGATAACAATGTCAAATCACAATAGGACCCCAAAGATAAAGGAGATATTCTTACAACATTCAACATGAAGAACTTGTTAAGGGCATGGACAATATTCAAGTTTCTCTTTAATGGAACCTTTTTGAGCCCAAAGACAAGCCACATGCTGTAGGGGTGGCAAAGTTATAAAGGGAGATTGCACAAGTTTGTGGTCCTTTGATCTTAACCATACTCGCAAAAAGTTGTATAACAAGATAAGAACTAATACTTTGTCATGAAAATAGAAAAAAAAAAAAAAACTAAATTAAATAATGAATTAGTCTTTTATTTCAAATGTTTTTAACAATTCATCGAATATGTTTTTATCTCATAAATTCAATTACTAACTCTAATATGTTTTTAATATGATATTTTATCCCTTATAATGCACATTTATTATATGAACTTGGAAATTGCCATCACAATTAGACTGGATTCGAATTATATACACTCAAATTCATTTTTAAATTCAATTTGAATAAGTTTGAAATAGATTATTTAAATTTGAATCTAAACTATAATATTTTGAAAATTTTTGAAAAACGAATTTAAATGCAAACCAAATATAAATACAAATCCAAATTCAAATTTAAAATTTTTTAATTAAAATTTGTAATAAAATATAAATACGTTTATATTTACAATAAATTATAATAAATATGTTTGTATTGTTAATATGTTATAATAAATATATTTATTATAAACAAACAAATAAATAAATTTTGCTACGGTAATTAACCTAATTCAAACCAAATATAAACCAAATTTTCGAATTTGAATATGAATCCATATTTAACTAAATAAAAATTCGGTGAACACAAATGGAACCCGCCATCAAATAAAATGAATACGAATACATATCTATTCATTACTGATTCAGTTTGAATTTAATCCTAATCACAATAAAACTAAAATCAATGTTTGTATTAGTCGATATGAATGATGTTATCTAATTGGGTTAATACCGATATGACAATAATCAATTGTAAAAATAGATTTGATCTAAACTGATTGATTTTTTTTGTTAATTTTTTGTTTAAGTTAATTGTTTTAAATTTGAGTTTGAGTTTTAATTTTTTGATTATGAATTGAATCTTTTAGATTTAAATTGATCTCAAGCTAATCTTGTTACTAAATCAAGTTAAATAATACTTGCTTCGAAGTGAGATAATATTAATTAATTAAAATTTGATTCAACTACACTTAAACCACTTAACGGTTAAAATTTTATTTAAATTTTATAAATTATATATTTGTCGATCAATATTTATACTTAAAAATAAAATCTTTTTTTAAAGATATATATATATATGTGCAAAATTACAAAATTTTAAGTCTTATTAATATTTTATTTGAATCGAATTATAAACTTGTGAATTCATCAAATCAATTATCCTTAACTTCGTGCTCAGATTAAGGGTTGAACCCAAACACTTCGATTCGCTTTACACTCCTAATCTCTCATCAGGCCAATATCTGTCCGAGAAATAATGGGCTGCCATGGATCATACGGTAGAATTTGGCCCAAACTCCTAAATTATTGGGCCCAATTATTCTCTTAAACCCTGACAATCTAACAAAACCAAAACCTAAAACCCTGGGACCTAGAACCTTCTATCAGTCTCCTGAGCCTCTGCCACAAACTTTCCATCGTTGCTTCGTTATAACCCGAAATCTGAGTCCTCTCCTTTCACGATTCGAACCCTAATATCGAAGCCATGGCAAAGCGCTTGCTCCCCACCCTCAACCGTGTTCTTGTCGAGAAAATTGTCCCTCCGTCCAAAACCAACGCCGGGATTCTCCTGCCCGAGAAGTCAAACAAGGCAAGTACTTCCTATTGGGCGCTCTGTGTCGTGTTGTTTGCGTTGATTCTTGATCGAACGGTTCTGATTTAATTGAATTTTGTTTGATATAAATATTTGAGCAGCTCAACTCTGGGACGGTGATTGCGGTGGGTCCCGGCTTACGTGACAAGGACGGGAAGACGATTCCGGTGTGTTTTAAAGAGGGCGACAACGTGCTCTTGCCTGATTATGGCGGTACCCAAGTCAAGCTCGGTGACAAAGAGTAAGTGCTTTTTGTTTTGTTTAGGGCGCTTTTGGGAGTGTGTGAAATGAGGGTTAAGTGGTTATTACAACTGCTTTTACAGTGCTTTAGGATTAATTTTTAATTGGAGATGTGGGAATTTTTATGGGAGTTTTAGGATAAATTCTAGGGTTTCGAGAGAATTTTTAGAAAAAGATATATATGTGATGGTTGGATTGTGATTAGAGGAATAATCGATGATGTGATATTTAATTCTTGCTAATCATAAATCAATTTTCAAGCAAATAATCATTATTTCTTTTGGATTAGAAATGGAAAAAAAAAAAAATTAAATCCAATAATTAAAAAAATCTAACCCTACGTGCTTTTTGTTTTGTTTAGGGCGCTTTTGGGAGTGTGTGAAATGAGGGTTAAGTGGTTGTTACAACTGCTTTTACAGTGCTTTAGGATTAATTTCTAATTGGAGATGTGGGAATTTTTATGGGAGTTTTAGGATAAATTCTAGGGTTTCGAGAGAATTTTTAAAAAAAGATATATATGTGATGGTTGGATTGTGATTAGAGGAATAATCGATGATGTGATATTTAATTCTTGCTAATCATAAATCAATTTTCAAGCAAATAATCATTATTTCTTTTGGATTAGAAATGGAAAAAAAAAAAAATTAAATCCAATAATTAAAAAAATCTAACCCTACGTGCTTTTTGTTTTGTTTAGGGCGCTTTTGGGAGTGTGTGAAATGAGGGTTAAGTGGTTGTTACAACTGCTTTTACAGTGCTTTAGGATTAATTTCTAATTGGAGATGTGGGAATTTTTATGGGAGTTTTAGGATAAATTCTAGGGTTTCGAGAGAATTTTTAAAAAAAGATATATATGTGATGGTTGGATTGTGATTAGAGGAATAATCGATGATGTGATATTTAATTCTTGCTAATCATAAATCAATTTTCAAGCAAATAATCATTATTTCTTTTGGATTAGAAATGGAAAAAAAAAATTAAATCCAATAATTAAAAAAATCTAACCCTACTTGCTTTTGGATTATGGTTAAACAATGTAAAATGTGGTTATAATACACGATTAGATTATTCACAAAAGCTTTCCTAAACCTCCAATCCAATAATTTTATTGAATAAGTTTATACTAAACAGAGGTTATATTTTATTGGTGGGATTTGTTTGATGCAGGTATCATTTGTATAGGGACGAGGATATCTTGGGTACCCTTCATGATTGAAGAGTTTAGCTAATTGCTTATTTATTTGTAAGGCATTCATGTGTTTTGGACTTGCTTAAATGTAACTCATTAATCAAATGGGGGATTTTGGTTTTGAATTTGATGCTATTCACTTTGGATAATGCTATTGCAAATGCCGCAAACTTTTGGCTTTGATCTTTTAATTTGTTTCTGGTTTTTGTTTATTATTAGCATCGAGGGTATGAGGATGATTGCTAAAATGTTTGGAGAAAAATAAGTCATCTCCCTCCCCTTTTGTTTTTATTGCAGTTTTGTGTACATTATAGCTGATTCTAATTGAATATGTGAATGGGGAAAAATAGTTATGAGAAATCTTTTATAATTCTCTTGGATTCGGCATCCATGGTCGCCATGACAAAAACTCTGGGCGCTGTTGCTATTGCTTGGGCTTATTTCCGGATGACATGGGATGCTTTGTTTTCATTCAAGTGTTCTGACAGTTAAATTCGGATCCTAGGAGAATATGTGAATGTGAAAATAAATGTTGTAAGAAGTATATGTATCGGATGCCTTTGGTTGGTTTCTTACTAAGCAAAATGACATTAAATTCTTGATTTTTATTTGGTGGAGCATGATTGGGATACTGTATTTTCTCGAAGTTCACCGATTTCAGACCCAAAAAAAAAAAATCGATTTGTGGGGTGACAAAGTTTAGCCCCATCTCTCTCATTTTATTGCTGTTATTTTCTAGCCCATTTTTCCTTCATCTCTCCCACTTTTGATTTGCCATAACTCCATCTTGTCTGCAAACATTTGTTTTATTTTAAAAGATTTAAAGGCATTATAAGTAAATTCATATTCCTGTATTCTTTACTGTCAATTACAGGATAATTGTTTATAGATCTTAATTTAATAAAATATATTATTCAAATCAAATGATATATAATAATTTAAATTAGAAAAACATTGAATCAATGGACAATAAAAATAGAATTCAAATGTACAGGATTAAATTTAAATCAAATTAAATATGGATACATGTGTGTTTATGTTTAATTTATTTGTTATTAGTTCGATTTGTGTTCGTATTTATATTCATTAAATTTTTTATAATGAAATTTAAGTTCAAATATGGATTTGAATAAGAGAGTTTGATTTGTATTGTGACAAATTTTATTTATTTATTTTTTATAATACAAATATTTATTATGATTTATAGGAAACATAAAATTATTTTATTATGATTTATTGAAAATACAAACATATTTATTATGATTTATTAAAAATATAAACTTATTTATATTTTACTAACAAATTATAATTAAAAAGCTTTTTATTTAAATTTAGATTCGTGTTCGTAATTGGTTCATATGGTTTGTATTTAAATTTGTATTTATCAGTTTCTAATATCATAGATTGAGTTTCAAATTTAAGTAATTTATTTTTTATTTATTTTAATTAAATTTAAAAATAAATTTAAATATTATTCAATTTAAATTTAATCTTATCGGCATTATATGATAGCACATGCCTACCACGTAAATTAATACTATTATTAATGTATAATCAATGAAAAATAAACAAATTCATTTATTTAATAGGATTAAAAAATCTTTAAACACACAAGTCTTAGTTTCGTAAATAGAATTTTAAAAATTAAAAAATAGTTTTTTTAATTCAACCTAAAAAAAAAACTTAAATCTGAACATTAAAAAAAAAAAAAAAAGGATGCAACATTACATTATATTATGTATGCCCGAATATATTAAATGATGTATCAACATCAAAAATAATAAAATATATACAAAAATTACCAAAAATCTAGTTTTATCGGGCCTAATTTCATAACTTTTTTATATATTCATTATCTGCTCTTCTATAAATACATGTTGCATGATACCTAATGCTTTCATGTTCGAAAATCTGATCTTCTTAATAATTTATCAAATTATTTATTCATAATAATTAAGAATAATCGCTTTATAAGTGTATTATTATCTATTGTTAATGAGGCTTAATATATTATTAGGAGTAAGGCACATAAATAAAACAATAAATTTATCGGGGTTTTTTAATAATTAAAAAATAATTTGACGTTAATGAACCGAAAATAAATGGTTAGAATTCATTTTTATAATAATAATAATAATAATAATAATTTTTAAAATAATTTTTTTCCCTTAAATTTCAACCTCTAAAATTTAATAATAAAGAGAGTTTTTATTATTTTTGATATCCATGGAAAAATATTATAAAAAAAAAAAAAAAAAAAAGCAAAAGAGGAAGAAGAAGAATACTTTGCATGAAAAAAACAGAAACATGAAAATTACTATGCATGCACGACTCTTAATTGAATCACCCCTCCCTCCAAAAACCAGAGACGGAAAGAAGAAGAAGAAGACTGCCAATATGACAATTCAAAACCAATAATTCTTTCTTCGTAGAAAAATAACCCGAAACAGAAAAAAAAAAGAGAAAAGAAGCGAACAAGATAAATCAATGCAGGCCTACAATCGACTGCCCAGCAGCGGCCACACAACCCCGTCACCGCCAGCGTCGCCGTTCAGGTCACCAACTTGCCGTCAGGGCCGTTCTAAGGGGGGTCATTCAACTCCCCTTGGTCCGCCGGGTCGGGCGAACTTGCCCCAACGGTTGGCTTGGCTTCTTTTATCTGTTCTTCTTCGTCGACAGGGTATATTGCTATTCGTGCCGCTTATTTATATCTCCGGGATGCTGCTTTTCATGGGAACGGTGTCGTTTGATGTCGTTCCGGCTATTAAACGTCGGCATGCGCCCGGTTCGGTATACAGGAGTCCGCAGCTTTATGCGAAGTTCAAGGCCGAGATGGATGCGGATAATTCTTCTGCTGACGCGGTGAGTTTCGGGTTTAAAGTTTATGAATTCTGGGATTTGGGGGCTTGATTTTAGTTTAGTGATTTAAAGTGAATTTTGATGGATCATTGAGGTAGAAGATGTGGGTATTATTTTGGATCTTAAGAGTTTATTGGGTCTCGTGTTACGTGTAATTCGATTTGAAGAGAGTTGATAGTGCATTTTGGTTGGCATTGAACTTAATGATTTGTTCTTGTTTGTCTTTTATCAATGGAACTTCACTGTCCAATGCTATGTGTTTTGTTGAGTGGTTGTAGCACACTTAATTAATCCTGGCAGTTGGATTTTGGTTTTGCATCGATCTTAAGTCTTCTGTTTTTGGAAAATAAAAATATTTAAAAATGGTTTAAAATCGTGCGTGTTCCTTCTAGTTGAAGAAGATGGATGGAATATGTTACATTTGTTGCTTCTGTTACAGTGAAAACGTGACAATGATCCTATGGATCTAAAATTGGAGGGAAGCTATGCTATATGGGTATCTGAATTTGCTTTGGCAATTTATTAAGATGAGTAACTCATTGCTTTCATCTTAATGTATATAGCTGGATATTGGCTCAAAAATGAAGGAACTAGGCGCGCAGTATGTGTTCATTGATAGTTTTGTGTTCACTTTTCTCAAAAGCATGTATTACTGATGAGAATGTCAGAGAATTTTTGTTTTTTGGTTTATGTGTCTTGTACAAAAGAAAAATTCGAAGAGAAAATTATCGGTCTTCTCTTGTTGAAACAGTTGCATAGTTGAGGTGTTCTTTCTTTATGCAATTGACCCTTGGGTTATCTCCATTGCGTATGTTTCTGAAAGTATCTATTTGGCAATTAGTGGCATTACTGATTTCAGTGATTGAAATATATATTGTAGATATCGACTATATGGAAAACCTCCCAGGGGGGTGGAGACTGGAAACCATGTATAAAAAAGTCTTCAAGAGGTATGTCTCATCTCTTATCTGATCTCAAGTAAAGAAAAAGAAGCCGTCCTAAATCATCTTGAATATTTATGAGGTGCATTTTCATCTTAATTATGATGGGGCTTTAAGTTGATCTGGTTGCTGATGTTGCTTTGGGCAACTTTCTGTCTGCTGCATTTCTTGTTGTTTACTTCTTTGCTTGATATAAATTCATTACTTTCAAGCATTTATAATTCTGTGAGTGGTAGGATAATTTTTTTTTATTCCTATGTTTGATTCATTAAGGTGCAGTTCGTGTTTCTATCGTTTTAGGTTTACCTGAATCAAATGGTTACATCTGTGTTGAGGCTAATGGTGGCTTAAATCAGCAAAGGGCATCAGTTGGTTTTATTCATTCTTCTTTTTTTTTTAAATAATAAAACCAGCTAAATTTTTGGATGTAGTGACTGAAGTCTCTTGACATGTTTTTTAATTGTGGATATTTTGTAGATATGCAATGCAGTTGCTGTGGCAGGCTATCTTAATGCAACCCTTGTGATTCCCAGTTTTCATTATCATAGCATTTGGAGAGATCCGAGGTTTGTTGGCAAATTGTTATCTAATACTCATTTTGTTGTGCTTTGCCTTTGGAGCGAGGGAGAAGGAAATATAACTTTTTGTGCCGAAATAGAATTTAGGATATTTTGCAGCTTTGTTGTGAATGAACTGTAGCTACAGTTCTATTTTAAATTAGGTTCCTTTTTCATTTCATTTTTCAACAGAAAGGTCTTTGTACCATGTTCTTGTACGTGATAGTAACATTTTAGTCTCCATTAGGATTTGTAGTTAGTTATCTCCACCACCACACACACATAGACACACAAAAGTTTAGAAATATATATTTACATTTGTTGCTCGTATGTGATAGTGTGTTTTATATCCAAAGTTTGCTTTTCTGACTGACAAATGTTATCATTAAAATTCTACCAAAAGTTTTTTTTTTGGGTAATAAGTGATTCTGTCTGTTTGTCTTCTTATTGGTTAAATATTTTGAGAGATTTCCTGTGAACTAGAATGTTAATATAGAGCCTCTTGCATTTGAACTGTAGATTGTGTAAAACTTTTCATTATTGTAAAGAAGCAGTTAGAGTTGAATAAAGAATGTATAGTCATGAAGAGTGCAGACTACAAATTCATTATGTTTTATTTTCATAAGTTTGAATATGTTAGGAATGTTGAATTTTGCTGATTATATTGTGTACCTAGTATTTCATTTGTCAAAGAACTAAATTAATATGACAGTGCAATTTCTTTTTCCAGCAATTTCAGCGATATTTATGATGAAGAGTATTTTGTCAGTACCTTGCAAAGTGACGTGCGGGTGGTTAACAAGATTCCTGAATACATAATGGAACGTTTCAGCCACAACATTACAAATACCTTCAACTTCAAAATGACAGCTTGGTCACCCATTGAGTACTATGAGGACGAAGTTCTCCCAAAGCTACTTGAAGAAAAGTGAGTCAGAACAATAAGTTTTGCAGTTCTTTTCCCAATTTTAACTTGCTTACTCAAGTAGATTTGTAGTCATGGTAAATCTTAATGCTGAGCGATGGAAATGTCTAATCAACTAAGTTTTGTTCATAAACGTATGTTTTCTAACCTGCCATTTATCTTTTGGTGATAACTCATTATTGTTCCTTTATTATACAGAATAGGCTTTCTGGGCAGTTTTTGGTGGTAGTCATATAGGCAAGTGTTAGGTCAACTACGTTTTAGCTATAATAATCATATGCTGAATTCAATAGGATTAAATTATCTGTGGTTAAATAATGTTATTTTATTTGTTCGTTATTATTAATAATAAATATGCAATACTTATCTGATTGATGTGGCACTCGATTCAACAGTCTTTGACACTTAGCTGCTTTGGGATCACTAATTTTGTGGTCTGTTTCCTAGATTTAATCCCCAACTTTTTCTCTCCCTGATGCCATGCTCCCTACCCTACTATCATGACTGCTTTGGTAATTTTGATAAGCTTTATGATTAATACTTGATTTATTATTTAATATTTTTCTCCGTGATAATTTGTTCAGGTTCACATTTTGATGCATGTTGGTGTTATTGTCATTGCTTGACATTGGAATGTATCTATCTGCTGTTGTCATGATGTGTGCCTTTTTTTTTTTGTTATTTCTGATTCTTGAGCAGAGACAATGGTATCATCTTGTAGATTTAAAGTACTTTTCTATCTGATGACGTAACAGGGTTATAAGGATTTATCCTTTTGCAAATCGTTTATCATTGGATGCTCCTCCAGCTGTCCAAAGACTCCGATGCTTGGCAAATTATGAAGCTCTAAGGTTTTCAAGTCCTATATCAAATTTAGGTGATACATTGGTTGCAAGAATGAAAGAACGCAGCAACAACCATGGTGGCAAATACATATCTGTGCATCTTCGTTTTGAGGAGGTTAGTCTTCATTATGGAACCCGTTTTGTACTGCCACTTCATTTTATTGCAAGCATCAACTATGGGATTATTATCAAAATCTTAGTTGCAAGTATATATTATGCTGTCTCATGAGCAGGACATGGTTGCTTTCTCTTGCTGTGTATTTGACGGTGGGAAAAAAGAAGAAGAAGAGATGAAAAAAGCAAGGGAAAGAGGTTGGAAAGGGAAATTTACAAGACCTGGTGTAGTTATACGCCCAGGAGACGTTAGGATTAATGGGAAATGTCCACTTACTCCTTTAGAGGTACTACCTGGTTGATTTGTATTGTTTTGTTATATATTATCAACGGTTAAACTTTCATTGCAGCCACAATTTTTGCTGGTGCCTGTGCGTATTTTCAAGCTTCACATGTTATGTTAGCAAAAACATTGTGTATATTATTTCTGTTTCCAAAACACATTTTTTACTGCAACAGTTTGTCAGAGTAAGATGCAAATATAGTTGGCCATGAAATGCCTACTTGACCATTTATAAGATTGTTTTTTTTTTTTTTTTTGGTAGCCAGATCTTAACTGCTCTATAGTTTGGCAAAGCTATGTTGCTACAACTATGGAGGCACATTAAATTTGCTTGCTATGCCCATTGTTGTGCCACAGAAGCAACTGAATGCTGGTTCAGTTGTTAATAAGATCTTCATTTACTGAGATCTCTATATCAGTTTTAGGAAGTAGGGATACTTAAGTTTGTTCCATTATTTTTTAAGTGCTAAAAGGTTTCTTATGTTCATTAAGAACTCTTTTTAATGTGTCTCAATTGTGGATTCACCAGTCGGTGTTCATTTCAGCTGTTTTTGTTTCTCACCAGGTTGGCTTGATGCTAAGGGGAATGGGATTCGATAAGAACACACATATTTATTTGGCTTCCGGAAAGATTTACAACGAGGAGAGGATGATGGCTCCGTTTTTAGAAATGTTTCCAAAATTGCTTACAAAAGAGATGCTGGCATCAGATGAGGAGCTTGCTCCATTCAGGGTATGTCAGTTAAGATTTAAGATTTCCTTCGTAAAATGTGATTTAATGTCATTACTGTTATTGCATTCAGAACTATTCTTCCAGGATGGCTGCTATAGACTACACAGTGTGTCTCCATAGCGAGGTCTTTGTGACCACTCAGGGTGGAAACTTCCCTCATTTTCTTATGGGTCACAGAAGATTCTTATTCGGTGGACACGCAAAGACAATCCGGCCAGACAAGCGAAAGTTAGCTATACTTTTCGACGATTTAAATATTGGGTATGCATTTGATCTTTCTCATAAACCCTTCTTCAGTTCAAAATGACTGGGGCCCTTCGCATAAACAATGTATATATTTTTTTCCTGCTGTAGATGGAAAAGTTTCAAACGACAAATGCGGAGTATGCGGTCTCACAGCGATTCCAAGGGGTATGAGCTAAAAAGATCGAATTACTCCATGTATTCCTTTCCATGTCCAGACTGCATGTGCCCTGCATACAAATCAGATGATTCAAAATCATGATCTGCCACCTTTTTAATGGTGATTCATATCCTTGCTGCTGACCCCTATATTTGTTTTGTATTCTTTCATTGTTTTTACCCTTTCCATTTGGGCAAGAGGGTATAGACCCTTCCTTTTTGGAGCATTGACAATTCATTCGAGGTTAGATTGACCTGATTATTTCCTAGGTTCGCATCGAAGATGCTATAATGCCAGAGAAAAAGAGCATGAAATAAACAAGCTTAACATCCCTTGCTGGAAATTTCCCTTCCCAGGGCAATGATTTACCGAGCAATTCTTTCACATTGGCTATTGCAGCTGCTGTGAAATGACAACAGCTTCTATAACAACCCAGTGGTCTTGCCATTTTCGTAAGTTTCTTGGAACTTGATTTGCATTGCTTGTGTAGAGAGCCTTAGAATCAGCAAATATACATTTGATGTAAACATTATATGAAAGAAAATGTTTACAGATTTCATTATATATAAGTTCAAATATATGATAAATACATGGATTTATTTATATCTTTTAGTATTCAATCTTTTCTACATGAAACATTATAATTAAAATATATTAAGTTACTTTAGTTGTGAACTTAAAGCCAACTAGGGTTTTTACACTAATTTAGAGATTAATTAAATAAATAAATAAAACAGCCTAGTGACTAGAGACAATGCAATGCCGGAGTTATTAAGAGTGAAGGCACAAAAGTTGTGGCAGGAAAAAAGAAAAATTGAAGCAAAAATAGATGAAAAGGGGTTAAGTTCAGAACCTGGGACTCCTATTTCTGAGTTCACGAACTCATGAAGTGAGTGCCTGGGAATGTAATGGGGACACAGATTATATTCCCATAATGATTCTATCGAATTGGGTTAAGTTCAGACCTAAATAGTACCTAATTATATAAGCTAGAAGTTCTTCTCTGAAATATCTGAAAAGGGGACATTTTTCTTAATGACTTCAACCTCAAAAACTTCCGAAAACTCCTTGATCAAAGAATTGTGAGTGATATCCAGTAGCTGGCAGTCATGAGACTGATCTAGGTCCATTTCTCTGCATCCGTTGGATGACTGATCTTTTTTAAGCAGCTTCTTTATGCTTCCAACCTGACGATCTTGTATACCACATGGGACAATCCAACTAAAGGGAGATAAATCTGTGGTGACATTCAGTGCTAAACCATGATACGTAATCCATTGAGATGCACGTATCCCTATTGCTGCCAGTTTCTGATCTCCTGATGTAGATGTCCAGAAAAGGAGGAAAAAAAGGTCAAGACGGGTTGTTTAGGCTAACAATATAACATTCGAGAGAGAGGGTAAGTACAACTAATATAACAAAATTGATTGCTCATATATGACCTAACTAAAGGCATAGCATAATGAAGTTGCTAAACCTGTCTATTTCGCAATAGACCATGACCTGGTCCTTCAATCAGCAAGATTAAATGTTGTCCAATGAAGGACTTTAAAGTAATTGAATCTTTCCTAGAGTTTTTAAACATGCTTTTCTACATTTCGGTGGAGGCTCAACAGTTTAGAATAGTATGCAGTGTCTCCCTCTAGCTGATCTATAAGAAATTCTCAGTTAGACCACTGATTAACATCAAGGCTAGCGAATAAGTTTTATCTACAACATGCACATTTCTACTCGTTGCATCTTCCAAATTCAACTTTTACTTGAGAAAAATATAACATTTACAACACAACATTTAAAAACAAAATTACATAAAGAGTTTAGATAACCCTATAAATCCTATTAATAATTTCATCTCAAGGAAATTTACATGCAACTTAGATGCTTAGGGATATCTCTGAAATAATGTGATGGATTTTAGTCAGACCATATAAACTAGTAGTTGAAACAATATGTTTAGTACTAATCTCAATCATAAATGACATCAACTTAGAGAATGAAAATAACTACAACACATAAAATGTGGTAGTTTGTAATACTTAGATCAAGTAGTATAAAGAGAGATCAAGAGATCAAGTATGCTTACCAACCCAGACCCCAGTTAAACCCTCAATTCGGGAGGCCTTTATAGAAAATGTTGAGAAAAGAACACGAATGACAACCTCTTCAAGAGTCCTCATGTACCAATGAAGATCCATCTTGTGATTTCGCAGATTGATAATAGGGTACATAACTAGCTGCATTGCAACAAATGCAATGAAGGTTAGGACCCTTACTTAGTAATCAACTGACTTACAGAAGGAAGCCAGATTTTTTATCTCCACAATGTTATACATCTTTAATGCTAATAACAAAATGTGATGATATTGACATATGCCAATTACTAAATTGCTGCATTTAAGATATTAGAGGTAAGATATAAGATTGTCACCTGGCCAGGACCATGATATGTAACTTCCCCGCCTCGTTCTGTTCGATAAATTTGAAAAGGAGGATTCTTCAAGTCAAAATTAAGGTACTTTTCTGAACTAGCTGTGCCCAATGTATAAACTGGACCATGTTGTAGAATAATCAAAGAGTCTGGACATTCGTCATTTCTCTCAATCAAAGCCTTCTTTTCCTCCACAATTTTCTTTTGCCAGGACCATGCCTTATTGTATGGAATTATATCCTTATAAAAATCAAAACACTCGCACCTAAACCAAGATGATCAAGTTGACTTAGCCTCAATGCCATGGAAGTATTAGTGAAAATAATCAATAAATGTTATTTTTGGTTTGTTATGGAGAGACTAATGTGAGAATAGGTATGGTGTAGCTAGCATCGTATACTTTGATCTCTATAATTAGTAGTGACTAAGAATAAGAACAGAAGAAGAGTCCATTAAACTGATTCCAGGTCCTAAAAAAAAAAACTAAATTTCAGTTACAATTTATTGCAGAACACTGAAGAATTGAATCAGGAAAGTGGTGTAACTAAAGCTGAACTTGCATCTGAATGATCAAGCTGTCAAATCAAAGGAATTTGGCTAGTTATTTTAAATACGCAGATTACTCGTTCGCATGTACATGTCATCAGGATAGAATTTCAGGTTATGGTTTACATCTCCACCATCCACCAACAGTGGGACCCCATTACCTTTGACAGCCTTGAATATCGGGATGCAAGTTCAGCTTTGGTTACTCTGTTTTCCCAATTCAATTTTTCAATCCACCGCAACAAATTGTAATTTAATTTTTTTTTTTTTGTAGGAGCTGGAATTTAGTTTAATGGAGTCCTCTTCCATTCTTAATCAGTCACTTCTAATTATGGAGATAAAAGAACAAAATTCTAGCCACAACTTCAAGTTTTGGCTGAGTCCCAACACATCTAATCCTCAACGGTTCAGAAAATTGACACCATACATACTCTTTACCCTTGCAAGAGCCTCTCCATAACAAACCAAACCTTCAATTCTTGTGGTTTGACAAACACACCATAGCTACTTTCATAACCCAAAATTACCAATGGGACTTTTACATACTGTAGGCGCAATGGATTGCCTTGAAGATGTTCCTATAGAACATTAAAAGAAGCAAATCACTAGGACAACATAAACATATTAGAAAATCAAGAACAATACTATATACAGCAATCTATTAAGAAGATTACGAAGGGATTTGCCATATAGAGAACCACCAGAATAGCCACTATCATCCTCAGCCGAAAATATAAATCCAAATCATTGCAGGCTTATTCTTTTATTTCATTTATAAGGCCCACTATCGAAAAAGGACTTGCTTTGTCACAAATGAACAAAAGAAAACCACATTCCCTCAATGCATAAAACTATGGATTTACTACACAAAGGACTAAAACAGAGTCTCTTTCATGACAAGCAAACCAAGCTAAAACAATACCATACATACCTCCCATAATCCTTGCAGTGAGATGAATAGAGTTTCACACCACAGTACCAATTCAAAAGTACCATTTTGAACAAATTTGAGCTCAACTTCAACTCTTTTGGAATAAACAACACAGTTTTAAGGATTTAAAACTAAAATTTATAAATTCAGGTTTTCCCCAAACACTTAGGCTGAGATTAATCTAGATGAGAGCTTTGACCAAACTGTGCAGTCTTGCAAATATATCCAATAATACTGGGCTATGCACCTGGGAGCTTTAGAGTCTATGAAACTGGTTGTCACAAGTAGTTTTATCATGGAATGCAACTTCTAAACATCTCTGCTCCCATAATGAAGGATGGCACTAACTACATTGCAAGTTGTCATGCTATAGTCTAGTGTGGCCACTACAGAACCTTTGAATAATCCTAATAATCTTTATTCAATATCTGAGATACAACAGCCAATTCAGCTTCGGCTTTGCTGAAATTTGTTCAAGATTCATACTGATTTTTATTTATATGGGAAAAAATGACCAATTGAAGTAGGTTGTCTCACTGACAGTCTAACAACTCATCAATTTTTACTACTTCAAAGTGTTCTATATTAGGAGTTCAACTCTTAAACATATTGCTTCTCTTTGCATCAAGGTGCATATTTCTTTCGAAACACATTTTATATAAAGTAATATTAAATTATGAAGACATATTATATTTTTTTAATGAACACCACAATAAAATTATACAATAAATTAGTATTAATAATTTAGAAATACCAGAAATAAAGTATTCCAAACTGCAAACTCTTCCTTTAAACCTACAAATCAACTATGATGTGGTTTTATAATCGTATGATACTTTTATATTTATTGTCATTTAAAAAAAAAATTATATGCATGAATATACTAATATATATTTATAAACGAAAGTTTTACCGTGTAATCTTCTACCTATTTGGCATTGTATTTGAAAAAGCAGAATACCATACTTCATGAAAGTATAATTACAATCATGGCTCAGCCCCTGTTTGCAAGCCTATCAATTTGGATTACAACTCTATAATGCATACAATCTTACACAAAATTTCAAAGGACTAAACCCTAGACATTTTAGTTTTGAACAATGAAGGCGATCATTAGGTTTAGTTTCAGTCAAACAGAAATTTCAGGACTAATAAGCATGATAACATAAGTAAATATTAGATAACAATTTACAAAATAGATAGTAACAGAGAAAAGGAACCTCGGCGTTGCGATAGTTGATTATACCCTTTCCGGTGCCTTCTTGTAGGACCATAGGAGCTATGGCACGTTTTCTGAGACAAGGTCCGATTATAGTAGGAACGGATAATCCACCACTAAGTCGCGATTTAAAGTAGTTCTTGAGGTTTGTTGTTTCTAGTTCAGCCGGAGAAGCTACTGTGGTGGACAAAACAAGATTAGGAGTTTTAAAGATTGGCACAATGGACATGGATTTAGATTGCTTAAATGAGAGGGAAGTGTTTGGTTGCTCAGATATTTGGGAGGAAAACGAGAGGGAAGAAAAATAAGACGCGTGAGAGGACATAGAAAGTGCCATCGTGATTTCAAGTTTGATTGGAGGAAAACAGGGCTGAATAAACTTAAGCTGCAGTGAGGGATGACGCTGCTGATGGCAAACGATGTCGTATAATAAAACTATCAGTGCACATCGGCCAAAGGACTTAACCCCACGCAATCTTTTCTGAAATTACAATGTCCGTCCATCAAAATTAACAAAGCTGCACCCACCTCCACCTCAAATTTAGTTTGCATTTTTATGAAATAATCCGATTACTGATAATTAAAAACAATAAAATATCATAATACATTATTAAATATAAAATAATAGTAAATAATTATAAAAATTAATAAAAACAATATAAAAATTCAAATTAAAAAAAGTAGAAAAATCAGCCATTATAGATGGTGAATTTTTCTAACTTAAAATTTTTGTATTATTTTTTTTAAAAAAATTTATTATTATTTTTATATTTAATTTATATATTTAATAGTTTATTACTTATTTATATTTTTATATATTTAATATTATTATTAATTTGTAAAATTTATTTTAAGGTTTTATATTAATTTTGATATTATTTCAATATATTTAATATTTTATGAAATTTATTTTATTATTTATAAATTTTTATTAAAAAATAAAATATATTTTTTGATTATTAATATTTAATAATTGATTGTTGAATTTAATTATTAATTTTGATATAAAGATGAATGTTTAATTTTTTGAAAATTGATAGAGAAGACCTTATTATAAACTTTAGGTGGGATTAAGTCCTTCGGCCGTACACATCAATAATACTAATTTTGAGAACCGGCTGAGAGACGTATATCATAGCATAACAGTAGAAGCCAAAGAAACTTTCCTAGCCATGAGAATCCATTCCATGCACTATCTGCCTTTGCAATGAAAATATAGAGCAATTACAGAATATCAATGAGCCACCACGATGCGTTCAGAGTGATCGCAGCAGGTCCGGTTAAGCTCCATCCAAGTTTCAATATCAGCAATCAGCTTAAAAATGCATATACCCCCAGAACAAAGGCTGATATCCAGGACATCACCAAGACTTCCCACTGCGCTTGTAAGAATGTTCGCATTGGAAAATGTGCTGCATGAGCAAGCAATTGTAGAATCATTTACAGAGCAAATTTATGTGCGTCAAAATGTCACTGCATAGTTATTGCATATTCCACATAATTTCATCACAAAAGAAAAACATGTTAATTAAATTATAGATTAGAGTTTTAGTGTCATAAGTAGCATAAAGCGAAGAAGGCAACAACCAGCAGCTCCTTACATTTCAGTGGTCTCTCCAAAGACCTCAAGAATCCGTGGAGAGACCAAATATACATGGAAAGAAGACAAGAAGTTGTAGTGAGCAGAATGACCCATGATCTCTGCATTTAAATCCCCAATATTCTCTGTCTCCCTGCACCGTATTCTTGACCACGTAGTGTCTCCAACGCACCTTGCCATTCCCAACTGCATCTATTCAACCAAATTAACGCAGCCTCTGTCATTGTTGTTAACAGAAACGTTGTAAGTTACCTACTGCTGCTCGTACTAACTAAAGTCTCTTAAAAACAGAGCACTTGAAATCACAAGCTTCCTCACTTACCTCTTATCATTGCTAGATCAGCATCCTACCTAAATTCTTTTTCGCATCTGTAATATAACAGGAATATTATTGATAATGTTGTCGAATTTCGTTAGGTTCTTGGACTTTGAAATATACTTGCATATTATAAATTAATGAAATAATTATAGGACAACAAATGATTTCTTCCATGACACCACGTGCATGTACATTTTTAAGGGGCTGTTAGAGAACAACTGATATGGGAACAGGATTATAAAGAAAATAACTGTATTTGGAGGAAGCGATGCGAAAGTAGTCATCACTTTGAAGGCTAATTTTCATGGGAATCTGACCCAAATCCATATATTTATAGAATATAAATCTTACTGATAAATCTAACGTCTCAATTATATTTTATCAATTAAAATAAAAAATTTAATACTAGAATAATTTTTTGGTTTGTTTGAACCTTTTTTCTTCTAATTGAAGACTAAATCTTTAATACTGTTAAAATGTTAGTGGATAAAAGCACATGATTATGAATATAAATTTCACTGATTTAATGCCTAAATTATATGATAAAAATTGTAAAAAAAAAAAAAATCAAATTTTCCTTTTTAGAAAAAAAAAAAACAAAAATAAAATCAGACCTTGAACCCAATATATATACTTCCTGTTTTAGACCGCAGACACCACGGGAGTCATGGGAAAATTGAGTTCAGGCAACCTTAACTTCTTCAACTCTCAAGGTTTGTTTTTACCATTTTTCCCCCTTTAATTTCATTTATTCCCATCTGGGTTAATCAGTTTTTCTGCGTTTTTACAGGTTATGTGGTCATAGAATCCTTCGCAAGTAATGAAGAAATTGAAGCCATGAGAACCCAAATGGACCATTTGCTCCAAGGCTTTGACTCCTCTTCGACCTCAATTTTCTCAACCAAGAACCAGGTCTTTAACCTTTTCTAATATTCAATTTCTTTTTCTTTTGAATATCATCATTTGAATATGAAATCAAGTTGGATTTTCCCGCGTTGGGTTTTTTTTTTTTTAATGGTTTTTGTAGCAAAAGGTGACTGATGATTACTTCTATGAGAGTGCTGAGAAGATTTCCTTTTTCTTTGAAGGTAATTGGATTATAAATTATGAGACCCTTTTGCTTTTAGTTTACCTTTTTTTATTTCTCATTTTATGATTGTAAAGTTTCTGACTTTTTTTTTCTTTCTGGTTTTGAAAGTAATAAAAGTGCTTTTGGAAGTTTACATGCCATAGATGATTGAACATTTGTGCACAAAAAGTAGATAAAGAAAGTTGTTGATGGATCTTACACTAAGGATCATGCTATGGTAGACCTTTTGTTTTGGTTATGGGAAGGACTAGGAGTATAGTTGTAATGCGCAATGTCACACTTAACTGGGCTAGACTTTTCAGTTGTTGCAATAGTAGTTTGACTTGCTGAAAATTTGCTTCTTTTCGGTAATCGTTGGCAGAGAAAGCTTTTGGAGACGATGGAAACTTGAAACAACCGAAAGAACTCTCCATTAATAAAGTTGGGCATGGTATGTTGTCAAGTTGTTGTGTCTTACATGCCCTCATTTTGTTTGGTGGTTATGTTAATGTTGATTAAAATAGATGGATATATGAATAAAATTAATATTATTGTTCTTGGGGTAAATTGGTGCAGCATTACATGAGATTGATCCAGTTTTCAAAAAAATTTCTTGCTCGGAGAAAGTATCAGATTTACTGTGCTCTTTAGGTTACAAAAGACCTGTGATTATTCAGTCAATGTACATATTTAAGGTAATCCATTTTCTTAATGAAGATATTTGAGTTTTGATGCTATAGGAATTTTAGGCCTAAGTTACCAAAAAGGTTCCTTCCTGTTACTGTGTCTTCTACTGAACTCTTGTGTTTAATATCTCAAGGCCTGAGCGTACGTTATAGTTGTGAAAATACCATAAGGAGGGTGGAGTCTACCACATCATTTATTTATAATGACTTCTTTTATTTTTTAAGGTCTCCCAGAGGATTGTATAAGAAACATATGGAATATAATTTCTCAAAGATGTATAAGCTACTACCTGTAAAATTGTTTATACTTAAGTTGTAAAAGTGTGAAAATGATCACAACTGTAAAATAAAAAGGATTTCCCTAGTCTGAGATGAATAATAACATTAGATATATACACAAAATTTTAGCATGTATTCTTTATATAGTTTTTATATTAACAGAATCAGGTAGAATCCTGTATTTCTCACTTTGCATTCTGTAAAGGCAATTTCTGTTTTTTTCAGCTTTCTTTTTTGTATTGGATGTGCTGCAGTTTGTGCTGAAACTATTTGGAACTATTTCAGTTCTGCTGCCCTTGCTTGGCAGCTAATTTTGATGCTTTTCTTCCTTCTATTATTTCTAAAGAGTATTTGCAGTTCTGGAATAGAGCTGGCATGCTTGCTTATAATTTTTATAATATTGTATAAATGGATGAAAATTTTGAGCATCATCCCTGTTTATTATGGGAACTGCAGCAAAGGAATTCTGCATTGTTGTAAACAGTGTATTTGTTTGTTAGAAAACTCAGCATTAATTATTTCTGATCATCTTGGCTATTATGAATGTGTACACTCTGTTCAATCAGTTTTCATTGTGTGAGAATCTTATTAACAGCAACCAGGCATTGGAGGGGAAGTCGTGCCTCACCAGGATAACTCATTTCTCTATACTGAACCAAAAACTTGCACTGGGCTGTGGGTTGCTCTAGAAGATGCAACAATAACAAATGGTTGCCTTTGGGCCATTCCTGGATCTCATAAAAGTAGTATCAGTCTCCTTTTTCTTCATTTATTTTTTCCTTTCCTGATCCTTTTTTTTTTTTTTAAGTGACTAAGTCTCGGCTTTAGTAGTTTTGCTAATATTTAGTTTATTCTAATGTTTAATCACATTATGTTCTTTCTAGATGGCCTTGTTAGAAGGTTCCTTAGGGGTGAAGAGGGAGTTTACTTTGATCGGCCTTCTCCGTCCTATGACCAAAAGGATTTTGTTCCTATTGAAGTGAAAGCTGGATCTTTAGTTGTCATTCATGGTGACCTTATTCATCAGAGGTGAGCTTGAAAAATTTTCTATAGTTCACTCTGACAAAATTTTACATGAATGGCTGCAAAACTCGCTTTTTCATTGTTTAATTGTACAGTTTTGAAAATCAGTCCTCAAAATCGAGGCATGCATACAGCTTGCACGTGGTAGATACTGATGGTTGCAAATGGGCCCAAGAGAATTGGTGCGTTATCTGTTTGGCTTTGTCATGTTTTCTTTGATAGCAAGCAGTATAAAACATTGTATTCGATCAAACCAGACTCTCTCTCTCTCTCTCTCTCTCTCTATATATATATATCTTAATGATCTGGAGTCTGCATATTTGATATATATTTTTCATTTTGTTGTCTTAAAAAAGTAACACGCTTTGCTAGTAATTTTATACGCTATTGTGACACTGTACTGTGTTGAAGCTGGCATGTGTATTTTTGTGCTGATGATCTATAACTTAGTTATTCTTTATTACTTTTTCCTTTAATTTTTCTGTTGCTTTCTTGGGGCATTGCTTTCATTGCAAATTTGCCAAATCAAATCTGTCTGCATATACAATCATCAGTTTTAAGTTTCCTTTGTACTTGGGTGCAAGAACCTTCAGATATGTTGTTTCCCTGGTATTAGGTGTGAGAATAAAAATGTAGGAACCTTTTCACATGAAGACTAACAAAAATAGACTATCATTTGTTAGGACCTTCACATGAAGGAATGGGTGGAGGAAATAAGTAGTTTTAGTATTCCTTGGATTACTCAAGACAAAGGATCACTTGTGGCCCCCTCTCCTCCCACCTGTTGGTCTTTTATTTCTTTCTTAGCATGAGTGTATTTTGAGCTCTCACATATGATTGTCCAGCCTTTGTTTCGCTCTTATGTATTGTCTAGTAGGATCTTGAGTTTTCAGAGAACGTCTGTTGTTACGATCCAATTTTTAGAATATAAGAACTAATGGACCAATGACAGATGATCCAACAATCCGGATGGTGTTTTTTTTTTTTTTTTTCCTCGTGGATTCTGAATGATCTGGTTTATGCTTTAAAGTTTAAACTTCCTCTTGTTCCAACTGCTTGATTCCAAACCCTGTAAATTTTTTTGTCTGTTTATTCTTTCAGGATCAGAAGAAAAGTGGAACCAGAGCCTCTCTATGTATCTTCTTCTACCCAATAATCAGTTATACAAAAGGCTGCCATATGCAGCTCAACTCAAGTAAAATAAATTAATGTTTTGTTGCAGCCTAGTAATTGTGGTATGTGTATCATAGGATTTGAGTTTCTAATGAAATAAAAGAAAGAATGATACAAATGTTTATTTTATTGTTGTAGCATTATCCTGGTTTCATCTTTGTGGCCACTGGTGACTGGTTTGTATCTTTTCTCTTTTTATGCAATAGAAACTTTTTGCATGGACAAGTAATTCTCAGAAATGTTGGTGTTGGAATATTTGTCATCTGGAGATTTAGAGTTCTTATATATATCTGGTCAGAAAGTAATTGATTTGTTTTCCACATATTATGTTATAAGATGTTTGAGGGTATATTAGTTGAGACAACCACAAGTCAATTTGGATAGCAAGACTAATGGCAATCTGTTTCCAGATTTTTAGTATTAAAGTCTTACAGTGTCAAAAATAATTTGTCTTATTCTTGGACATTATATTAATTATGAATTAGAGAATACATGATTTCAAAGAGTTCCTCTGTGTCTCTCTATCAACTAACTCAGAAGTCATTATTGTTTAATTAATCTGTCTTACAGTATGATTAATAGTTTGTGCTTATTTCAATTATATGAATATGAGCTCTTCTTCAGCGACAAGTCAACAACTTTTTATGATTCAAGACTTATATCATTTTTTCTGAGCACATCTCAGGGTACTAATTTTGGGTGTGTATGGATGCATTTTAGAAATTAATGATACATCATAACAAATATATAAATTAGTACTTATTATTAATACACATAATTTTATTATTTATCCCATGAAAAATATGAACTAAAGTAACTCAATATTTATAGGCCAAAGTAATAAAAAATGATAAATTGAAGTATATATTTTCCTGGAAATTACTCTTAAGAAAACTGTTGCTTCTCTTTTTATTGCTCATTAACTTAGCATTCCATTGCTACAGAAACTATTAAGTTCTTGTTTTATGCTGGTGAGAATAATAGCTACATAATTCTACAATAAATGGAGAATAGGATCCCCAAAAACTCAAACAATAGTTGAATCATTGAACTGTATGTTGAGTGCTGGTGCACGATAGCTGCTCCTGCTATGTTCTATTTTGAGTGATTCTGATAGCATGCGAGGAAATCACAGCCATGTCGGTCTTTACACATAAGCTGTAGATCTATTTTCCTCACAAATAAATGAATAATAAGGGATTGATGCCAGATATATACATTACTCCAGAAGCTTGTTACAAGTTCCGACTCCGACAGCAGCAGCAAGATGCCAAGCAGCATGAAGGAAGGGAGTCTGGGGCAAGACATCTTCTGCAATGAAAAAAACACCTCCCAGCAATGACGATAGCTTATGCACATTGTGTGCCATCCTCAGGTTTGGATCTTTCAATGCTCTTTTTGCAAATGCTACCTGGATTGAATAAATAACGAAAAAAAATTATTACATTGAAAGAACAGCTTGAGTTCATCAAGTAACTCAACTATGCTCAATCTGTTCCATCTGAAAGTTCAATGATTGACAGTTTTTGTGGAGCTCAATGAATTAAGCCGTGTAGACGAAAAAGATATTACATATGCTTTCATACTCGTACACATGTTCATGAATAGGCATGAGATAATTAGTGTAGAACCAGCAAAACTACGTCAAGAAGAAAGATCCCACCTCCATACACTGGGATTAGTATGACAAACATGAACATTTTACAGAAAAAAAGAAGACTTGAATGCAGGAAAAGCTATAGAAGTGGAGTTAAAAACAGCTACTTACCTCCATCATTCCAGTGTGGACAGCTGAAACCATCAGAGGTTGGATAGGTAGCAACAATGCAGATGCTGCCATGAGCACCTTTGGGTTTTCATCTCTGAGGGCCTTTGAGAGACACTGCAATATTATGTTCTTCAGTTTTAAGTTTTTTGTTTTTGAGAGAGAAATGACAAGATTTGAAAAAAACAAAAGCAGGAGGACTAATCATACGTTCTGAAAGGCTTGACTGCAAGATTAAACAGTTTTACAAATAATGCATTCATTTTGCCACTAAGGTATATATAATCAGTAACCTAAAGAAGTAGGAAAACAAAGGGAATCAATTATGACACAACCATATTATAATGTCCTGCATGGATTGGTTCAGTCTAAAAAAATATCATGAGAAACATCAGAAGACTATCATTGTTATGAAATCACTTGCCTAAGCAATTAAGGTCAACTTAATAAAGAAACTGAGAGGACCTTGTCTATTTATTTTTGTTTACATGTATGTCAACTTACACTTACGATGGAAGTACCTAACTAATAGCTATTGCTCATATAAAGAAAATGTGACGCACAGAGTGACGTACTTCTGAAATTCCATATTTTGGAAGCTTAATTACGAGAAGAACGTGATAATTTAATGATGAACACAACATTAACTACTTTTGTAGTACTGAAAGCTGAGAAGTCCAAGAATCAAAGCAAAGGAACAGAGAATTTTAAATAGCAAGATCAGAAAGAACAGGATCACTAGCTCAATCACTCATAAGCCATGCCAGGGGGAAAACCGTAAGGAGATGAAAGGAAACATTAAGTGAAGTCCACTTTGAAGAATTAATACGAATCAGTTTTGACTTACCACTGTTGCTGTGGCAATCATTGTATAGTCAGCCCATCTGAAATACTTCCTCAGTCTTCCCTTTGAAGAGTGATATACACTTGACGCTACCCCAACTCCAATTAATGAATTAGCATACAGTCTGGTATTCGGATTCTTCCTTTAGCAACAGAGAAGTTACAGATCAGACCAAACAATAATATAAGATGTAATGTGACTTAAAAGCAAATTACAGGGCAGTACTACCTTGGGGCATGAATTCCAAGAGCAATAAATGGAAGAGATGTCAGCACATTGGCGAATCTTTCTAAAGGATTCTGATCACCTGACAAGTGAAGAAAATTATTGAAATATATGAAGATTTTTAACAAGGGATCAGAATGCATACCAGAAAAAATAAATTGTTGTATTGTATAATACCTTGAATACAACAGTGAACAGGCCTCAAACATGCTGGTCTTTGCTGCCATGCCCGTCTGGAGAACATGTAAGAAGAAAGTAAATGTGGATGCCATCACACAACTTTTGCAATCATGCAATTACGTATACGGTTTAGTCACAAGTTTCTTTTCTTACTGCATCAACAGAAGTTGGCTCTCTCCTAGAGCAGCACTTTCACTAGTAGAGTCGAACTCTCCATTTTGATTCGTCTCTTGATGGGCAAAAGGCGAATGAGGCACCACATGCACTCCATGCAGACCATCTAGGGCTTTACTATTCTGGGATGTGCTCTGCGTACTCATTAGCTTCAGCTACAAGTCAAATGCTTTTTACTGCCAGCAATACCTTGCTGGCGTCGGTTGAAAGTAGCCTGACAGAAGAAGTAGTGTTCTGACCAATCTACATCACCACAAAAAAGAGCAAAAAATATTATACACATTAGAATGTTGAAACCAAATCTGATAAAAATTCACTAAAAATTTGACCACTTGAAGAAGTAATTCACGAGAAAGTTTCAATCCAACATCTCGTAACATCATCTTGATCTGACATTTAAATTTGAAAATCAATTAGGAGAACAAATTCAGTATTTGTTAATAAGATCTTCACGAATTTAAATCCCCATTTACACTCACATGAGCTCAAACTAGAAAAAACTTATTTGACTATCAAGCTCGAAATCTCTATATAACATGAGAGTTATGATGAACTTGATAGACTGAGAAGTGCAGTGGTTAAAAGAAGGAGATACATCAACCCATGATAAAGGCCGAAGGGCGAAATGACGAAATCCATTAATATATATATAAATTCAACAGGCTTTATATGAGTCCCTAACAAACGGGAAACTTGTGAACATCAATCAAGTTGCGCTTGAAAATGCCTGTTGCAAAGGATTTTCACTAAAGATTTAAGATTATGTAACGCAGGAAATTAAGGTATTATTCTCCCAAACCGGGGAGAAAATTAGAGTTTAAGAATAGCTACGTGCATTGAAGAATTCAGATAATCGGAGTGTTGATTAAAAAGTGATTTGAATAAGCACTTTGGACGAAACAGTTGCAGAGCCTCGAAGACACTTCTATCTAAATACAAATTTCAAAAGTTTCAACCAAACCATTTCACATATTTCGTAAGATTCTTATTACCACCCATAAAAACAAGAACTTATTCAGATTATTAAGCGGAAACTCCAAATTCCTTCCCCCAATATTTAAGTCAGATTCACCAAAACAACATGACATCGTAGCTGGGTTCTTCAGAAACGATCAGAAAAGCAAAAACAAATGAAGAAATCAACACGTGCATACTGTTCAGGTGAGAAAGAAAGAGCGGGAAAATGAAGTACCTGGTTGAGCCGAAATGGAAGTTAATGAAAACAAGGAGAAAGCACAATGAAGGTGGTTTGAGTTTCAGTTACAAGAGGTTTGGTTAGAAATTAGGATTTTAAGAGAAAAAGAGAGAGAATAAGAGGAGGAAGATCCGCGTGTGTCACGAATCTTCTTCATTCAGTTGCCGCATATTCTTTTTATTATCGAATCAAATTTTGCCTTTGATAGGGAAGGTACTTGTGTTCACCAAAATGTTGACTGTTTTACCAGTCCTGCAACCTTTTTTTGACTTTTTGACTTTTGAGTCGTGGTAATGATTCACTAATTATTAATTAAAGATTTATTAAGTATTAATTTATCCAATCTTTATTATATACTACCTTTTTAGATACATTTATAATAATATTACATATATAGATATTTATTATTAAATATTTATAGTAATTTAAACTCACTTCCAAAGTTACCTTAAAAAAACAAAATTTTATCTATTAAATTTTTAAAATTCAAATTTTAGATATTAATAGTTAAAAAAATATTTTTATTTTTTTATAATAATAATTTAAAAAATAATAAAAATAAATTTTATAAAAATATTAAAATAAATATTAAAAATGTTAAAAGTAAAATTTGAAATTAAAAAATAAAGCAGTTGCTACAGCCAACAGCAGGGGCCATCTAAAATTAAACCAGCCATGAACGATGGTTGAAAACAGTCGTTAAATACAAGATCAACTATTTTTTATCATTTTCAATCACTATTAATAATAAAAGAGATTAGATTTGAATGTCTTGTGAGCCAGGTAATCTTTTTAATCACTTAGTTCAATTTTAGACAATCATGGTCGTTATTCGTGGTGATTGCTTTATTTTTTTATTTTTTTAAAATTTTTTATTTTAATTTTTTATATATTTTTATATTTAAATATAATTTTATATTTTTATTATAATATTTTTTAGTAAAAGTATCTTAGTTATTTTATTAAAAATTATGATAAATTTAAATAAAAAATACTTAATAGATCTATGTTTAAATTTTTCAACTGGATAATTCTGATTTTATCTTTTAAAGAAATTATGTGGTCTGAACAAAATGTGGAATTGGTTTTCTCACTTTGAAATCTTCAGCCCAGTTATACAGTTTTATGGGCTTCATTTGATCCAAAACTTGAAGCTTTATCTTGAATTTGGGCCACTTTTGGCCCAATCTTCAAGACTCAGGATGGTTATATTCTAGTCCACCAACTATAAATGTGCTCGTAAAATTATTGGACGAAATAGTCGACATATAAATAACTAGTTAAAATTCAAATCAAATCTAAAAATCTCATATAAAAAATGTTCCAACTGCATAAACTATCACACAAACTATCTCATAAACCATCAAAATTGGACATTTTTCAACAATAAAAATAGACAAAAAAAATAATCAAAACGTTTCTTATGAAATTTTCTACATTTTGATGTGTATATTAATAAGTTTTGATTAGAATTAAAGTCCAAAATAACATAAGAAAGACGAACAACATCAAATTATGAAATCTAATTGTTATAGTTGAAAAACGATTGTTTTCGATGATTTTTTTTTATAAATGTATGATAGAATAAATGGTTGATGTTTTGGTGTCAAATTGCTGCTAGAAAAACAAGATTTCACCGCATGCCCTATCCGTGTAGTGCATAAACTGGGCTCAAAGAAAACGGGGTGTTTTTACCAGTTTTCAAAGTTTAAAGGGTTGTGGGGCACACAATTGGGGGGAATGGTTAGTCATTTTTCAAAAGCATAGGGGGTTACAATGCCACACGAATGGAGCTTTTTTGATATTTTTAGTTTAGGGGAATATTTTTCAAATTTTGGATACATTGATATTTTATATATAAAAGGTTTTTTGTTTTTTCATTTTTCACCTAAGGGGTTTTTTTTTTTTGTATTTTTTAGTGAGGAGTTATGTTCTATATTTTCTATTTTGGGGTTTTTTGTACGAGTAGTTTTTGTATTTTTAATTTTTTTTGAATAAAATATGTATTAAAATAAATGTCTTTTTTTTTTACCATTCAAACATGCATTAAAATAAATTATATGTATTCTTCAGGATTTCTAATATTATCCATTTTAAAGTTTTTTTATACGTAGTTTTCGTGATTTTTAATATTATCCATTTAAAATTTTTTTTACACATAATTTTCATATTTTTAATTTATTTTTCCGAATAAATCACATATTATGATAAATGTAATATGCTTTATAATTTAAACATAAAGTATGATAAATGATATGTATTTTTAGGGATTTTTGATATTTAAGTTTCGATATTTTGATCTATTTGTTTGAATAAGACATACATTATAATAAATAATCATTTATTCCCTCTATATTATATAAAATATCTATATACCCCATCTAATAAAACTTTATTTCACCTCAACATGTAAAATATTAATGAATCTTTATATGATAAAATATCAATATACCCCTTATATTTATAATAATATATTTAGACCTTTAACACTTTCAGATAAATATATTTTGACAATCAATGACAAATTTCGTATAAATTGTTTTGTTTAATGTAAAATTGTTAAATGTGGTCAATTTTTCTTAACCTAAAAATATATGATTAAATTGTTTTATTAATATTTAATTGTGATTAATTGCTTTATTTTCTCATGTTAATATACACTAATATTATATTTTATATACCAATTTTATTATTAAAATATGAAAATGTATACTAGTATTGTATTTTATATACCAAATTTGCCTTTGAAAATATGAAAATAAAAATTTTATTTAAAAAAATAATTGAAAATATGAAAACTACGTATAAAAAAACTTAAGCAATAACTTTAAAAAGTTTCAAACTCCCCCCAAATCATGTAGTGCACAAACCTAAAAAGTTTAAAAAAACAACAAACTCCCTTTAACCACACACTTAAAACCTTTCAAAAGTTATAAAATTCCCCCCGTACATGACCCAGTTCATGCGTTTCCACATGAAGCTGCATGATTCGGTCAAAATTTATAAGGCTATTACTCAATAGTTGTTTGTGGTCTTAGGCATGTAAAAATTGTCAGCTTCTATCATTAAAATTTGACAAAATTGTGACAAAATTCGGTGTCAATTATTGGTGATGGAAGGGGGCATTTTTTACACATTTAAGACTTTTGACAGTTGTTGAATAATAGTGCTATGGATTATGACCCAGTCGATACCAAATTATGCAGCTTCACATGACGTTATGCGGTAGTGCACGAAATTGTTTATGTGAAGGGGATTTTGCAAGTTTTGAAAGGTTTTGAATGTGTGCCCGGGAGAATTTGTTACTTTTTTAAATTTTTTCGATTTGTGACAAGATGTGAGAAGAGTTTGAAACTTTTTAAAATTACTATTTAATGTTTTTATGTTTAGTTTATATTTTTTAAATAATTTTTTGAATAAAATTTTCATTTTTATATTTTCAAGAACTAAATTTATATATAAAATATAATATTATTATATATTTTATATTTAAAAAATAAAAATAGCATATAAAATGCAATACTAATATATTAATAATAAAATTAAAAGCCTTGATCATTTTTACTTAATCTTAAATTGCTATAGATGATCTGTTTTGTCTTTATATAATTTGATTATTTAATTTATTTTTCATTATAATTTTAACTTTGTTTAATAAAGTAATGTCCTAATATTCTGACAAGTTCCATCTATCTTCTTTATTAATTAATTTTTTTGAATTAAATGCATCCGTGTTTCCGAATGAGGATGCCTGTCTGTCCCACCGGCCCAACACGCTTTCTTAAGCCTTGGAAATTTCAAATTGTACCCTCTCAAAATTTATGTTCCAATTTATTATTATTTATTGTGTGAGTTCTAGTACTATATTATAAGGTTTCGTGTATGCGAAAGCAGTTTCTAGTTTTTCTAAATTTATATAAAATTAGCCTGTTTCATTGTCACCTATTGACAAAACAAAGGTCATGATCTCAAGATGAGAGAGAGAGATTATGTAAAGAGGCTATAGAAACTTCCTTCAATGGGCTTAGAAATGGCTGGAGGAAAGGACAAATATTTCTGCTTCTTCTAATATTAACAATCATCATCATCATCCTCATCTAAGGTTTTGAAAAATTCAAAAGATTCTGTGCAAATTGTGCAATGTGCTGGGGAGACCAAGTATTATTTTAATGATTAAAATTACATTTTTATCTTATAAAATATATAAATATGATTAAATGTAAATCTCAAAAGTACAAACAAATTAATTTCTTTTATCAACTTAATAATTTATCACTTAAATTTTTATTTTTAATCGAAAAAAATCAAAATTATGACTCCAATCAATATTAAATCTATAATTGCATGAATTACAATTAAAATTAAAATCATACTGAAATGGTATAATTCAATCAAAATTACACTATCAATACCAATCAAATTGATCGATAATACGATCCTAACAGAATTGCACTCTTCCCGTGTCATTAAGTACCCTAAGTTATTGTAGACTAAATTTATAATATAACATACGGAAGCTCATATTGTTAAAATTCTAGTGCTTATATATATATATATATTAGAAAAAAAAGTTCCTGTGAAACGGCCCAAAATAAAAATGAAAAATAATACCATACATCTAACACATGCACAAGCTGAACTCTCTGTTACGTACCAAATATATAACACAAATATTAAAAATTCTCAAGCCAGAGGGACACAATGTACCACAATACAAGTGTGAAGAAGTCAATGCAGACAGAAGCTAAAGCCAAGGAAAAGAAGACAAGTCGTGGAAGCTGTAAGATAGAACACCAATTTCACTTCAAGACACTGCAACAGAACAACAACTATTAATGGGGCATGAAAATTGAAAACAGACTATCTCAACCTAATATCTAACTACAAAAAACCCAAATAAGTATTTGAAGCAAAGGAATTAATTACTTGTACAAATAGGCAGCAATGCCTAAGATAACACACAAGAGGATGATATCAATGCAAAAGTTGCGGCTGGACCTCAGCTGAAATAAACAAAAACAAGCCAGAAATGAGATGTAGGGCATGAAAGAAGAGGATGAGTGGCTCCTTTAATATATCGATAAATAATTGGACCATAAATTTCATATCGCACTTAACAAATTTACCTGGTTTACAGTATCCTTGAGCCTCACATTTGTACTTTTCAGGTCAGAGGTAGCCCTGTCAACCTGGATGATGTAAAATAAAACCAATTAATATTATCAGGTAAGTCCCTTCTGAGACACGGGCTTGTTGCTACATAGCACTCAAAAATGAAATTCCAGCATTTTTACACAGCTATCTTCCAGTATTCTTTCAGTGTGTTTAACCCTCACTTTCTTTGCACTTTTCTAGCAATTTCAGCAGCAAATTGTAGGATAAAGGCTGACTTAGCTCAGGGACAGCAGCACAGTGCTGCATAGTGCGATGTTTGAGCAACAAGCCTGTGTCACTTCACGACTGGACACTCATTCTAAAGTGAAAAAAAGAAAGACAGGTATCCCTCATAAACTAAAAAAATATATATTCATAGCAACTGGCAATGATATATGCGTGTGTGTGAGTGTGTGTGTATATATATATATATATTTGAATTGCTATGCAATAAACAGTCATAGATTTCTAATTTGGATTTAAATAAATCATCAATTTGATGAGGTAACCAAGGACTTCGCAACTTCACCCGTTAATCCTATTAATTTCTTTTCTTTTTGTAAGCATGTAAGGAAATTGATGTTAACATTGTATTAATGCAAATACATAACCTTGGAAAGAGAGGTATTCTTATGCTGCCATGACTAGATTGAGAAGCATTAAGAAATTTGATATCATGAAAGCAATAGGGAATCAATCAATTACCTTTTCATCTATTTCATCCATCAGAGGCACTTGTCTATCCACTTCCTGCCAAAATGACAATCACAAAAAGTAAACCTGATTCCACTTCTTTTACACTACAAATAACAGAAAAATTTTACACCATACTTGTCAAAGGTGCACCTAGGCAAGGCTTTAGTCAAGGCAATGTGCCTTGAGTATGGTCAAGGCAACTAGTAATTAAAAGGTGATACACCTATAGCGCTTTTCCAGTGCCTTTGGATAAGCTTTAGGCACTGGAAAAGAGCGCTTTATTATCACCTAGGCTATCTGTGACTAGATCTGAGGGTTATCAATAATTTTTGGACAGTTTCTGACACAATCTCAAGCATTCCAGCAGGTTTTGCGCAATTTTCAACCAGATATGAGGGTTATTGGTAATTTTTGAGGTCTTTATTGAGGTTTGAAGTCATTAGAGAGCTCAACAACAAGTTTTAAGGTTGCCAAGAGCTTGACAATGAGTTCTAAGGTCATCAAAGAGGTTGTCAATGAGTTCTAAGCGTCCTAGAGAAACTACTAAATAGATTTAAGGTTGTTGGATAGGTCACTAGTCATTGGTCCCTTACAGATGGTCGCTAGAGAGGTCTAGACATGATAACTAGCTATTAGTTTGATCTGAGATTGCCGATAAAATTATCGGTGAATTTTTTTACTAACAATGCAGTATAAAAACATTTTAAATTTAATGGAAATTAGAAAATGTTTACTGAAAATTTTTAATGGCCTTTGGTAAAAGATGCCTTCGTCTGGCCTTTTTCACCTCATCAAAAGAACCCCTCATTGCTTTTTGACACTTTTTTCACTTTTGACAACTATGTTTTACGCAAACAAACCTCATTCATGTCATGGGCCATGTTTTTCAACGTGTCCAATCCTTCTGCTATTACTTCTAAACCTTGATCCTGCATAAATTCAAATTCACACCATTCAACCTTTCAACTCATGAATTATGAAATCAGAAACACTTAATTTATAAATTTCCTTGACACAATAATCCATCCACCAAAACAGTAACCCAAAAATTTCCACCAATTTAATACCTGTTTCATCCTTCGCATTTCGTACTCTTTTCTGAACTGGTTAGACTCTTCCGTTTCTTGAAAGTACTCGTTATCGAATTTCCCATCTAACATAATTCACGTAAGGACATTAGAGATAAAACAGTTTAATTATAGACCTCGTAACCCTATTCTGTTCATTCCCAATGAATCACCAAAACCTGCTTTAAATAAACCCCCTTATTAATACCTGAATATGAATCAATTTTGATTCCTGTATACGAGGCCGAAGTTGCCCCACCATCACTTTGTTTAGCTGCAGTTGTTGATCCATCAGGTATCGCTTCAATCCTATCTTTCAGTGCAGCAACTAAATCACTTCTAGCCTCTAGCTCTTCCTTTGAAAGCCCTTTGACCTATTTCAAAACAGAACCCATTCGTTTATTCGTTAAATACACAATCATTTCACAAAACCAATATTATTTTGTCACAATTCATTGTGTAAATTAAAATTTATGACCTTTTTAAAAGCAAGTCTCTGTAACTTCGGGACTTCTTCAAGCAATTTAGCTTTCGTTCGTCGAATTTCCGCGTTCATGGCTACGGCTGTCGCCCGATTTTTCTCCGTTGCAACAGCCTCTGATTTCTTTAAAAAAAAGAAAACATAATAAATTAAAATTTACTAAAAGAAATAGTAAATTAAAATATGAAGGTAAATAACCTGAAGAGCAGCATCAAGGTCAGCCTCTACAACACCGTATAAGCGAGCGAAAGCGTCATCGCCGGCTACGTTGTTGTCTTTCTGCTTATCGACATCGTATTTTTCATATTTCTTGCAAATCGCATCGACTCTGGTGATCAAATCGATCACAGTCATCTTTTGCTTTTGAGTATAGGCGTGAGTTAGGGTTTCTGAGTTCACTAAGTTGAAGAGAAAGCAGAAGACGACGACGACGACGACGACGTCGTGGGGGAGCGGAGATGGCAGAGTCAAATAGAGTAGGAGGGAAAAAGGAGTTTTTCTTGATTATTTTTGCGTTACAATGTTTAACTTAATGTGGTAACCGTTCGATTCTTGCCAGGTGGATCTTCATAACATTTCGGTTTCGGACATTAGACATGAGATACGAGACACTCGACTTTCCCCTCCGCACGCGATAAATTGGTAGTTTCCATTCAACATAACGATACTGCTCTATGCTTTCCAAAATGATGAGACCCGAATCTAGATCCCAGTAATTTTTGGGAAGACAGGTTATATATATATTTTTTATGTAATTATTATTGTTTTTTAAACTATCAAAGACATTGTCGTAAATTTAAATTTTTTAAAAATATTTCAAATTTTTGTAAAATTAGCAAAATCTTTTAAATTTTATTAATATCTCTAAATTTTTTAAAAATTATAATTTGTCATTAAATGTATGATTATATGATATTCATAATTTTAATTTATTTTTTTATATAATTATTATTTGTAAACTATTAAAGATAATACCCAAATTTCAAAATTTCAATAAAGCCTCCAAATTTCTCTCAAAATTAAAATAAAACTTGTTAAAATTTTCATTAGCATCTCTAAAATTTTTAAAATTTACAATTTACTTTTAAAACATATGATTATATAAATTTTGCATCCTTAATTTTTTTTATGGTGTAATTATCATTTTTTTTTATTATTGGTGCATATCGAAATTTTAAAACCCCCAAATTTATCATTTTTAATTGTTAGAGCATATCAAAATTTTAAAACTTTGATTAATGCCCAAAATTTTTTAAATTTGTAATTTATCTTAAATAAATGATTATATCATATTTACAATATTAATTTATTTTGTTTTTTTATCAAAAAATATAAACTATCAAGAGTGTACATTAAAAGTAAAAATAAATTTATCCTAAAAATATCTTAAATAAAAATAAAAATATAAAATTATTTTAATAAATTGTAATATATAAAATGAAGATGATAATCAGATATAAATATTGAATTAATATACTATTGAAAAATTATTTAAATATTTATGATTTAACGAATTCAACAAAATAATATTAATAATAATACATAAATTATAATTTTTTTTTTCCAAGTACATAAATTACAATGTTACCGGTATCCAAAACCATTTGAATATTTGCCTGTTGGCTGGAGAGGCAGAATCCATGAGCCCTCTTTTTCTTCACGAGAGGCGCGTGGTTTTTGAATCCTGAGGTCCGCCTCTTTTATCACTGGGCTAATTAATGATTCCCACTCAATGTTTGATTTAAAACCAAGCCACTCCCTTTAACTTTTAAAAATCCAAACACCCACCTTATCCATTTTCCATCCAATTTTACTAATATATTTTATAAAATAACTAAAATATCTTTATTAAAAAATAAAAATTTATAAAATAATATTTAAATATAAATATATTAAATTTTTTAAAATAAATTAAAAAATATTATAAAAAGAAAAATGGTAGCCACCAATCAATTAATAAAAAATGGTTATCTAATTGCAAGGGTGATCAGATTTGACTACTTTCTATTTTGGTAGAAGCTGTCAAATCTAACCACTTTCACTAAAAACATGGGCTGAAATGACTAATAAGAAAAAAACTAATTATTTTTAACCATTTTTATTGAAAAAGATGATTAAAACTGACTGTCTTTTTAAAATAAAATACAATTGATTTAATTGTCTCCACCAAACAAGGTGACCAAATCTAATCATCCTTAGAATTATGTAGTAGTTTTTAGCTATTTAGTTCTATTATCAATGACCATCACAACTAACATTAGTGACGGTGATTGTTTTTAATTTTTTATATTTTAATATATTTTTAAAAAATATATATTTTTAAATATTTAAATAATAATTTATATTTTAAAAATATTTATTTTATTATTTTATAAATTTTTATTAATAAAATAATTAAAACAACATTTTAGCTATAAAAATGTTACTATTGATCATTAGGTTTTGCTGTTGGTTATAGGTAAAGGGAGGGTATTTAGATTTTTAAAACTTAAGAGGTTGACATTAAGTTGAATGAAACTTTGGGTGGGAACTGTTTTTTCGCCTTTGTCACTGATCTGCTTGACCAAGACAAGTCAACTGTGACATAATATAAAACAAGTCTAGATAATCCTTTCCTGAATCACCATTCTGAATCTAGACATTTATTCTCTTTTCTCCAATCTTTTGTTCCAAGAGATTCGACAAAAATAAAAAATGGTAGAGAATCTGATTCTCTGCCATTGTTCTTATCTGATTATTAGTCTTTTGCTGATTGTTTTCTCTTCCACTAGTCGCTGTTTTTCGCTTGGTGAGCTAAATACGTATAACACTTTCTCTGTATCTACTTTTAGATACCCTGAAACGTGGCTCGGACCGTTTGATTCGCGTTATATCAGAGGTACGTCATCAAGATTTTTATTTATCTTTGAATAATTTCTTTAATCAAAGCGTCTTGTGATTGTTTTTGGTTCTCTCTACTGAAAAGTGTACTTTTAGTTCATTCTGATTTTGTTGTATCTTTTCATTGAATTGTTATCGAGGGTTTATGAAAACTGCGTATTTGTAGTAGAATCAGTTAAAAGGTCAGCTTTCACATTGGGTTTGGGATGGGGATTGATTGATTTTGAGTAATAGTTACTGATGAGCTTGTTGATTGGATTGGTCGTCGTTGATGTAATGGCTAAGCTTTTTGTGTATATTGTTTCTTTTGTTCTCTTATAAATGCTAACATTATTTATTTTCTTGTTTTCTTAATTAGTTCATTTTTTTATTAGTATCAGTCATCACTGCTAATATCTAACTGCTGTTGGTGTTGTGCCTTGTTCAAGTTGATTTGCCACGATGGTTCTCTTCATTGTCTATACAGCTGGAATCAAACGTAGACCTTGTAAGTTGCATATTTTTGTTTGAGATCTCGGATTCTTGTATGGAACAATTTCTTTGTTCTCAACTCCCCTTAAGTTCTAGGAATTAATCACTTCAACAGTCTTCGATGGTTAGAAGGGTATCAGCATAACAGATGCCGTTGTGGCCTAATTACTGAACTTTTTAATTTCTTTTTTCAAACTTTAGTTGCTTGAATATCATCTTTAAGTGACAGGCCCTTTTAGACTTGATTTGGAAAAGTATGCCCTACAAATGTAATTAACTTGTGTAGTTAAGTATGTTTGATGCTTTAATTGATGGTAAGATCGTATTTGAATTTATTTTTGCCTTGATATATTCTTTTGCCTCAAAATGTTTTATTGGCTTGAACCAGATATTAATTGCAGTAAAAAAAAAAAAAACTGAATTCAGTTTTGAAGGAATTGCACAACATTTTCATTGTGTTTGATAGCAGTTTATTTGCTCTCTTATTAGCTTGTGGTTCAATTATTTTGTAGGATATCAGAAGAATAGCAAAGGTTCCTTTAAGTGCTCTACCTTTGATTTGCCTGAGAGATGGCAGTCTCCCTCTGCCAGATGTCTCAGAGACTACTCTAAATGGTTTAGGTATGATGTGTAACTGAGCTTAGAAATCCCCATCTCCTCCTTTTTGTAATTTGCTGTTGGTTGGTGCATGAGACCACCACCTGCCTGTTTGTGCAACTTTGTTATTTCCAATATAACAGATTAATAATTTCAATTATCTTTGGAAAATTTCTTCTTTTGCAGTGTTAGGTTCCCTCTCTAATGGATCTTCCAAGGGGTTCGAAGATCTTGAGAATGTGGAGCAGTGCTTTCCAATACAGAAAAACATGTCAATGAAGTTGACAAATGAGCAGGTTTATCTTTTTACTTTCACTAATTAGTTTTCTTCTTTTATGGAAATAGAACATGTCCCTCATTTTATCTGTGTTTATACAAGTTGTACTTTCTGTCTCCCTACCCTTTGGATAGAAGGTGGTGCATGGATTATTTCACAAACACTATTGTGATTGCTCCTTCTGAATTTGTTGTCTGTTAAGAATAGTTGACAGCATTTAACTTATATGTCTTTTATTCAGATATCTCCAGGAGTTTGGTATCTTGGTCTTTTCAATGGCATTGGAGATACAAGAACGCAATCAAAGATGGTGTGATTATGATCACTAGTTTTTTTTTTTTTTTTTCCAATTACTCTTTTGATTCACTTCTTTATACTCTTTGTGTGGAGGGATTTTGATTCCACAGATTTCTGAATACTGCAAACATTTCTGAGATATGAGGTTGCAGCTAACTTTCTGGTCTGCAGATTGTTCGAGGCCTGTCATATGCTTTTATTGCCAACATTAGTGTAGAAGGATGTACAACCTCAACAATGTGGGGCCAATTCTGCAACCAGACAGTCAACCCTTTATTGTGTTCTCAGTCTGACGGTTATAATCTTAATGGAAACTTTTCTGATAGTAAGGTGAACAACAGGACAATTGAAAATGTGGTTTCTTGCAGAAACTCTTTTGACGCACCTTGCCATGGCATTGGTGAAACTAATGTCTACTCCTTGGATGTGATGGGAATCACAGAACAGTTGACCATTATGGCTATGAATGTCAGGTTCAATATGACACCTTCAACTAACACAGTAAATGTTAGTGGAACTAACATAATGTGTTTTGCTCGTCATGGTGCACTGCC
This sequence comes from Anacardium occidentale, assembly GCA_026122585.1. Lineage (NCBI taxonomy): Eukaryota > Viridiplantae > Streptophyta > Magnoliopsida > Sapindales > Anacardiaceae > Anacardium > Anacardium occidentale. Next base: position 349,400 of record JAJEJH010000031.1, read on the forward strand.
TTCATCAACCTTGTATGATTTTTCGGGTGATATACATAAATACCCGCTCACAATTCCCTCACCTAAGGTTGGTCGCTGGTATATTACTGTTATACCTGTTAATCTTTCTAAAGAACTTGGACAGATTAATGATACTAATGCACAAGTTTGCTATTCTTTGGAATGGCAAGTACTTGAATGTCCCACGGGGAAGGCAGGATCAAATTGTATGTGGGAAAGTTATAATCTTCAGGTGAGATTCTGTTCCTTGCACCTCTAAATGTCTCCTTTCTAAATATTATGTTGAGCTTCATGTTTAGGAGTAAATCTTGACTTGTCACAGAAACATAGACGGGCATTTTGATATGGTGACATGTAGGTTCTAAGACTTGGATGGAAGTGTAGTTTCATGTTTTGCTTGTCAAATGCATAGTTGTGTTTATGAATGTAAACAAGTGTCTCCATGATCCCATTTTGATCCCTTTGCTGGATGAATAAGAAATTCATATTTTTGAAGCTTGAGTTTAAATCATAATTTGGCTTGTAAGGTGAAAAATAAATGATTAAAGCACGGGCTTCAGTATATAATCATCCTACATTTGCCTTCATAAACATTGGGATAATTATATGGTTTTCATGTCAACATTTGCTCTAAATTAACATTATATTACATGCACAATATCTTTTGTCGTGTGTGTTTTCTGTTGATGCTTGAGGAAACTTATCCAAAGTATTTTTGTGGGCTCGCTTAAAATGGTTTTCTGCAGACAGGAATCAGGAAAGAGTCATACTTATTTGAATCCAGTTATATACCAATTAGTGAAAAAGTTCCTGCAGATTCTGCTGATTTTCCTCTTGAACCACTTTTAAGCAACTCATCATATGGTGGAGAATCAGGTGATATTTGGACTTATTTTGTCATGGATGTTCCTGTTGGTGCAGCTGGAGGAAATATCCACATCCAACTGACATCAGATACAAAGATGATATATGAAATATACGCTAAATTTGGAGGATTACCATCTCTTCAGAGCTGGGACTATTACTATGCAAACAGAACAAAGAGCAGTACAGGCTCCATGTTCTTCAAGGTGTATAATTCAAGTGAAGAAAATGTTGATTTTTATATCTTATATGCTAGAGAAGGAACTTGGGGTTTTGGAATAAGACATATCAATACCTCTAGTAGTGAGACTACCATGTCTATTTCCCTTGTAAGATGCCCAAGAAGATGCTCATCTCACGGGCAATGCAGATATGCTTTTGATGCTAGTGGATTAACATCATACAGGTTCTTATATGCAGTTTTCCCCTTATTCAAGATTTTTTAAAATTTCATATGTTTCTTCTGTTTCTTTAGTGAATTTAGCCATAGGCATTATAGTTGGAACTTTGATACCTGCATGAAGGAGCTTATACTGTATTTGTTGTTTGCCTTCTGTGGCCTTTTTATATGTCTTTTTTTCTTGTTTTCAGCTACTGCTCCTGTGATCGTGACCATGGTGGTTTTGACTGCAGTGTTGAAATTGTTTCTCGTCGAGGTAAATGTTGCTTTGAAGTTAAACTTAAAAAAAAAAAAAAAAAAAATCATTTAGTCTCTGATATACACTGTTGCCGAAGCTGTCAAGATTGCTATTAAAGTGTTTTTATTTTGTCAATCATACCCAAACTTTCCTTCTGATAGTAAGCTGCCCCTTCCTCTTAATAGAAAAACAATTTTCTAGAAAATTCAAATCTGTCATAAGGAGCTCTAGATGTCTAAGTTAGATGAGAAGATGGTGAAAAGCTGGAAGTCATGGCCAATAATTTTCCTTACTCTCTGCTGAGTGGATATAGATTTTAGTTTTGTAAAACAATATGCATATGAGATGAATGTAAGAGACTAGGCCTAATGCCAATAGCATGCTCTTTACCTAATCTGCCAGCTAAAAACTGATGTAGGGCACATATGGCAATCAATTGCTCTCATTGCGTCAAATGCTGCAGCTCTTCTTCCTGCCTATTGTTCTCTTCGACAGAAGGTAAACCTCAATGTCTGATACTCATGTTTGTATATTTTCTGGGGAAGAAAAGACATGTCAGCTAAATTTATCCTGTGCTTTCTGATCCCTTGAATAAAATTTGTATTGCCTCAAGGCCTAAAGGACTATTAATTCGCTGCACAGGCATTTGCAGAATCCTTACTCTTTACATCTAGTGGTATTTTCAGTGGCTTATATCATGCATGTGATGTTGGCACCTGGTGTGCATTATCCTACAATGTCTTACAGGTATGAGTAGTTCTATAAGTGTCTTTTTTTCTATATATATATATATTTTTCTTTTGGACAATTGGTGTCTTACACATCTAGAGATTAATTAGCTAATAACACTAGTATCCTTTCCATACAGATACACACATTCTTCATAAGGTTATTTGTTTGAGCTTTTATTGATTAGGCTTACCGGCAATTGTTTCAGTTCATGGACTTCTGGCTCTCTTTCATGGCTGTCGTGAGCACTTTCGTGTATCTAACTACTCTTGATGAAGCTTTTAAAAGGACAATTCACACAGTCGTAGCTATCCTTACAGCCCTTATTGCTGTAACAAAGGCAACAAGGTATCTTGAACCAGTAGATATAGTTCAATTGTGTTGGAAGTAGGACTTTCTTTCTAAGTAATTACACTAGACATTTTTAACCATGCTAAACTCTGCAGGTCTTCCAATATTATTCTTGTGATAGCAATTGGGATAGCAGGTCTTCTTGTTGGATGGATGGTGGAGTTCTCTACTAAGTTTAGGTTGTTTTCCTTTTCTGTTGGATTTTGTAGGAGAGCTTTGGACAGGTAAGTTATTTTCTTTTCATGTCAATCCTGAACCTTTGTTCTTTTAACTTTCTATTGGCTCAACATGTTAAAATAAAATAACATCAGTACTACAAATTTTTTTTCATTGTTTCAAGCATATTTCAATCAAGTTGAAGTTTATACAAATAGGACTTCTAAAATGTATTGCTGCTTTTGTGTAACCTGGCCGCTAGACACATTACAGCTGATTTTTGTGATAGGGTACCATGGCAGATTCAAGCTAATTAGTCCACATAAAGATTATATACTAGTCTGATATGCAGGACAGTGGACCAAATGAAATTGATTTCTTTTTCCTTCTCAACTGTAGGCAGCAATCAGTTATGCAGTGGGTTCATAATTTAATCAAGACATTGTTACTACGGTTTCAATGGGCATTTGTCCTAGCAGGTTTCACAGCACTAGCAATGGCAGCAATTAGTTGGAAGTTAGAAAGCAGTGAAAATTACTGGATTTGGCACAGGTATGATGAATACGTTACTCTCTCATGTCATTTCCGTCTCTCTGCCCTCATATTTGTCATATTAATTGGTTTTGCAGTGTTTGGCATGTCACCATATACACATCTTCATTCTTCTTCCTTTGTTCGAAAAAAATTAATAATGTAAATAGTGAGGTTCAAAGGCCAGGAGAAACAAGCTATGAGTTAACTAGGCAGGATTCAATCCCAAGTGATGATAGGAGGGAGTGAAGAGGCTGAAAGTTTTGCAGATTTAGCTCCAAGGAAAAAAAAAAAGTGATTTCTTTAGGCATGCAGGGATAGAAAAATCATATGGCTTCATATACCAGTAAAACCTTTCAACCATTTGATCTGACAAAGATAACTGTAGTATAGCATGTACTCTTTAAATTCCTCAGACAGACCCAGTTTGTTGTGGGTTCCTCATGATGTTGTAAGTTTGAAGGGGATGGTGGTCATTTTAAGTTATTTATACAGATATAGGTAGGGAGGAGAAAGAAAGTAATGCAAGGCCAGAGATGCAAAGAATAGTAGTTCATTGCTTTTTGTATTGATATCAGAAACATTTGGGATTTGAACGCATAGGTTATTTTATGCAATGATTTGAAACTTGGAATAGACAGCCAGTCTGATCTGGAATCAAGACGCCTGATAAAATCACTGGAGTTATGTTATGCAACCACCGGTGGCTACATATCAATCTAAAGGTAGTAAAAGTGGATTGACCGTTTCTTTTATGGGCTTTCTTTTATTGAAAGTGGAGTTAAAATTTTAGCTGGTCCATCCCTATCACGCATTATATTATATTATATTATATATATATATATATTTTTTAAAATAATAATAATAAAATAATAAAAAAAGTTTTAACCATCATATCGCATTAAAAAAATATTACAAATGTTCTAAAAATTATAAAACTTTTTAGATACCCATCAACCATATTATCACTAATTGTATTATACAATAAGCTCATATTATCGTATAAATTTTTGATATATTTGAAAACACATATCAATTTTTACTTGTATTATATTATATTATATATTTATTCTAATAACCATGGTCTTTTTTTGTCTAAAGGATTTATTTACATTTAGAGTGTCTTTTGAAGGTAAAATTTTATGCGTCAATTTTTTAAAATTTAAATATTCATTTATTGATTAAAATCAATGGTTAAATTTAATGTACAATTGTTAGAAATTAATAATTAGAAAAATATTTTTGTTTTTTATAATAAGAATTTAAAAAATAATAAAATAAATTTTATAAAAATATTAAACTAATATGAAAATATTAGTAAAATAAAATTTTTAAAAATAATAATAAAAATTTAAAAATAAAATAAAATTATATACAAATAAAAATAAAAATAAAGTAATCATTGTTGTAGCTAATGATGGTTACTTAAAATTGTATTAGATGGTCGAAAAAAATTATTTGATTTATGAAATTGTTATTTTTTTGCATAGATTATTATATTTTATTGTTATTTTTTAAAAAGACTATTAGATTTGATGACTATTATTTGTGAAAATTATCAAATTTGAGTATTTCTATTATGCTAAAAATGGCAATTGAGCACAAATTTTTTAAAATTTAAAAAATTGTTTATTTTATTTTTTTATATATTTTTATATTTAAATATTATTTTTTATTTTTATTATATTATTTTAATTTTTTAAAATATTTTAATTATTTTATTAAAAATTTTGATAGATTTAAATAAAAAATATTTGTCGGGGAATGTATAAATTTTAAAAAATTGATAGGAATGATTTTACTTTTTTAAAGAAATTACGAAATATATATACACATAAAGTCAAATGACCCAACTGGAGCCAGACTGGGTCCTTTACCTGGTCAAGGTCCGTCCGGTTATCAAAAAATTGGATTTATGTTGTAATTTAAGCGCGCATGCGAAAGAATAATAGTTTTTCTCCGCCATTTGGAGCAACGTGTAGGTTACTCCGTAGGAATGAAACAGATGGTGCAACCGAAAGTAGCCTAAAAAACTCCGTTGAGAAAAAGACAAATTCTCCGTCAACTGCCATAAAAAACTTCAGAATTCATTTCAATTCATAAAATTAGGTTCAGGGTCGATGCAGTCATCAGAGACCACCGTGAAAAGGCAAACACTCAGGCTCTGACAAATGAAGATCTGGTGTTCGGTAAATGGTGTCATTATCTTCCTATCCAACTTGGAAAAATAAAATCTGCAAAATGCTGGAAGGAAATCGTGAGAGTCAACATTTTCAGTCATGAACTGGATTCCACTTAGTGAATGGGTCAGTCTAATGAATCAATCGGTTAGTTTAGTCAATCAATAGGTGGGATTGATTGTTTGATGATGAACTGTAAATAAATATTTAATATAATTTTATATAATTAAAATGTTTTCAAAATTTTTTAACCTTTTTTCTTATATTAAAAATTTTAAATTTTTTAAAAATAATTAAAAATATGTAAAATATTAAATTAATGGATTGATTTACAAAAATATGTGACAACCCGTTCAAATTCCAATAAACCTAATTTATAAGATCTTGAATCGTGCATTAAATTTTGTTCTTTAACTAAAATCCTTTTATCTGTAAAATCCGTTAATTGATAGATTTAAACACAACTTAATACAAAAACAAGATGGGTTACATCAATGGTAGCTCAACTAAACCCATAGACGTGACACAAATTATCATATGAAAATGTGACAAATTCAAATGCTAACGAGTATAAAATTAATTAGTGATGTTTAATTATAGATTAAGTAAGTTTAAAGTTTATATTAAAAATAAATTAATATGTTGATTATGTAATTATGTAATTAGATGATTAAATTATATGTTTGAACTAATTCGATTATGATTTAATATGATTCAAAACTCGAATCAAGATCAAACTAACATATTATCAAATAATTTAAAGATCTAATTATCGTCAAATTCTTTACGCTCCTTGTAATATTCATTAACTATCATCAATAAAAGAATATTGAAGGATGGCTAAAAGAGATTTCTTCCTTGGCCATTTCATATACAAATAATAATTGCTATTATATAAAATGGAAGTCAGCTTCAAAATTATAACAAATTCTCCTGAGCAAATCAATATGAATCAATAACGAAAGAAAAAGGAGAAAGTACACACAAATAAGAAGCAAGAAACTCTCATTGTTTACTTAGTTTCCCATACGCAAGCCAAACCCCAAGAGAATACTCTTCCATATGCCTGCAACAACCAAAACACTACATTCACATCTGTTTTTTCTGAAGTTATATGCTTCCTTCCATCAAGATTTTGAATTGGTTGGTTTGAATGAAGCTGATTATTTCTTAATCTTCAAAAGTATTTGCACGCCTTGAAGCAAGCTGAATCAATGCACGTCACCAGCATAAGAAGTCTGCCATTTCGCACTTACTTTTCTTTTGTTGAAGCACTCCTCTGGGAATAAGAGGGTTGTAAACGGATGTCTGAAGCTGACAGCTCTCTGTAATCCTTACGAATGCTCCATAGGATCTCTGCACATCTTCCCATGGTTGGCCTATTCTGTTTGCGTGGAGCCAGGCATTGCAGTGCTAGTTCAAGAACTTTTTCCAGGGCCAAGTTGATTGCATCAGTTTGTTCAAGCTTTGGGTCCAAGGCTGAAATGGCATTGCCATCAGTGAACTTCTTTATCGCCTGCATTTACAAAACAATAGTTTGTATATCCAACTAGGCCAATCCTGTGCTGGCGCATTGTTATTAACATAGAAGAAGAGATAGAAGAAGAAAAAATAGTACCCATTTTGCAGTAATCCTCTCGTTGAGTTCCCGTTTAGCTTCAATCGGGCGCCTGCCTGTGACTAATTCAACAAGTAACACACCAAATGAATAAACGTCACTCTTCTCTGTAAGTTGATAGGTTCTGAGGTATTCTGGGTCCAAGTAACCGGCGGTTCCTTTAACTTGGGTTGACACATGGGTGGCGCCTGATTCAGTGTCAGCTGCCAATCTAGCAAAACCAAAGTCTGTTACCTTGGCTCGAAAGTTTTCAGTTAACAAAATGTTGGAAGACTTTATGTCTCTATGAATGATTGGGTGATCTACATGAAAAGCCAAAGCATCACCCGGTTAGATTTCTCTACACAACCCCAAATTAACAGGATTAAATAATCTTTACCCGTATACATATGAAGATAGGTAATAGCATGTGCTACATCAATTGCAATATCTAATCTTGCAGCAAGGTCAAGAATGTTGCCATGAATACCTGCATTAATGCTTCTCAAATTTCAGTTAAAAGAATTCCCATTAAGAATCCAATATTATTAGACAGAGAGAAAAAGGCCAAATAGAAAGAACTCACAATCCAAGTGCTCCCTGAGAGTTCCATTTGGAACATACTCCACAACAACAATTCTTTCATCTTGGCACTCTAAGTATCCATAAAACTTGACCAAATTCAAATGCTCCACCTGTGCTAGTGTTCGAATCTCACTTTGAAATTCCACTCCCAAATGCTTATCATATAGACTCTGCAAACAAACATTAACCACAAACTTAGTGGAATCAATGCACCCTAGATCATAAATAGAACCAACTAGGTTTGAATTGGTATTCAGCTCGATTTGAGCCCAATTCAAACTGAATTTGACCTTGACTCAAATTTCTCCCCATGATACTATGCATCCCAGCAACAACCCTGTTTATCCCATCTAATAAACTCGAGTTCAAACTCAAGCAGGCCATTTTGGACTAGAGCCGAACTCAGGCTGGCCGACGTACGGGCTATCAAAAGTCAAACCCTCAAAAAGAAAAACACATAAATTTAATTTCGAACCTTCTTTGCTCGCTTAACTGCAACAACTTTTCCATCATCCAATCTGCCCTTATAAACAGTCCCAAATCCACCTTGTCCAATCTTGAACGAAGGGGAGAAGTTCCTAGTAGCCTTGTAGATTTCCTCCAAGGTGAACTGTGCATTTCCAGGCTCTCTCTTTTGACTTGAATTATATGAATTCACATAAACACCCCGACTTGAACCTCGGCTCCTCGAACTACTAGTTCTTGAAGAATCCGATAATCCTGAAAATTTGAACCACCTTATAACAAAACATAATTTAGTAAACAAAAAAAAAAAAAAAAGCAATCTTCAACCGGATCGTGAACCTATCCAGTCAAACCGTCTTAAGTTTTTTTCTGTAAAAGAATCACCCGTACTAGTTTTAAATTCGCGTGAGTCAACAAAACTCTTGGAGCTAGTGGTTTCAGGAGGGGTGAAGCAACCAACAAAGACTCCCGCCACCGATCTGGCGACGCTGGCCACGGCGTTCTTGGTAGTCCGGCGGTCGGTAGATGCCGTCGAGTAGGGTGAACTGGGCGAATAAGACAAGCGTTCCGGCGTTGACTCTACGCCTGTGCCGGGTTTCCGTCGGCCGTAAAGTGGTTGAGGACTTCTCATTACTATTATGAAGAAAGAGAAGATACAGGTTAGACAAGAAGCGACGTAGGAATGGCGGGTAGTTGTAGAAGAAAGAGTGTGTTGAAACTCACAAGCGTAGAAGACTTCGAATTTCAAATGGTGGGTGACGGAGAGCATACGTCGTCGTTTTTGCAAATTGAAAGTGCAAAACATTAAATACGGTAACTTCATTTGGGTCAATGTGGGCCATTATTTGATAGCGATGATTATGGATTGGTCTGCAATTTCGAACCTCTTTGTTTGGCCATTTCAGTCAATTCGTATCAGGGCCAGAAACTTTGGCAAAGGTCAGAGGCTGTGAACTAGACAGGCCATTGGCTATCAGCGTGGTCGTCGCGGCTGTGACACGGACGAGGATTTTTATCAACGCGGCAGGGCAGCTGTCGACCTAAATCCGTCACAGGTTATCCGCGCTTAACTCTTTATGAACCGGACTCGGTTCGGTTACTATCATGCCGAGTTCAAGTAATTCAAGTTCTTATTCAAACTAAGTTTGAAAAGGCTATTACCTGATCAAGTGAATTTACGAATTTAGACAAATTGAATAATATTATAAACCGTAAAAATTTAAAATACATTCCTAAAATCTTATATTTATCAACTTTTATTATCTTTATGATTAAATTTTATTTAAATTTCTAGGCTTTTAAAATTCGCACATGAAATTTAAATATTAAATTTGAATATATAAAATAATCGATAAATATATTAAATTATAAAATTTATATTTAATTTTTTTAATTGAATTGAATAAAGAATTTTTATTGTAAATTCAAACTCGAGTTTGCAACTCTTAAACTCATCGAATTTAATTATGATTATTCAAATTGAATTTAAACTCAAATAATTTGAGTTTATTGTTACTCAATTTAGAAAATTATGAGGTTAAAGATTTATATAATCATAATAAACCCTTAAAATTTTGAAATCTTATGTCTGCACTCCTAAAATTTTACATTTATCCCCCTAAAACTTGCATTTATATTCTAAACTTTTATATCTCAATTGACAAATTTTGTTCGGACCTTTCAATTTTTAAAATTCATATAATGCTATAATACTTAACTTTAAATATAAAAAATAATTGAAAAATACATAAATTATGAATTTTTTATAATTTTTCAAACCGAGTTTAAGTTAATAATTTTTATCTCGAATTTGAGTTTATAACTTATGAGCATATTGTGTTTGGTTTTAATAATACTCACTTCGATTTAATTTAATTATAATCCTATTAATACGTATTAGTTGTGCGATGCCAATTTGATTTGGTTAATTCAAATTTAAATTCGAATCAAATAAATCAAATTTAAGTAAATATTTGAATTCATTTTCATAAAATAAACTAAATTTGAATTAATTTGGATCAAATAAAAAATTAAATTAGTTTATAAAATAATTTTAAGTTTGGATTGATCCATTTCAAACTAATTCTGAACAATCAAATCCAACACTCCTATGACAGAAGAGGGAAGAAGTCTCTTTGATTAGAAGTTAATCCATTGTGTTCTGTAGTTAAAGTAAAGACTTTCACAGTTTTCATCAATCAACCTTAAAATTGAAGATTGCCAGAATTTGACGGGAGATCCACCGCCAATCAAGACCTGTTTCAGAAGTGAGATGACATGTGGATTGATGATATTAGGATAGGTTTAAGCTGAAAATATGATTATTTACAGATTTAATGCAGACATCAATCAAGTTTCATAATAATGAAAGATTTGTTACAAGTTTTCAGTGTGACAGAAAACCAACAAAATAAGGAAAATACATGAAATATATTTAATCATTGTTAGCATAGATCTTAGCTACTCGATCTCAAATCCAAGCTAAAGATTGGATTTTGTTTCAATAAAATGAGCAGAAAGAACTGTACCTCCATGGCAACAGGAAGAAAGAACCTCTAGATAATATCTTTCCAAAAATGTCAAAACTTTCTCCAGAAAAGCCATGGAATGCATGTGCACCAATAATTGATGTCCACACTTGGAGTCTGCATTTAGAAGCTATCACATTCGGAGAATGCAGTTTTCAAAAAATTTCCAACGGATAGGAAAGCTTGAAATCCATATTTAACCACATAAGCATGAAGTTGCATGGTTTCCCAAATGATGAATAAATTGCCACGAGCTCAGAATGCCAGCCAGCGTAAGTTAATCTGGGTAAAAATTTCTTCGAAACATATCTCTGAGAGGTCTCATTGCCGCCCCTTTCCATCTCCATACTAGTGCACTAGCCACTGAAACATATAAATCCAAGAACTGTTTAATTATCAGGCCACGAAACTGCCTCCCCAATTCAGGAAATCACAGTGTCCCACATGCATCGAGCAAACAAGAAAATGTAAATTCATCCTCCTTGTCACCTTCCAACAGCTTCAAGTCATATAACCGAAAAGCCTCAGCTGCCTGCCAAAGAATTCAAGGCGTAGCAAGACAGCACACATTCCACAACATTGTCTGTATACCCAACTTTATTAAAAACCGATCTTACATCTCAAACTGAAACACATTTCCCATAAAAATCAACAACAGCATGTTGGATGATTTGACACTTGAAGACTGCAAACAAAACTAAAGGAGAAATAAAAGTATTAAAGGTTAGTGATAAAGGAGAATGGTGTAGGTAGGCTTGAAACACGTAAATCGTTTTCCTAAAAGCGATATTTGCTCTCTCTCCTCTTGAGATTGCTATGGGATTAATTGCAAATAGCTTTAGTGGATATGACAAGCCTTGTGAATTTCTGCACTTAGCAAACAGTGAAGAAATTCAATGAGGGATACAAGAGAGTATTTGATCTTTCAGAAAGAGAAGAAGTAAGAGATGAAAAGTATATGAAAAAAATGAATTTTGTGGCCTTTATATAGGAATGAAAAGTTGCAATTCTTTAATGAAAAATTGCAACTTTTAGTGTGAAATGTTACAATGCAAAAAATTGTAATTGTTCATTACAACTTTTGGTGTGAAAAGCTACCACATGAAGAGTTACAATTTAAAACACAACCTTTGAAAATTTTATTTAAAATTCAAATTTATTTAATTTATATTTGAACAATTCCAACAATCCCCCACTTGTTCGAATATAAATTAAAATACCTGAAAGATCAAATTATATTTATGCATAAAATAATGTATCTTTCGATTTGAACATTATCTTAGTATAAGTGTCACAAGATAAAATCGAAATCTCATGTAGCATTTAAGCTTTGAACATGCTATTCCTTGTGAAGTTATCGGTGTCACTATACACATAAACATATATTATTCTTGTATTCCACTCAAACACTCGCTTAGCACTTTTAGGGCCATGTGCTATCCAAAATTCATGAACTTTTATGAGAGAAACTCCAACTCTCAATTGAAGCGGCACCACTTCGAAGTTCATATAGGTAAAGTTCTTTCAGTGTCTTTGTCACATTTGAGACACTTGTTCCTTGAAATGAAATTCATTAAGAGTATTAAAACTCAACCCTCTTATACGTGACAACAAGTACTTAATTTCGTATTTTTTAAATCTCTTTTAAGTACTTAACATCCACATATCAATGACTTGTTGTTACCCTTTGAACTCAAAACTACTCATTTTATAGTGTTGGGTAGGGTTGCCATCATTGGTGGATTTAGTTAAGGAGTTTCAACCCAATTAAATTAGAAGTTGTTTTTACTAAATCTCTCGAAAGAGGTTTAGTGAATGGATCTGCTAAATTTTTATTTGATTTTACAAATGTGAGAGAAATAATTCCATCTTTAATTAATTTTCTCACATAATCATGTCGAAGACTTATGTGTCTTGACTTTCCATTATATGTATTACTATATGCTCGAGCTAGAGTAGCTTGATTATCACAATAAATTGAAATTGAATTCACATTTTTTGAAATAAATGGAATTTCTAAAAGAAAATCCCTCAACCACTTAGCTTCTTTACCTGCTTCTGCTAATGCAACAAATTCCGACTCCATTGTTAAGTGTGTTATGCAAGTTTGTTTCTTGGATTTCCAAGAAATTGCACCTCCTCCCAAGATAAACACCCAACCTGTAGTGGATTTGTTATCTCCAAAACTTGATATCCAACTTGCGTCAGTATATCCTTCTAATATAGCTGGAAACTTTGAGTATTGAAGACTTAGATCTTTAGTTTTCTTAAGAAAACCAAGAACTCTACTAATAGCCTTCCAATGATCAACACTCGGATTGCTAGTAAATCTACTTAATTTACTAACTGCAAAAGCTATGTCTGGTCTTGTACATTGTGTAGCGTACATAAGACTTCCAATAGCACTTGCATACTCAAGTTGAGCCACAGCTCTTCCATCGTTCTTGATCAACTTGATACTAGGATCTAATGGGGTACTTGCCTCTTTTATATTTAAGTGACTGAATTTATTCAACACTTTCTCAATGTAATGAGATTGACTCAATACATATCCCCCACTATTTCTTTTAATTTTAATTCCTAATATCGTATCAACTTGTCCAAGATCTTTCATTTTGAATGTAGCAGACAGAAACCTCTTTATTTTCATAATTCTATTCATATCATTGCTCACAATTAGCATATCATCAATATATAAGCAAACTAATACAATATAATCTTTACTATTTTTAGTATAGACACATTTATCTGCTACATTATGAACAAATCCAAATGACATAATCACTTTATCAAATTTTTCATGCCATTGTTTAGGGGCTTGTTTTAGTCCATACAAGGACTTTACTAATTTACAAACCTTATGTTCATTTTCTGGTAGGACAAAACCTTCAGGTTGTTCCATATATATCTCCTCATCTAGTTCTCTATTTAGAAAAGCTGTTTTGACATCCATTTGATGAACATGTAGATCATAAATTGATGTCAAAGCAAATATAATTCTAATAGAAGTAATTCTTGCTACAGGTGCATATGTATCAAAATAATATATACCTTTATTTTGTCGAAAACCTTTAGCTACTAACCTAGCTTTATATGTATGTAGAGTGCCATCAGTGTGGTACTTTCTTCGAAACACCCACTTACAACCTATAGGTTTAGAAGCAGAAGGCAAATCAACAAGTTCCCAAGTGTGGTTTGTCATTATTGAATCCATTTCGTCCTTAATAGCATCTTTTCAAAAAACTGCATCTCGAGAGGTCATGGCTTCTTTATAAGTTTTAGGATCGTCCTCTACTTGTAGAACAATAGGAATTGTTCTTACAATTTTATCTTTATCACCTTCAACAAGGTAAAAAGAAATTCGTTGAGAGTCAATCTCATCTGATCCAAGATTTTTAGCCTTTCGGACTCTAATGCTTCTTCTTTGTTCATTATGTTGCTCACCAATTTCTTATGAACTAGATTGTACATTTTCAGATGTTTCCTCTAGCATTGTTTCACTAGGTGAGAATTGAACTCTATTACCTGAGGCTAATAGATGTTCAAAGAACTCCACATCTCTAGATTCAATAATAACATTTGACTCTAAATTTAGAAGTCTATAAGCTTTGCTATTTGATGCATAGCCCACAAATGCGCACTTGATCCCTCTAGGTCCCAACTTAGTCCTTTTTGGATCATTATTCTTGCAATATGCAAGACACCCCCACACTTTAAAATATCCTATGTTAGGCTTCCTTCTGTTCCATAATTCATATAGAGAGATTTGATTTTTCTTCATAGGAATTCTATTTAAGATATGACAAGTAGTAAGAAGTGCTTCACCCCACAAATTAAATGGCAATTCAGCATACAACAATAAAGCATTAACCATTTCTAAATAAGTCCTATTTTTTCTTTCAGCTAAACCATTTTGTTCAGGTGTACGTGGAGCTGAACATTCATGAATTATGTCATTTTCTTCACAAAAACTATTAAATTCTTTAGGAAAATATTCTCCTCCTCTATCACTTCTCAAAATTTTAATCTTTTTATCTAATTGATTTTCTACTTCAGCCTTATAAATTTTAAATGCATTAAAAGCTTCATCTTTGTGTTTTAACAAATACACATAAGTATATCTAGAACTATCATCGATAAATGTTATGAAATATCTATTACCTCCTCTAGTTAATAATCCATTTAATTCACATATATCTGAATGAATTAATTATAAAAGTCTAGTATTTCTTTTAATACTTTTAAAAGGCTTTTTAATCATTTTTGATTTAACACACAACTCACATTTTTTAAATTCATTTATATCACATGAAATTAAACCATTTTTTATCACCCTTTTCATAGTGCTTAGACCAACATGTGCTAATCTACAATGCCATAAAGTAATAGAATCAAACATATAAAGAGAATTATTAATTGTATTAGTACTAGAATTATCAGTTACAGTAGACAATTTGACCATTCCATCACAAGAATAGCTTTTTCCAACAAAGACACTATTTCGAGACAATATTAACTTCCCCGATTCATATACAGATTTAATGCCCGGTTTGCCCAAAAGATCTCCACTAACAAGATTTCTATTCATATCGGGAACATGAAGTACATTGGTAAGAATTACCTTTTTACCCGAAGTAAAAGTAAGTTCAATATTTCCCTTCCCTAACACCTTGGACCTTCCTTCATTTCCCATTTGAATCTCTTGTTCATCATTAACTTCACTATAAGTTTTGAAAAGAGATTTGTCATAGCAAACATGAACAGTAGCACATGTATCGTACCACCAACCGGATACCTTGCCTTGAATGACATTGACTTCACTCACAGTAGCAATAATCATGTCATTTTCGTCTAAAGAATTGACCTCCGATTTTTTAATTTTCTTAAATTTGCAATCTCTAGCATAATGGCCAGATTTTCCACACACAAAGCAATCTCCTTTCTTTTGCTTCTTGAATTTCTTTTGATCCTTTTTGGGACCAAGAAAGTTGCCTCTATTTTGCTTCTCTTTGTTTAAGGGCTTGCTCACGGTATTGGCTTTGATATTGCCTTCATAAGAACTTTCATTCTTGTCTCTTACCCTCGATTCCTCTTCGATGCGAAGGTGTTTTTGAATTTGTTCCAAAGAAAATTCCTTAGAATCATGTAGAATTTTCTTCCTATATCCTTTCTAAGATGATGGTAGTTTTGCTATAATTGCA
The DNA here is from genome assembly GCA_026122585.1 of Anacardium occidentale. Taxonomy (NCBI): domain Eukaryota; kingdom Viridiplantae; phylum Streptophyta; class Magnoliopsida; order Sapindales; family Anacardiaceae; genus Anacardium; species Anacardium occidentale. The sequence continues at coordinate 365,225 of JAJEJH010000031.1, forward strand.
CCAACTTGAAAAGATTTTGGAAGTTCAATCTCTGCAGCCCTTAATTGGTTTACTATAACCTGTAATTCATGTACTTGTGCCAAAATAGGTGTATTATCATTAAACTTAAATTCAAAGTATTTAGAGATCAGAAATTTTTTAGTACCTTCCTCCTCAGCTTTGTATTTAAATTCTAAAGCTTTCCAAATCTCAATTGCAGAAGGTTCAACTGTGTAGAGATCGTAAAAAAGATCAGAAAGAGCATTGAGAATATGACCTCGACACATGATTTCATCTTCTTCTCTCTTTTTCCTTTGTGCTTTGAGTTCATCAGAATCATCATCAGTTGGTGGAGGAATTGAAGGAAGACTTGGATCAAGCACATAAAAAATCTTCAAGGCGGTAAGCATAAATTTCACTTTGTCTTTCCATCTTGTAAAATTTGTGCCATCAAAACGATCCAATCGAACGAAGTCTTGATTCATCATCTTGATTGTTGCAGTCTCCATGATATCAAATATCGCTTTTAGATTGTTGGATGATTTGACACTTGAAGACTGCAAACAAAACTAAAGGAGAAATAAAAGTATTAAAGGTTAGTGATAAAGGAGAATGGTGTAGGTAAGCTTGAAACACGTAAATCATTTTCCTAAAAGCGATATTTTCTCCCTCTCCTCTTGAGATTGCTATGGGATTAATTGCAAATAGCTTTAGTGGATATGACAAGCCTTGTGAATTTATGCACTTAGCAAACAGTGAAGAAATTCAATGAGGGATACAAGAGAGTATTTGATCTTTCAGAAAGAGAAGAAGTAAGAGATGAAAAGTATATGAAAAAAATGAATTTTGTAGCCTTTATATAGGAATGAAAAGTTGCAATTCTTTGATGAAAAATTGCAACTTTTAGTGTGAAAGGTTACAATGCAAAAAGTTGTAATTGTTCATTACAACTTTTGGTGTGAAAAGCTACCACATGAAGAGTTATAATTTAAAACACAACCTTTGAAAATTTTATTTAAAATTCAAATTTATTTAATTTATATTTGAACAATTCCAACACAACATTGCTAAAAAAAATTTTTAAATCAAAAGCCATTTTCAGTATTAGGCAATGCAGTTGCAAACCCATCTCAGTCTCATCTATTCTGCACGTGCACGAACCAAACCATTAAAAGTCATCTGATCTAATCTAAACCTACATTGGCTAACAACATTCCCTTAAAGTAAAGAAAAGCCAGATACGGACTTGACTTTAAGTAAAAACCAAAATCAAGAATCCCACAGATTACTGTATTCCATGTCACAATATTCTTCACATACTCTGTATCAACAAAGTCCTTGCATTTAACGTAAACAAGTAATATTTGATTTTGCAAGGATACTCTATTGGTTAATCTTAACTCTATGACGTGTGCATGTATTAGATTTCCAGTCTGATGGAAACCAAATATGTGCCATTTGGCTAGGACCTGGCGGGCAAAATCGTCTAAGTGGGTTGACTCAAAAGTGGGCACTGAGGTTGTGGGTAGACTCGCGAGGACAGAGAGGTCGTGTTTTGTGGAAAAGATGTGGAGAGCAGGATAAGTATCGACTGATATGGACAGTACTCATTGCAGTACAATATCAAATGAAAAATTATAGTGAATATAGATATTTGTATTGACAGTTAAATTACAGAATTACTTACAGTACAGGCGTATTGTTCTCTTTGGTCATTATTACGGATGATGCAAATGGATGGAGCCGGCTCTTTTACACACATGATGAGAGGAGCGTATAGTGTGGAAGAAAGTGCAAAACGGCAACCGCACAAAAGAATAAATTCATGAAACGCAAATAAAAAAAGTTTTTTATTTTTCCCCCCCACCCTGATTCTGTCTGTGTTTCACGCTCTTCCACAGTACTTCCGTGTTCCAGGCGGACGTAAGCTTCCATATGTTCTGAGCAAACTTTCAAGATGATGATTGATTGAATTGGTTACCCTTTTTTTCTCACTCACCTTTTTTATTAGGGTTTTGGTTCTTCTTTTACTTCTATTTTTTTTGGTTAAATTTTTTATAATTGAACTTGGTTTCTTATATGGGTTAAACCATCTTCTGTTTTTCATATTTTGTTGGCCAAATGACCTATTCCCACCCAAGGTTTTTTTAATTACTAGTGTCACCCATAAATTTTCAAAAATCAGTTATCCACCTATTGATCAATATTAGAGAGTTATTTGTATATTTTTAAATAAATTAAAAAATAATTTTATAAAAATAATTATAATATAAAATAATAATAATAATAATTTCATAAATTAATAAAAATATAAAAATAAAAATAAAAATTTAGAAAACCACTCAATTTCGTCGATAACATCACTGACGATGGTGACCGTTGTTAATATAATTAGGTGGTCATTTTTTGTCATCTAATTATGTTAATAACAGTTACAATTGTCGGTGATGTTATCGAATTGATAATGATGATTTTTTTTAAATATTTATTTTATTTTTTATTAATTTATAAAGATTTTATTATTATTTATATTAAATTTTATTTTAATATTATTTATTTTTATAAAGAGTGCTTTGGGCGTTTCTTAGAAAAAGGGGGGTTGGTACTTAACTTTTTGAAACTTTATGGGTGGCACTGTTATTTAAGGAAACCTTTGGCCTATTTTGTTTTGGATTCTTATGAGACTCCAAGGTTTTTCTCTTTTTGGTTGCTTTCAATATATTATGTTTTATATTCATATTCTTGTCTTGAGCTTTTACTTCTGCTTTCTATAATTTAAGCTAAATTATATTAATTCAAAGTGTTAGAATTATATAAAATGGCTGTATGAGTTACTAGCTTGTTCATAAGTTTTATTATGATATTGCTATCGATATCTATCCATTTCTAAGCTGTGTAGTATTTGACTTTTCCAAGATGCTGAATGACGGGAAATAATGCACCAACCACTACTTGTATTGGGTGGATGACAGAAGTAATTGCAGGGATGGGGGGCTGTCGTTGTTCTTCCAGGAAGCCTCATCTAAGAAGACCTGTATACTACTATGTAATGGCTTCTCTCAAATTACATGTCTTTGGTTTTTGAATTATTCATTTTCCTTTCATGCTTTATTTGTCTTTTTTGCTGGCACTTTTAACAGCGGATGTCTACTTAGAGTAGTCAGTCGTCTTCTGCAGTAATGTTTACATTTACGATAAATTTTGAAGAAATGTAAATTTAGATCTCCTGCCAGATTGCTCTTCTGGTCGATGGACCTTTTCTTTTTTAATTATATATGAATACGTTTATTTTACAAATTAAATGTTACAATTATTTTTAGGATTTTGTTTTGATTGGACTATTTGAGTCTGAGCCAGTGGAATGGTCTGGCGTGATATTATCAGATTGTACAAGGAGTTGAGATGAAAATATTGCGGGTTATTATGTTAATCTCAAATGTTTTTTTAGGAAGATGCTGACAGACGAGGCAAATGCTGTAAAAAATTTTCCCCATATGCTGCCCTACAAGATATGCTATAGTTGATGGCGAATAATGTTATGTTTAGTTGTCTCTGTGAAGCATGTTGCTTTTAGGTGGAAATCTCTACTGACTTGCTATTGTCAACAACTTGCTTATTAGTACTTTTCTAGTCCATCCTTCTTGAACTTATAGAACTCATTAGTGAAGTGTCCACCAGCTTTGGAAGGGTGGCATAGCCTCTACCTTTACAGGAGGACTCCTGGTTGATTTTCATCTGGAAGCATCAACACCTGACACTTTCCGGCCCCCTCCTGCACCCTTGCGGTATGATGTTGTTTTTGGATGTCCACCATCAACAGATTCAGAGTCTGTTAGAGAAACAATCAGTGGCAGTAGTTTTGGAACATTACCCACATGTGAAGATCTTCAAGAGTTAGACTGCAAAACTCAAGCTAGTTCTTTGCTTGTCTCCCAAAAGAAATCAGAAGTTCGTAAATTAAATGAATCCATACTGGCAGAAGAGGAGTACACCTGTCCCATTTGTCTTGAAGGTAAAGTATTATTTTGATGCATTAATTATGTTATCCTATAACTATCATTTTTGCTGGTTAATTGGCAGTAAATGCATTGCTTTAATATTTTAGCATTTCATAAACTGATGTTTCTTTTCCTCGTTCTTCCTTTTGTAGAATATGATAAACAGAATCCGAAACTTGTCACTAAATGTGAACATCATTTTCACCTCTCACGCATTTTGGAGTGGAATGAAAGGAGTGACTCCTGCCCCATGTGTGATCAGGTTTTCCTCTTGAAATTAATAATGTGTAATAGTTAGATTGAATGTTTCATTTCCTTGTAAATTGTCTCATAGTATGATGTCTGGTTCTTCTGAATTAATGCCTTCTCTACTCCAATAAAATTCATGCACACTGCATGAGTCTTTTACCTGAGAAGAAGACAACATTAGAATTGCATTACCCGGATGCCTGTACCTTCTAATGAATCTCCACGTAAGCTGGCTAGATCTAATATGTTGTTATTTAATGAATGCTTGAATCTTGCAACTATTTTTAGAGGAAGCAAATGTACCACTGGGTTTTTATTTACATTTGTGAAACACTTACGACTATGACTAATGAAAGATAGATGTTTTCTTATTATCACAGGAAATGATATTCGATCACACTTTTGATTAGTAGCTCCAAGTCTCCGTGGATATAAGGTTTCTCTTCCTTTTATGCCCGGCTTGGTGGTAGGTTTCTCTTCCTTTCATGCCCTTTTCATTGGTTGATTTGAGGTGGAAGAATGATGCGAGCTGCACTGTTGTTGGGGTAAATCAGATATACCTCACTCGCATTATGTAAATCATATTTGTTTCTTGAAATATTTCCTCTTTTTTTGCCGTGTTTGTAAATCATATTTGTTTAAATTCTTTGGCGGGTTTGACACAAGTTCTTCTGCCCATGTTCAATCATATGATATAGTAATTATCTTTGTATTGTGTGGCCACATTACACTGCATTATGCCAGTTGCTCATTGCTTGTGCTTGTGCTTTTGTTGTGTTAAAGTCTTAAGGCGTGATGAGGAAGAACCTTTTCAGAATTGCCACAATTGAAGCCACGTTTCTGCTGTTCTCTCAAGGCATTTACAGTAAAGAAATATGGTTTTGCAGAACCTGTGGCTTAATGCCTTAATAGGATCAAAAGCTAATACCAACATACAAGGTTAGGGTGTAATCGAGCCGTGTCAAGTATTGGCTCTCTCAAGCTGGATACAAGTTTGGCTGATTCGAGTTTCGCTCAAAAATTATTTTTAATGTTAAAATTTATATATTTATTGATTATTTCTTATATTTAAAATAAGATTTTAGAGGTGAAAGTATCAAGAGTTTATTGATATTTTATTTAAGGTAAACTATGAGTTCATGGGCTCACCAAACCAGTCATCACCAAGGCTAAGCTGGGTTTGAAAATCGATCTTGACCAGTTCGATTTCAAGATTGGCTTATAAATAGTTGAGTCAAGCTTTGATGCTTGTTAGCAGCTCGGCTTGACTTACACTTTTATAATAGGTGGGTGCTACCTGTAGAGAAGAAATAAATGAAAAGAGAGCAACTTGTGCTCGTGCTGTCTGAACTTTTATTAATTAGGGTTCCATAGAAGCTGCTAAAGTTGGGAACCGTAAGGACACCGAAGCACTTACAGCAGAGGAGAAGAAAAGTTGATCATCCTCCTCCGCTGAATCGCCACCAATGAGGCATGAAAGGGGTCAAAGGTATCCGCCATCCGAGGCGTCGATATCTTGGACACAGCTGATCTCCACCATGCTCTTACCACGTTGCTTGCTTGTCATGAAGAGCCATACTGGATTGAATCCAGTCTTATCTGGTGGTATTCAAAATTTCAAAACAAATTAACGACTTCCGTTAAGTGTGTTGACACCTTTCGTTATGAACATTTCCAGCTCATCTTCACTTGCACTAGGCCCTCGCACTTTTCTATTTTACCTGGTGCACCCAAATTCCTTAAATTTTCATTCTGACCCTTCCATCTTTGGGCAAATCACAATTGAACACATACGATATATTTTCATAACATTTAAGTCCATTTTTAAGATTTAGGGTTTCCCAAAAAGTGCATCCATATTCCATAAGCAATTATCGGTTGTCACCTACAACAATCGCACTCCACCGTCGGGGCTATGCCCATCAGAATCTCATCTTATGTTTCATTTGGGTTTAGTATTTTAGCTTTCGAATTTTATACAAATTACTTATTAACCATGAAGGGTTTATTTTATTTAATTTTAAAGTTTTTATTTTTAGAAAATAAATTATAATTAGTGTAGAAGACTATATGGATTTTTTAATAATAAATTTTGAGTTATTTCTAAATATATTAAATTCAAATTTTAAATAATAAAAAATTTTAAAAATATAATATACAAAATTAGTTTGGCAGAGTGAAAAGTCAATCACCTCTAATGTTAGTGGATAAGTATGTTAGCATTAGTAAAGGCCAAATGATTAATTCCCACCCAAGGTTTTCTTAACTAATAAAATCCTATTACTCGTTATTTTTTTTAAATATCAAAATATTTTTCATAAGAACAAATAATATTAATATTAAAATATAATATAATATAATATAATAATAAAAATTTTAAAAGTAATCATTGCTGTCAATAATATCGTCGATGATGATGACAGTCGTTAATATAATCAGGTGATCGAAAATGATCATCTGGATCTATTGACGATAGGATCTGGTTGCCTCAATAGTAGAGACAACTAAATCTAACTACCAAAAGTTTAACAAAGATGATCAGATTTAGTCACTTTTACCACCGAAAAAGATAAAAAACGGTTATCTTGCTTGAAACCAGTTATTTTCGACCATTGTAGGTGGCATAGACAACTAAATCTGATATTCTTCACTATCAAAGTAGTCATATCTGACAACCAATGAAACCAGGTGACCGTTTTCAACCACATGGTTAGATCAATTTTAAATTTTTATTATTATTTTAATTTTATTTTATGTTATAATTATTTTTATAAAATTTATTTTTTAATTTTTATTCAAAAAGATAAAAATATCTTTTTGAGTTTGATCAATGGATCAATAATTGATTTTTTAAAATTTCATCGGTAAGACTTTTTGCTTAACAAAACCTTGGGTAGGAACAAATGATTTGGCCCATTAATAAATCATTAATTATACATTAAATGTATATAGTCGAGTCAATTTGTGATTTAGTTTGATCCTCTATACAAAGGCCTAGCCCATGAGGGCATAGTTTGCAATAATGAGGAGAAATTGTTGTCCTTATCCTCATAGTCTGCTCACAGAGATGATCCCCTGCCCTAAAAGATTTCACACCTCAATTGATTTTCTAGGAATTGTTTGGATGTGAAGGCAAAAAAGGGGAAAAAAACAAGACATGAGTCTATGAGATCTCAAAATTTTTCAGTTCTATATTTGATGTTGAAGTTATTTTCTCTAGTAACTTGATAGTTCCATTGGCACATTATACTCATTATCCTGCATTCTGAGCTTGTTTTCTACATAGAATTGGAATTATCACTCATTAGACAATAATTATTATGTTTTAAGACTATGCAATACTTTAAAATTTTATTAAGAAACGAGACAAAGAGAGAACAAAAAAGAGAGAGAAAATAGTAAAGAGAAGTTAACGATGCTCTTTCGCAATGCGTAGACAATAATACTCTTTTCGGGAAGAGAGGAAAGGAGATGAAAAGGGAAAAAAAATTATGTTGGGGTTAATTCTGGAGAGGGAAGAGATATTATGTAGAGACATTTATCTCTGTCTATGCTTATAGAGATTTTTTTTTTTTTTATCTGGTTCTCATTTATTTAAAAAATTCTCGACTTCCATGAAATAAAATAAGGTAAAGATCCGATTGAAAGAAATTATCTGTCATATTTAAATTTAGGGTCTATGATCATGACATAATACTCAAAATTTAAGATTAAATTTCTAAACTAAATTTAAGGTGTATACAATTTTGATAATGCTATAAATTGGATTTAATAAATTATTATAAAAAATAGAACTAGAAGGGTTAAAACTTATTTTTGTAGAAATATACAGAGACACAACAGTGTGTCTTAAATGCTTGAGTGTATCTAATTATTTTAACAATCATGTGTGCTAAACACGAGATCATGTGCTCCTACCATGTTAGAATTTGTATTTTATTGGATTTAGCATTGCACGACTATGCAATGTTGAGACATGCCTATGTTTATGAAATGGCATACATGACTGTGAACTCAATAAACACGTTTGTGCTATACATAAAGATTGGACAACACGAGCAATCATGTCATGCAATTATCTTGTGTGCGGTCAAAATTATAAAGTCAACAAGTATCAAGACGCACAATCAAGTTCGTGAATACTACATTACCATGTGTCAAAGGAAACTGGAGAAACTTACCACCTAGTTACCCATGTCTTTAGTCCATGCATGATCAATCAAAGTCAACACCCAACATAAAGAGCATGACATGCATGAGAATAAATTAAAGGTGCACCTCCGACCAAAATTGTGTAGTATTCTCGTGCTTGGTCAAAGAAATCAACAAAATAGGCTCACGACATGTAGAATTCGCACACGCCTGTGTATACACAAAACTCTTGGCTTGTGGCTCTTGTGTTGAAATCATGTCAAAATTTTTACAGTCTTTTGGACTTTAAAGAAACATTCATAATATAAAGACACATAACCTTGTGTATGAAACACGTGATTGTGTACAGTTAACAAGGTTAGTAAATTTAACTATTAGATAGTTATTTGAGGTAACAAATGAATTGAACATGATAATGTATCTGAATCATACGACCCTGCGTCTAAAACAAAATTTATTTTTGTTGTAATTGTTCAACAACGAACAGGTATATTTCATTCTTAATGGCTCCTTTCTGTTTCAAGCCATCAAAGTTATACATAAAATGGATCATTTAGAGTGTAAAAAATTAGAGAACTTACTCACACTACTTTCTCTTTGAGCTTAGTTTGTCATTCCTTATGATAATCATTTGTTCTTAAGTTGTGTATAGTTTGGTAAAGGCATAAAAACACTTATTTTTTTAAACTGAAAGTCAAAATCTCATATAAATTATTGTAAAGGATATAATCTCGAATAATTACATGTAATCTTGTAAAAGATTAGTAGAATTCTAATGAACATAACAGACTTATAATCAAAGCTCTTAACTATTATAAATCGACTGTATTTCATTATTTTTACATTTAAAATTATCTTTCAATACTAAAATTTTAAAGATCCTATTCACAAGATCTTAATACACAAACACAAAATCGTCATTGAGTAATTTTGTGAAAAACCATAAGTCTCAAAAACACGAAAAAAAACAAAAACAAAAATTATAAATAAATACTTTACGAACAAAAATATATTGACTAATACTAACTATTTATACAATGTTAAAATGGTCCAAACTTGTGTATATTTATCAAGATAGATAATTAGTATTATCATTATAAAAATAGAAATCCTAATACAAGTCTATTTGCCTCATAGAATCTAGGAATACTGTGCTCTTCTATTTAGTTGAAAATGTTTTAAAAGTTCTTAAAAATATTATATGGTCTAATTTTTGGTGCTTTTGGGCCTATATTTGAATCAATAATGGATCAAGTTTGGACTAAAGTCTCTATCATCACACTAGGCCTCGAGCATCATCAAACTTGAATAGAATGTGACATCAAACATCAATGCTTAGCATTTTCATCTTTGATTTAATAATTTTTATTGTGTTAATTTTCTATAAAAATATGAAATCATAAGAGATCTTTGCTTAAATCATGATCTAAAAAATGTTCTTAGTCGAGTAAGAAACGACCATCTTCAAAATAATAAACGAAAATAACACACATCTGAATATATAATTTAATACATAACACATAATTTGAAAAAAAAAGAATTTGACAAATTCACAAGAACAACAAGACACATAAAATTTTGAATTTTAATTAATTATATTTGATCGAATGATTGAAAAAAATAATACGATAAATGAAAATCAAAACGATTATTTTTCATTTGACTTATATTAAAATGGTAAATTAACACTTTTAAAATTGAAATTTATTTAAATTGGTAAATTTATTTAAATTGACTTATACGATTTTCAACTAAAATCGTATAACAATTATATTATTGGTGTGATTCCAATTAAAATCACATTGAAATAGTGCAATTAAGGGGAAATTGCATCATTTTGATGCAATTATTGAGATAGTGCACTGAACACTAGTTTGGTTATTAATAATGAAGTGTTATTATATGATTGTGTGATTTTGAATAAAAAATAAAAGACAATCACATGATGACACATCATTTTTAAAATAAAATTATTGTTTATTAAAAGTATACATAATCTCACTCATTTTATAAATTAACAAAAATATCCTTTATTCGTTAAGGCTAACATTTTACTTTTGAAAGAATGTGAGAAAATGTCATTTTTTTTGTTTCAGAGTTAATAGGTTATTATAAGTTAAACGTAATTTGAATGAAAAATAGTCGTTTTTCCTAAATAAAAATAATAATATTTTGTATATTAATAATTAATACAAATAGTATATAAATATTGGATTTGAATTAAAAATAAAATAATATTTAATTACATAATGATATGTTGTTATTATTATGAAAGCGAAAAAAATAATTTTGTTGATTTTAAAAAGGACAACCACAGGTAATAAAGATATAATTTAATTTTCAAAAGTATCCCTCCCACAATCACAATCAAAATCCAACACCCAAAACTTAACTCAACCCAACTTAAACTCTATCAGAGTCAATAATTAACCATGGTTAGCCAATCATGTCTTGGCGACTATAAATCAAAGAGAATGTATCCATCTTCAAACCCTAGAGTACTTTCATTTCACCACTTGGTTTTATAAAAAGAAAGAAAGACAAGACCCATAAGGAAAGGGGCTTAAAAAATCAAGTGGAGGAGTTTATAGGGCAAAGAAAGCGAAAAAGCCAAAGTCTGAGGAGGTCTTCAGAGAAGGTCTCATTCAACTCCAAACCCCACTCTAACACCGCCCTATTTTCGACCCGTCTGGTACGTTTTTTTTCTTTTACTTCAACAATGACAAAAACGATAAGCCCGAATTCAATAATGCAATTATGCAACTCTATGAACTCCGTTTCTGTTCAAAACGTGAAATATAATTCTCTCTTTCCTTTTCAAACGTTATATTGTGTCTGTAATTACGAAAGGGTGCGCGGCAACTAAAAAAGTTTACTGGGTTTCTTCAAAACCCTAGATTGATTTTTTCCCGCCAAGACAAGCGTGACCCGGATGATTAATTGTCACTTGTTCGTAAAATGAACCATCCAAATCACGAGTTTGTTGTTATTTTGATAATGAAAATGGTTATTTTTTTTAGAATTTTGGTTTTAATGTGTTATGTTTGCTAATATGATTCGAAGATTACAAACAAGCAAAATTTGTTTTAGGGTTTTAAATTCGAAATCGGAATTTCATGGCAGGATGATCGATTGTAGCAAATGGGTCTGTTGTAGATTGCGGCCAAAGAACGTTAAAACAAAATAATCTCAAGGGTAAGGGATTTGGGGTCGACATTGAACCTTCTTCGGAAGAATCTAAACTAACAATTATGCATCAACCGATTTCTTCGCATTTTTATTGAGGAGATCTATGCCCAAGATAGCTTTCGGCCTCTCCCTCCAATGCTTAAAGATGAACAATCTATTGATTTGTTTAAACTCTTTCTGGTTGTGAGAGAGAAAGGTGGATATAATAAAGTGACGAAGAATGGATTGTGGGATTTAGTAGCCAAAGAATCCGGTTTGGGTTTGACTTCTTCTGCATCTGTTAAATTGGTTTATGCTAAGTATTTGGATGTTTTAGAGAGATGGTTAGATAGAGTTGCTGATGATAAAAAAGACTTGAAAAGTAAGTCACTTGATACTGGCTCAAGTTTGAGCAAGTATTTGATGAAGTCAGAAGCAGAGTTTACAGGTTTTTTATCGGGTTCAAAGAAAAAAGATGAGGTATATCTACATTTGGAAGAACTGGATTTTGAAGATGATCAGAATGTGTGTAGAAATGATGCTAGTATGGTGGCTGGGTGTAAGGAACTTGAAAATTGTGTTAATGATAAGGAAACTATGCACATTGGTCCAGAAAAGAGATATGTGGATGCTGTAGAAGTTGTGAATATTTGTGATGATGGTGACCTAAAGAACATGGTTTCTGAATTAGGAGACAAGGATAGCTTTGACTTTGGGGATTCAAGTCTGGATGATACTGATGTAACGAAATGTGTATTGAATTTATCGGATTCAGGAGAACAGTGTAATGATGAGGAGGTGAAGAGTGTGGCGGTGGGAAAATTTAATGGAGGCAAGAACTGTGCTGATAGTGATAAAGATGGTTTTGTGATGATGGATTTGGAATTTGTCCAAGAAAAGGAAGAGAATTCTAGTCATCAAGAGAATGTGGATGAGAGTTCTAGTTATAAGGGGAAACATGAGCCTATTTGGAAAATGCTGAGTTGGATTACTGGGATTGCCAAGAATCCATGTGATTCTGTGGTTGGTTCATTACCTGAAAGGTCAAAATGGAAGTCTTATGGAAATGTGGAGTTGTGGAAGCAAGTTTTATCTTATAGAGAGGCAGCTTTCTTCAAAAGGCATGTTGATTCAAGTGCTGAACAATCTACTGGTCAGGTATTTGTCTGCAACAAATTTTTGCCTTGTGTTTTCAGTAAAGTCATTTGAAAACTATTCTTATCCTCCTAGAGTGGCTATAGGCTGTGCCTTTCAAGTTTTTTGTTAATATATTGGTATATTCTCATATGTGTCAATTCTTTGTTTGGCTTTGTGTTTTTTTAAGTGGTTAGTAAAGAATACTTTATCTTTTTCATGTTTAGGGCTTTCATAGTTATATGTTTATGGCTTGAGGTTTAAGTTTTTCCTAACACCCCCTTTTACATATCCTTTGCTTGTTGTTTCAATCACTGATGTGCTACTTTGTGACAATAGTTTTATATATGGTTAACTTGTTCATTGCTATGGTTTTGGGAAAGCCTAACTTATTGTTATATATGTTGGGATTTAATATTATAATAAAACAATGTGCACATACTTTTTAGTACCTACTTGTGTAATTAGATGATGTGTTATCTTGTCACATGATTGAGTAATTTTGAATTAAATATAAATTAAAACTCAATTAGGTACATAAATATTTATTCAAAAGTGTGTGCATATAGCGTTGCTTTTAATATTATACTGTCATCATTTGATTTGGTTGTGGCTGTTTTGTGTTCTCTCTTGTTTACATTATACATTCAAGCTTGCTTTCTGGCACAATCAAGGCTATTCCTGGCACAATCAATTCTATATTTTCGTTTTGGTCCTAAAAAAATGTGTAACCCATTTTCATTTATGTTTTACCTTTTCTTTTTCATGAAACAAGAAAACATTAAGGGCTCATCATTTTCTTAAGAAGGACTAAACTATCTTTTTTTTCTTGTCTAAACAGAATTTACATGAAACTTAAACCTTGACTGCACTTTCAAATGTGATTTTTTTTTCACTCGATTTAGACCATATTCTATTCCATCTCTTTATTTTGATGAAATTAATATCCATTTTGACTGTGTTGTTGCCAAACATGATTTCAAATTATATTCTTATAATTTTTAAAATATCATATTCGGACATTTGTGTCGAATGAGTTTTCATTTTCACATTTCAAAATAACCTTTTCAGACAAACATGCTGAACATGTTTTAATATTTCTAAAAACACAGAATGGATTTATAAAAGAACACATCCTAACAGATACAATTATTAGAAAGATTATCATGATTACTTTCTATCTCACACTGGGAGCTTGATAACTTGCACTTTCACTGATAATATCAAAATTTTGAGGTATTGTTGACTAGAAAATCACATGAAAAGGTGTTCCTGTAATGCTATGCCCTCTCATTTCATTATCCTCTCTATTCTTTTGTTGTTGGGAGCAGTAAGATTAGAGGAGCTGAGCTTGGTACATTTGGTAGTGAATTTTGTTTTGGAATTGCTTGCAGCTGGCAATTGAATTGTTGTGAACATGAAATAAGATTTGGGTTTCTCCACTATGTATATGCTGACTGTGTTTTTCCATTTAACTAACATGTCACGGAACTTTACCTCTATTTATTTACATTTATGAGTTGAATAAGTTTTTCATTTTTTAGAAAAATCAGAAGATGCACCCATGCTTGTATGATGACCATGTTGGAACAAGTTACAATCTCAGAGAGAGATTAAGCTGCAGCAAGGAGCATATTTTGGCATCTCAACTGCAGGCCTGTTCACGGTCAGTCTCCACAGGTGGCCAAAATGGCTCGAGTAAGAGAGCGATAGAAAATTGTGCTGGCAAAGAATCAAATCAATGCACTGATTACTCAACTACACTTTCAGTGTTTGACTATGACGTTGAGAAACCAATTCCTATAGGACCAGGTTTTCAAGCTGAAGTTCCAGAATGGACTGGTGTGCCTTCTGAAAGTGAAGTAAAGTGGTTGGGGACCCGGATTTGGCCATTGGAAAAGGTAGAACATAGATTTTTAATTGAAAGGGATCGTATTGGAAAGGGAAGACAAGATTCATGTGGCTGCCAGTTCCCAGATTCCATTGAATGCGTTAGATTTCATATTTCCGAGAAAAGGCACAAACTTAAACTTGAATTGTCGTCAGCTTTTCACAAATGGAAAATTGATAAGATGGGTGAAGAAGTTATGCTTTCTTGGACCAAGGAAGAACAGAAAAGATTTAAGAATATAGTGAGATCAAATCCTCCATCTCTTGAGAAGTGCTTCTGGGACCAGATATTCAAGTTTTTTCCAGCCAAAAGCAGGGAAGAACTTGTGAGCTACTACTTCAATGTCTTCCTTCTGCAGCGCAGAGCACTCCAAAACAGGTCCAACTCAGATGAAGTTGACAGTGATGATGATTATGAATCAGAATCTGTATTTGTAACTAAAACTTCTGTGCTTGAAACAATGAAGTCACCCAGCTCCATCTTTCATTCCCCTAACAAGAAGCATAAAAGGTCCGGATAGTACTAGTAAAGATGGAGTAGATGAAGCGCTTTATTGAGATATGTAAAGCCTTTAAATTTTTATGTTCTGTTTCGTGGTAAATTTTTGGGATAGTATTTTCGGTGGTGGGAGCAGCCAACTGCAATGCTCAAGCAACTTCATGGTGTTGAAGTGGGCTTTTGGTTGGTCGGCTCAGTTTTGAGATATGCATTCAATGTAATTTCCCAGCCTCAAAGTACTTTTGTATTCTTATCCTTCATTAATTTTCTAGAGGTCTTACCTTTAAATGGAAGCCTTGAGAATATTATAGTGAGGAAAGGAGCCATTAGGCTGAGGGGTGATGATCAGAAACACCCTTCTGTTTGTCTTCATTCTACTGTCACTAGTGTCACATGAATCCTTGAACAACGCAAGGCGCAAAGCCTCTTTCCACGGTGAAGATTATTGTAAAAATAGTGGACTCTTTGCTTGCTTCAACTAGCCTTTCTATATTATTTGTTGTTCCATCCAATCGGTTTTGAATAAATATCTTCTATTCATTGACTAAATCTAATATATACAACGTTTAATATTGTAGTTATTTGTACGTAGTGTGAATTACTTATTTAATAAATTTGATTTATGATCAATATTTAAAATGGTAATTCGATAATATATAATGCTTATTTTTTATCAAATTGTCTCCGTTTGAATTGATAATATAATCAAATTAACCTAAACCAATTCCAGTATGAATTTGAAAATATTGAAAAAAAAAAAAAAACCCCAATTGTATCCGTATCAAGCATAAAATGGTGTTTGCACCCGAAATACCACCACCAAAATTAACATAATGCAAGCCCCCCAAATATTCTTGGACAAAGCAAACTTTTCTCTAGCGTTAAAAATGCCTTTTGCCCATAAAACATAATTTATTTTTTTTCATTTCATTAAATGTAATCAGTGACTAATTATATGAAAAAAAAAAAAAAAACAGACAAAAAAGAAAAGTACAGTAAGATTTGATTCTGCAAAATTGTTTTTATTAGAAAAGAACTCTTACACGCAAAAGCTTGTTTGTTCCACCCCTGGAGCCCCGTTGGATATAGTGATTTTCTTTTCACCCTCTTCTATTATAAAGTTGGGATGAAAAATTATAGTTGAAAATTTTAAAGGAGTGGAAAGTGATTTCCCCAAACTTTAGTGGGAAATAGGAGTTACTCAAAAGCTTAATTCCAAAAAGAAATCGCATAATTGGAAAGAATCTTAAAATTTCATGGAGGACAATAAGGGATGATGGTGACAAATTAAATTATTCAGGGACCCTACTGTGTAATATATGTAGTCAACAAGAATCTTGTAGGGATTACAATGTTATTAATATATTTTTAGGGTTTAGTTGTCAACAACATTATATACCATTTTTGCTTATCCCGGTTGTACAAGTTTCTGGCTAAGTGTGGCTGCTTTGTCCTCTTCATTGCATTCTCTTCGAAATCCGGAAGGAAAACGAGGAAAAAGGAAAACAAATCATGTCTTCACCAACCAAACGACGAGAGATGGACTTGATGAAACTGTTAGTATTCATCGTGTTAATCTTTCAATTTTATTTTATTTTATTTGTTGAAGGTTCAGTCTTTTGATTTTGCTACCTTTTTTTTGTCTGATTTTTATTTTGATAGGATGATGAATGATTACAAGGTAGAGATGATCTCCGATGATAGCATGCAAGAGTTCTACGTACATTTTCATGGACCTAATGAGAGTAAATTTTATTTACCCATGTCTGTATTCTATGATTTCTTTCATTTTTGGGTTGGTTCATAAGAAGTCTTGAGCTGTATATGGAAGTTGCTTTTGTGGTATATGCTTATTTTCTCGATTTAGAACAAAGTTTTACCTTCTTTCTCTCCAAAGCTTGTAGCTTTAGAGATGTTTACTCTAGTTAATTGAATCCATTATCTTCTGTAAATTGTAGAATCTTACCATTGAAGTTGTATCCCACCAACTTGATCACTTTTGCCCTGTAAATTTAAAAGAAAAATTGGCTACTCGGGTGATTTTTAGAGTTGTGGATTTGCTATCTGCTCATTATTTGGAATGATTTTAATGTTTTTCATACTTATTCATGGGGAATTTTGGTTCTAAGCAACATGAATTTCAAGTTAATTTGTTAAAATTTTTAAATAAAAATAAAAATGGGCAGGTCCTTATCATGGAGGCGTATGGAGGATAAAAGTGGAGCTACCAGATGCTTATCCATATAAATCTCCCTCTATAGGCTTTGTTAATAAAATCTACCATCCAAACATTGATGAGATGTGAGTGATTATTTTCCATTTTGGTAGTACATTACTTTTCTCTGCTTAATGGGAATTGTGTGTGAGTTTTTGAGTGTCTTGGTGAATATTGATTTCAGGTCTGGCAATGTTTGTTTAGATGTTATCAATCAGACTTGGAGCCCCATGTTTGGTAATAATGATTATAATTTCAGTTTTCATTCAAAGTTGCTTGCCAGTTATAGCAAGCGATTTTTGATACTAGTAGATCATTATATTTCAGATTTGGTCAATGTGTTTGAAGTTTTTCTGCCACAACTTCTTCTCTATCCCAACCCTTTAGACCCGTTGAATGGGGAGGCTGCAGCATTGATGATGCGGGATCGACCAGCTTATGAACAAAGAGTAAAAGGTAGTGATTTTCTCCGGTTTCAGGCTTCTGATTATGCAATCTTTGCGATGTCAACGAGCCTGCACCAATATCTTACTATCGTTATCCTCCAATGTATGCTACATCCGTTTCTTATTAGTCTTGCAATCCATTTGCTGCTTATGCAGGTTGTAGTGATGTGAAATCTGCAAATGGCCTGCATGATTACATGGCACATTGTCTTTTTAAAGATAAATGTCTCCATATAGGCTTTTATTACTGAATGATATTGATATTTAGTTGTTTAATGAAGTTGTAGTTTATGAATGTCTTACTATTATGTAGCTTTTGCTTTGTAATTGAGCCAAAAAATGGTGTTTTGTCCAGAGTTCTGTGAGAAATATGCCCGACCAGAAGATATAGGAGCCACCCCAGAAGAGAGCTCAAGTGAAGAGGTGATGAGTGAAGACGAATATAATTCAAGCGATGAGGCAGTGGCAGGCCAAGCCTGACCCATTGTTGTTCATGTCCATAATGATTGTTTTGTACATTCTGCTTTTTAACTTTGTTAGAAGAACATCAATCTCAACTAGCTTGTAAAAATAAAAATTCAATCTCAACTAGCTTGTAAAGGGTCTTTACCCCAGACTACACTAGTTGTGTGTGTCAATGTTATAATTTGTTTATATTACATAAGTTCACCCCTATTTATTCAGTATGATTTGCTAGTGCATAAATTTACGTTGTCAGTAGGGTTGTCTAAGTTATCCGAGTCTAAATTCGAATCCGAATTGAATATGACTAGTCAGAATCAAGGATTGAGCTAATTTTTATAAAATGAACTGAATTCAAATTGATTAGAATATCACTAAATCCAAACTAAAACTATTTGAAGTTGAATTAAGGTCTTATTCATCCATGTTTGAACTAACTTTTTTTAAATTTAATTAAATCAATTTTGACCTTAATTGCCACATTTTATTAGGGCATCTGCTGCAAAGGTACTGTTGTGACAAAATCATAATATTATTTCAACCCTTAATATCTAATAAAAATATCACCATTTGATTGAACTGATTCAAAATCCTAAATAGCCAAATTGGTTAAGTGTCAGTAGTTTTATTGTTAAGATCACTTAACACTATGAACACTATGAAAAGCAATTAAAGGGAATCCCAGCAAAATGAAGAGATAAATTTGCATGCTCGTTTTCTTCCACTGACTAACATCGCTGTCTAAACTTAGACATCTTGAAAATTAAGGATACGCTCTATACAAGATTTGTGGGCATCAAGAGGCAGTTATGTGAAGCTACAGACTTCCAATAATGGAGGTACAGGAATACAATGGAGAACCAAAGATCTACACTATTAACAGTAAGTACTAAACTTGTTGAGGCCTTCAAGGACCGGTTATACACTGCACTTTCAACTCAATAACAGTAATTTTTTTCCCCATTATAATGATGCACTACTCTTGGTAAAATCATAACTGACTAGGCCTCCTTTTACCAGCATCTGTCCTCAATCTCTTCACAGGATTAGCCCAACCAACATTGCCACCACTACCATTTGATGGTTGACCAGGCTGATTGGCCCACCCTTGCTGGGTAGATTGTTGAGACTGTCGAATACTATCCTTGGGGGTTGAACCAGGACCTTTCACGTTACGAACTAAGCTTGGAGGTGAGACGGGGCCAGCTGAACCAGTCCTTGGCTTCACCGCAGACTTTTCCCTGTCCTTCCTTTTCTTTTTGCAGATAACCAGCTCGCCGGGATGTGGAGAATCATCTTGCAGATATTGCTCCCTGCTACTGCCACTTCCAGTTCCAAGCCTAGAATCCTTCTGAGGGATTTGCACTCTGATCCTAGTGTTATCTTCATTGAAAGGAACAGAGCCCCGTTGTAAAGTCTTCTGGGCGGGGCTAAGACTAGGTTCCATATCATTTATCATCCTGTGTCTCTTGCTCTGGCCAGCAGCCGCCTGTCTTGGGGCTGGAGCAGAGATAGGGGTAGATGTTGGGCCAGAGAAAGTGAGTGCATTTCTTGCTTCTAGGAAATCTGTATCTGGATATGCAATCTTCAATATATCAAAAAATAGATCGTGTACTTTCCTTGCTTCAGATCTAACCTGCACAATATAATCAAATGTTTAGATGCTATAAGGCAACAGAGAACTACAGGAATTTATTGCAGGTCAAAGCTCATCTATGACTGAAATCACAGTAGGAATAATTTTTAAAATTTTACTGGGAGAAAGGACAAGCAAATGGTGAGAAGCGATAAAACCGAATGCTTCCAATAACACACTCATTAGAAAATCACAAAGATGAAGTAGATATTAATAAGACCACCAACATGGAATTATTGAGATGTTCAAGATGTGGAATCAAACCTCATGTGAGAAGCCATAAAACTGCATTGCACCCTTCAACATAAGCTGCACATCAGACACCAGCTCCATCACCCCATTATACTCTAGTCTGTCAACCCGCTGATCAATCTTCCGTAAATCCAAAAGATTGTTTCCACCTCCACTCATGTAACCAGAATTTTCAAGCCTTTTCCACAAATCTGTTAGCAGAGGAACAATTTGATGTCCTTCTTTATCAATTCTCCTTTGAAGCTTACTAATAACATTTTTGCACTGCAGAGATAGATTTCAGGCCATTTCACAAAATAAAAAGCATGATCAGTAATAGGAAATTAATTTCAATCCCTTTCCACTGAACTTTGATTTATTGCATAGAAAATGCAAATGAGCCAATTGTAAACCTATGCTATATGTCACACAGCAATAAACAATATCAATTAAAGTGTGTCACATCACACAGCAACAAGTTCAACAAGGAACAGCTGAGTGAATTAAAAGGATAAGTATGGCTAAAGATGCAAGGCATGAACAACATCTATCCAGATCACACAATATATATATATATAGAAACAGAGAAACAAGAAGCCCTTCTCTGCCATGATCAGCAGCATCTGCAGGATCTGCAGGTAGGAAGAAATATAGACACCAAGATCCAGAGGAGCAAATACCACCTAATGAACTAGAAAATGGCAAAAATACGGTACATACCCTTCTCTGGATGACATCAGACATCTTAGTGCCAAAATTTGAAGACCCACCAGTGTTCATAACTTTACCATCCCAACTTTCTCTGCCATGATCAGCAACATCTGCAGGACTAGATAGAGAATTCAATCGGCCAGATTTTGGTGAAGCACACAATTTTGGGGCATTAGCTATTTTCCTTGACGGCAGGTTCCGCCTACTTTTTGAAGATGACTCACTTTGATCATGCTTAAAAGAATTGAGTTCACCATGTGTTTTCATTTCAGTATCAGTCCTTAACTGTGCTTGATATTTATGGTCCATGTGGAACGGCAAAAGGGATGAATCTCCACGTTGGATAGAAGGTACCTCATTGCAAGGCTTCTCTTCCTGCCTTTCAACAGTGTGACGGGGTCGCACTCGAATACTACGCTTACGTTTTATCTTGGGTTGCAAGACCTGCTGCTCATCTTCACCTTCATCACGATCATGAGTCCAACTTCCAGATTGCTGGTGATCCATGTGAGAATCTCCAGATACTGCAATCTCCCCTTCCTCAAGTTCATCTGGCTAGCAATATTAATGGTACAGAAATAAAAATATAGGACAAACAAGTCAATCCAATAACAAAGCATCACCACCAGTATTACACATACCATCCTTTTCGAGAGAGAGCCGGGCCGAGCTTCTAGTGCAGACAGAGACCCAAACTTTTGAGAAGAAACTGGAGATACAATCTGAGTCAATCTACGACTGTCAGAAGATGACCCAGAGGAACCAGCTTCCTCAAGTATATGATTGTTTCTTTGGTTCTCAGAAGGCCGGTGATACTCATACCCACCTTCGCAAACTGGACCATCTTCTTCAGATTGGTCTTTATTGATTGGTTGTGCCTCAGCAGCACCACTGTCTTCATCATCTTCAAACTCTCCAATTTCTCCCTCTTCTTCATGCATAGAATATCTATTCCTCTCATCAGAACTTGCTTCAGAGTATTCTTCATTTTCATCATCTACTTCCTTGTAGTTTGGATACTTTTTTCCCTTAGGCCCTCTTTTTCTCTCTGTTCCAGTCTCACTAGGTTCCACACCAATATTGCTACCAAATAAAATATTCTTCAATGGTTTCTTTGATAAATTAGCAATAGCAGCATTCACTTCTTTAGTACTGGTTCGAAGCCACTTTGGTACATGGTCATACCTAGTCATATCCTCTATCCAATCCAGCTCTTCATCCATTTGATCAAACAGTTCTACTTCATCTTCACTCCTTGCAATCATTCGATTTACCTCCTGAAGTGATGGAACATCATGAACAGTTTCTTGATACCTCTCCTCATCATGCAACAATGTCTCCAAAGTCATTCGTCTCTCTTCATGGGTTGTTCTCTGATCAAAACGCCCAGCATTGATGACTTCATCAGCCATGTCAATCTTATACTGCTGGATGTTATTCCTTATTAGGCTTTCAATGGATCCCATATATCGATCCTTACCTGCAAAGTCATCTTCGAAATCAACCATACCTCCACTTCCGAATTCATCCTCTTTCTGATGACTGGAAATTTTATCAACAACTGCTTCCATATAAATGACCTTAACTTCTCTTGTCTGTCCAATGCGGTGGGCTCTAGCAACTGCTTGTTCCTCATTTTTAGGGTTTGGATCAGGATCATATATGATGACAGTGTCAGCAGATTGTAGATTAAGACCTCGTCCAGCAGCACGAATACTCAACAAGAATATAAAGCAGTCAGAATCAGGGCTATTAAAGTCCACAATAGCTGATTCACGGTCTTCTAAACTAGTAGTTCCATCAATTCGTCTATACAAAAGTTGCCTCCACTGCAAATATTCCTCCAGGATATCAAGGAGCTTTGTCATGGTGCTAAAGAGCAGTACTCGATGCCCTGTTCTGTGAAGTTTCATAAGTATCCTATCAAGGACCCACAGCTTCCCACATGATTTCACAAGAAAATCTTTTGAGAAGTCATTAAAATATGGGTAATTTAGAAGAGGATGATTGCAAGTTTTCCGAAGCTCCATACATCTATTGTTCAGAGTTTTATACACCTTAGCCTGGTATAGTGAATTTTTTTGAACCCTGCGCTTCTCATCTTCAGGATCAACTCGAAGAGTTCCAGTTGATTTAATCCAATCATAAATAGCACTTTGAATAGGTGACATTTTACACCTTAAAACAATGGAGACCTACAGACCAGAAATAGTATCAGGAATCATAGAAATAAAAGGAAATGACTAACTACAATTGCTATAATAACATACCTTGGGTGGAAGTGAACCTTCCACATCCTCAACACGACGTCTGAGCATAAAAGGCTCCAAAATTTGATGAAGTCGATGGATTATAATGACCTTCTTCTCAGTCTCAAGCCAGTCATCCTCTGCATTGTGGGTAGGACCTTCTTTTTGAAATGGTTGTGAGAACCAATCATGAAATGCTTTCCGGTTATCAAACACTTCTGGAAGAAGTAGATTTAAAAGTGACCAAAGCTCCTTCAAATCATTCTGCATAATAATAGTCAGTCCATGCTCAATTATACAAGTTGAGTACATTAAAAGATATAATCGGACAGTCAGTTCCTTAAGTGCCAATCATAAACTAACATTCAGGAATTTAAAATAATTCAAATATAGCATTTCTTTTTGTTACAAATTTTAAAAAGTCACTTCAATGCCATTTATATCTTCTCCATAATTATTGACTATAAATAATCATCAGAATAGACAACTATGGAACATTTTTGCATGCACATGCTGCAAGAAAGCCTACTGCTAGAAATCATGTCATTTCACAGTACACAGAAGGTAATTGAAAATGAAGCCACAAGAAAGCCTTTAATTTATGGACGTGTAATAATAAAGAAATCAGTACTAGGGCAAAATGATTGCACATTCATTACTAGAACACATCTCTTTCTCTTTATATACCTGTAAAGGTGTCCCCGTAAGAAGTAAGCGCCGCTGGCAGCGGTACCTATCAAGATCACGGGCCAAAACTGACTCTCTGTCTTTCATTCGCTGTGCTTCATCAATTATTATATACTTCCAATCAATTTTTGAAAGTTTTGAGCGATCATACATGATGAACTCATAAGTTGTCACAAGTACATTAAATTTCAGGGCACAGACCTCCTACAAAAAAGTAGAACTAAATAAATATCAAGAACTAAACAGAATATTCAATATTACCATTTAAGCAAATATATGCCAGTTACCTGAGAAAATAATTTTGACCGCTGATCTTTTCCACCAACATAGTAAATGCATGACACTGATGGCAGCCAAGTATGAAGCTCACTCTGTAACACGAACATGGTTAGCCACTTTAGACAAAGAACCAGAAATGGTCATGCTATAATGAAATGAAAAGAAACTAACCTTCCAATTTACCAACACAGCATTAGGGACAATTATAAGATGTGGGCCATAGTTCCCTTTAAATTCCATCAAATAAGCAATCAATGCCATAACCTGCACAGAAAATAAAATATCTGAAAATGCACTTGTCAACAAGATATGTTGCAGTACTTATTAATTTACTCTCCTTATATCAAAAGGGTGTATTTCAATTGTATTCATGTACTCTATCAGACTAAAAGTAACTACAGCCAGAAAGATTCTAACATAAATTAACAAGTAGACAGAGACATATGAAATTTATATGTCACTCAATTTACGTATATAAGATATTTCTTGCTATCTACTCTCTTAAGAAAGGATTTCTACCACTGATCCTAAAAAAATTCACCTGCACAGTCTTTCCCAGACCCATCTCATCCGCCAATATTCCATTCAATTTGTTGTTATACAAAGAAAGCATCCACTGCAACCCAACCTACCAAATAAAAAAGGCATAAAATAATATGGAACAAAAGAGAGTGGAACAGAGGGCAGACAGAGAAAGAATTAAAATGTCAAACAGCAACCTACAATCTGATAATCTCGTAATGTTCCAGCTCGTAACATTGAAGGTTGCCTCACAACCCTTTCATTCACAGCATGTGCAAGGCTATAATACCTGGTGAAAATCATCAAGATGAACATAAGGAATGACAAGGAAAACTACTGTGCATGGTACAAGTATTAAAGATAAAGTTGACTTCAGAGGTAAAATAAAAATTCAATCTCAAAATTTTTAACAATATGAAAAGAAAACTAATATTAAACTAAAAACTGTTATTGCAAATAATAGACATATTGTAAATCCACGGCTGGCACAAAACTTCCACTGCATGGAGCTGATAATTCTACTGGCAATACATGTTAACTCAATCCTGAAACTATCACAAATGGAAAAAAAAAAAAAAATCGAAGCAAATAATTCAACTGTGGACTTACTTGTTAACAGATGAACTATCCCTGGGTGCATTCATTTCCAGAAATTGATTTCTGATCATGACTTCTTCACCAGCACAAGTTGCTGCTGTCTTAACTTCTTCTTCTGACAGACCCTTTTGCAAGCAAATAAAAAAGGAATGAGTTATTCCACAGTTTCATGGCATGGATGCTTGAAACTGAGGGGTGGGGAGGCTAATACTTAACAACTGAAAGGGTGTGGAAGTGACAAAGAGAGAAAGATTGTGAATAAAGCATGCCTGCAATCTTGCAGCAGCTGCAGCAGCATTTGCTGCCTCTTCCACTTCCTGCTGATTCTTGGCAGCAGTTATTTTACTTCCCAGTTTGTAAAGATACTCTTCTGTCTGAGTCAAGAATGAAGAGAGAACAGCATATCTCTCTGCAGCATCACCTGGTATACTGGTCTGCTGCTCCAGTAACATCTCCCTATACCTTTCAACATCATTATTCTTCAAGGCTTCCATCCTTTTGTTCCGGTCATCATCCTTTCTCTTAGAGAATTCCCTTAACATTCTCTCGTGGTACTTTGCAACTCCCCGGTTACGGGCAGTCCGTGCATCACGGATGGCCCAATGAGCCTCAAGAAGTTTCTTACGCCACTGAGAGATGGATTTTAATTGCTTCTCTCTCATGGCTTTCTGGGAGGTCTGTACTTGTCTCATCAGCTCAATGCGTTGACGTTCACACAGACGAACAAATTTACGGTATGGTCTATCAGGCATTGCCATTATCTCCTGCTGCTGTTGGTCGACTTCATCCCTTATGCGCGCCTGCACATCTAAGAGTCGAAGCTTTTTTTCTTCAATCTGCAATCGCAGAACAAGATCAGGCCTAATCCTTTTCCTCTCCAAGTTTACTGCAAGTATACCACTGATCTTCTTTAAATTCTCTGATCTTTTCTTATGCAGGACTTCCACTCCTTCATCAAAAAGAAGATCTTTGACATCATAAGCCAGTGTTAAATTATTATTACTGTTAACCATTGTACTTGAGCCAACTGAATCATGTTTCCTTGTGAAATAGGGAAAATCAAACAACGGACCATGATACTTTCTAGCAGGGCCAGCATCTTTCGGCTGGGGGGCAGTGGTTGCTTGTACAGGCTTCTTAATTTGCATTGCATCAGACACTGCTGCCTGCTGCGCAACAGACTTTCCTCTATCTGTGGTAAATTCACTTCTTACAGGAGCTTTCTGAAGACCACGATCGACTTCCTGGTCTGACTTAACAGGGTTTTGCGGCTCTTCTTTCCCAGTAGCTACCAATGGTGCAGGTTCCTTGATCACAGCAGGCGTACCTTGCACATGAACTGATGACATAATTGCTTTATCATCTCCAGCATAAGATTCCACTTTCATGTAATTTTGTCCATTAATTGATGGAGCAGCCTGTGAATCCTTTCCATTAGACTCCAAATGTCTCGATTGATCATCTACCATCTTTCCAGAAGATCTTTCCCGATTACTTACTGGAGCAGGAAGAAATTGCTGCTGCTGCTGCAACTCAAGAGGTGGTGGAACAATGGCCCGAAGAAGCTCTTGGGGAAGGGTACCTTCTCCTTTCTGTCAACAAGCAGACAATTAAAGTAATCCATTCGGCACGTGCCAAGAAGCACTATTTTGAAAACCAGACTGGACTGGCTGGTTGCAGAAGGGCAAGCCCAGTCCAAGCTTGCCCTAAAACCGGATATGCTTCAAAGCCAATCAAACCCTATGCTGATATCAGCATAAAAATGCAAAAAAATTTTTATGCAAAACTCAAACCTGAGTTTTGCTTAAGTCGGAAAGAACCATCAAGCCACACCATGTTTGGTTTAATGCTTTTCTTAATTTAGCTTTTGTCTTTTTTCAAGGAAAATATAAATTTTTGCAATTGTTGGGACTTGATCCCAACACCATATCAATTTTTATAATGTGTGTATGTCATCAGACCAATTTCATGCGTGCATCAATGCAATTTGGCTTTTATATTTAATGATTACACAAAATCAATTTGAATATTATTTTTTAAATTTATTTAAACAGTTCATCCATTGAGCTGGACCAACCCCTTCAGTGGGTCAATGTTCAGTCTGGCTCTGAAAACATTAGTAAGAAGCAAAACTTTGCACTGGTGCTTAGAACACACACAAATGCATGCACACAGTAGAGATAAGAGAAAAAGAGACTTTTGCGCACCTTCAGCCGCCTAAATGCCAGAATTTGAGCCTTAAGAACATGAAGTTGATGTTTCGTGAACCCAAACCGCTGCTGCGGCATCTGGGGAGCCAGCCCAACCTGTGCTGGGACATTAACCGAACCTCCATCAGCAGAAGGAATGGAAGATTGCGAAGAGGAACGATTTAACTGCCGGAGGTACTGCATTTGAGAAGTTTCTGGGGCACCTAGACTTTTTACAGGCAAAGACTGATCCACACCCTGGCTCATGTTTGTAGTTGACTGAGGAGGATGCATGGGAGGCATTCCATTTCCAATGCCAATTGGCTGTCTGGGAGGCACTTGGTTTTCTCTGCTGTGAACAGGAAACTGTTGTGAACCAAGACTGTTAGCAGCACCAGCATTGGAAGTTGAACCGAGAGGGCTTGGAGAAACTGTCTGCCTTGCCTTTGCAGATCCAGA
This sequence comes from Anacardium occidentale, assembly GCA_026122585.1. NCBI lineage: Eukaryota > Viridiplantae > Streptophyta > Magnoliopsida > Sapindales > Anacardiaceae > Anacardium > Anacardium occidentale. The sequence continues at coordinate 392,977 of JAJEJH010000031.1, forward strand.
TTGTCCAGATACATCACTCACTGAATTAGAATGGGGAGAGCTCTCACTTGCAGCAGGTGAAGCAGCCTGTTGCTTTGAAACAGGGGCAGGTGATGATGGTGAACCCATATTGCTATCATTTGCTTTTTGTTGAGCGGCCATCCTAGACTGCATCAGAGGAATGAGCTGAGCCATCAAATTGGCATTTGCAGGTTGTGACAGATCAATATTGCGCTCAAGAGCCCATGCCTGCAACTGAGCAGCCATTGCAAACTGATTGCTAGCCACATTTTGGATATTTTGCTGAGCCTGTGCTGCCTGTATAGGCTTCATCATATTGGCAGTCATTAATTGCCCACCAATATTGTTCTGACTTTGAGGTTTTGGCTCATTCCTCTGGTCAGAAGCTGGTTGCTGTCCTAGGTCCATCTGCTTTTCACCACGGCCAAACTGTTCCGGTGAATTTTTGGAGGATGATGCCTGAGTCTGATTGGCTGACTGCATGGAAATTAGTTCCTGCATTTTCAAATTTCCCGTCCGCAGATCTTGATCCTTCCCAGATGCAGGACCCAACACACCCAGTTTCGCTTGCTGCTGAGACTGCACAACTGAAGCAGACTTTTGATGCGCCTGTAAAGCATACTGGAGATAAGCTTGATGAACAGGATTCTGGCCTTCATGGGATGAACCATGCTGTTGGGGAAAATCAAAAAATTTCCTAGACTGTTGAGACAGTTGCATGGACCCTGGAGATGAAACAAAGTTCCCTCCTCCCCCTCCCATTACTCCTGGGAGACCACCAACTTGATATGCTAAAATGGCATCATTTCCTTCTGATTTTCGAAGAAACTGTTGTTGGAGTGACTGCAAAAACAGTTAGAAAAATAGAAGTCAAAAAAAATTTCATATTAGACCCAAATATGCTAATTATTGAGCAACAATATTCAACATGTATAAAAAAAATTCACCAGCAACACAATTCAGACGGAGAATGAGAACTGCAACTACGACAGATATCAACACGACAGAAAAGAAACAAAAAAATGTTCCTCATTTAAAGAAAGGTAACTATCAAATTATTATATACATCACACCACATACATTCAGTATTTAGAGCTAAAAAGTCAAAAAACACTCATTGACAAAGTACAGAAAACAATTTCAAGGATAACTGAATTAACGCAATGATGAGAACCCAAGAAATAACTAGTAACAAAAACATCGGTCCAAAACAAGTAAATTACATATATCGCCTAATAAAACAAGGAATGGAACTTGAAATAACATACATAAGGTATAACAACAAATCCAGATGATTCTTGCTGTAACATGCAGAACTGAAACTTATACAATCACCATTCTTTTATTATTATTGAGTTTCAACCCTAAACTAATATTTAGATCGTCACATATTTGAATCTATCCAAAAACCAATTTAAGTGAACAGCTTGGCTTTATATTCCCACCACCCTTTCACGTATTCTAGGAAAATTTATGGAATTATACAATTAAAGAAAATTCAATGAACATAAATAACATCAAGCACATATAATGGACGAAAACTCCAGCTACATGTAATTATGCCCTATCTGAGTGCTTACTATGCTTAGGACCAGCCCGACAACAGCTCTAAAGTTTAATGCCATACAGTTCACTGCTTAACTCTCACAAAACCCAAAAATCAGTAATCCAAAATAAAATCAGGAATATTAGTTAGTAAAATTAACTCCAACCCAATTTGCCAAACTCTGTCAATTATCTAACAAACGCAACCCTAATGCATAAACACAATTACGAAACCCAAGCGCCACTTTGGCCTAAGTCTTTACCTGTCTCTGCTGTTGTTGCTGTTGGTGCTGCTGCTGTTGCACCGAATCGAAACCCAGGTGGGGAGCGGAAACAGCTGAAGATGACGAAGACGGTGATGCCGCAGAAGATGTTGATGCCGCCCGGCCCGTCAGGTTCCGGCTGGGCCCACCACCTCCACCCCCACCGGATTGCATGCAATTTTATACCTTTCACCCCAATTTACAAGGAAAATAAAATAAAATAAAAACAATAAAAAAGAAGAAAAACCCACCAAAAATCCCAACAAGGAATCCCTCCAAATTTAAAGATAAAGAAGCACTACTTTTTCCCCTCCGATCGCAACGTTCAAAAAATAAAAACGACCCTACTTTTGTTTTGCCCCATTTTCTCTAAAATTGCGATATTTGCGTGTGGATCTTTGTAAGGATGGAACTTTCAAGAAAGATGAGAGTGAACCAAACTCGGAGGAACCCGTGATTCCACTCACTACTTTCTCTATTGTGAGTTTCACGCGACTCGCAAGCAAAATTTTTTCAGTCAAACCCTAAGATTTTCTATAAAAAAAAATATATTTTTTTCCTCATTGGTTTATGTTAATTTTCCTCTTAGGTTGGTAACAAGAACTTTATCCACCAACTGGCGGGACCCACTGTTTTCCTGTTAAATTACCAAAAGGGGCAGGCTCTTTATTTGGCCTCGGATTTCGTTATATTTACGCGGGAGACCCTACTCCCCAACAAAACAAATAATCAATCTGCTTTTTATTCGAAAAAACAACGCAGTGTCGCATAAAAAAATTCTACAAATTTATAAACTTTAAATTTTTGGGATGAATTATTTTTTATTTCTTTTTAATTGAATTTATAAAAGAAATAAGAAGGGTATAGTTGTAATTTTACTCAGGCATGACTGAATTGAATTTGTGTTTTAAATGCCCAGCCAATTACGAGAGAGCGTTACAACGCATTCAACGTTTCTCGATTATTAATTAAAAATAAGATAAATATGATTATTAAATTAATAAATATTAATAAAACATATTTTTAAATTTATTGAATAATTATTAAATTATTAATAATGATCATGTTAGCTATTTTTGTTTAGATTGGTTTAAACTCTTTTATCTTATTGTAGAGATTTATTTTTTTTAATAATTTTTTAAAATAATTCGAATAAATTAATTTTGAATTCAAACTTATTATTTTGAATTTTAATCAAACTTAAATTAAATGATTTTCAATTTCAATTTAGTTTGAATTTATAGGTTTACTACTATTTAAGTGAAATGAACACATGTTCATGCTTTTGTTTACAAAAAAATTAAATAATCAATCAAAATTAAATAAGCGTAAAATAAATTAACCATACTATGTTATAATTAATCAAAGTGACACATTTTTTAATTCATTGTTAATATATTAGTATTATATTTTATATACTAATTTCATCTTTAACATATGAAAATACACATTATTATTGTATTATATATATCAAATTTGTCCTTAAAAATATGAAAATGAAAGTTTTATAGAAAAAATGAAATTGAGCATAAAAAAATTTTAGTTGCAATTTTAAAAAATCTCAAACTTACCCTAAAATACACACTTTAAACATTTCAAAACTTACAAAATCCTTCTGTATAACCCAATTTGTGTGTTGTCACATGATGCCACATGATTTGACCATCAATCATACTTGAATTTATAAGGCTATTATTTAAAAGTTGTCAATGAAGGCGTGTTAGAATCAAACTCTTTCATCACTTGAATCTGACGAAATCTTTGTCACAATTTTTAGGGTTATAGTGATGAAAGGGCTAGATTATGACACGCCTGAGACCGTGCAGTAGCTGTTGAATAATAGCTTATGGATTCTGACTTGATCAATGGTTGAATCATGTGGTATTGTACTACAACGTATGAACTGCATTATGCGCAAGGGGGAAGGGGATTGGTTTTGTAAGTTTTGAAAAGTTTGTATGTTGGGGCGAGTTTGTTACTTTTTAAATTCATTGAATTTGTGCACTACACAATTTGGAGGGAGTTTGAAACTTTTTAAAATTGGTATTTAAGTTTTTTAATACATAATTTTCATATTTTTAATTCAATTTTTTAAATAAAACTTTCATTTTCATATATTTCAAAAATAAATTTGATATGTAAAATACAATATTAGTATACATTTTAATACTTCAAGAGAAAATATAGTATATAAAATACAATACTAATGTATTAATAATAAAATTAAAAAATGTGATTATTTAAACTTAATCCTAATATGATACAGTAAATTTACTTTACTCCTATTTAATTTTAGTTGATTTTTTTATTTTCCATTTACCAATCAATAGGCAATGTGACATTTAGGTCTCAGTGTGTCATCTATTTTTGTAATTGGTTACAATCTTTATGTAAAAGGTTAAATAATAATAAAGCTGAAGAAAACAAAAAAAAAAGATTTCCAAGATCATGGGCAGCGTAACCATAAGCCCAACACAGTACAAAAGGTGAATGCTTAAATCGAAATTCGAAAAATGGGCTAGGCTACAGAAAGGAGGAGACCCGAGGATGACAGCCAAAACCACTACAGTTCTCCGTTCTACCAACTGAGCCAAGGGTGGTGGTGTTGGTTTTGTTTTGGATCGCTAACCTTTATATTAATTATTTTAGCACGTTCCTTCTTCAGGATAGTGAAACTGTGTAATTTTCCAACAGAGTTCTAAGTCTCTGACAGGTCAGGCCAGCACGGTACAAGCCTTAGTCAACTGTACCTGGTTGCATGTTGTCAGTGCCTTTCCTCAGTGCTTCGAAGAGGGCAGATGAGATGAGTACCACTCCCTAAGGCTCGCATAAAGAGTCTGCAATCTAAACCAATTAACAATTCTGAGTTTTTTACTTATTTGCGAAATGTCATTCCTCTGGGAAAAATAGTTGCCACTGTTGAAAGATGCAGAGCAATTTTAAAGATTTTGAATATTTTGATCCATTATGGCTAGGCCCAGACTAAGTTTAGATTTGCTAACTCAGTTGGAATTCTATGATCAATTTGAACGGATCGAGTTCGACCTTAATCTATAATTCAGTTCAAGTTTATGGGCACGCTGTTGTTGTCTGCGGGAGTTTTTTTTTTTTAATTTTTCAACGGAGCACATCGCACATAAAAAGAGCGAGTAAAGCTCAATGAAGGAAAGCAGAAGAAACATTGTCCACCAAACATCCATTTGACAATAAAGATGAAAAATCCATTTCCTTGGTTAGAACTATTGATAATCCTTCTCCTCTTGCTGCTGAATTGGAGTGAGACAGGAAAGGCTAAAGTCCACATAACTGATGATCTACACAACGTCGCTGACGATGAAGAAGATGAAGCTTGGAAGGAATGGGGCAAGAAAAAGCCATCCGTTCCTGACGAATACGATCCCCCAAAAATTGATTACGACACAATGAGCTTGTCAGAGATCCAGCACGAGATCATGAGCTGCCAGTTTGGTCCCGTTTTCGACTTTGTTAAGCTCTGACTCGGAACCTGCTGGACTTCGATATTCAAATAAAGTTTTGTTTTATTTTCGCTTTGGATTTTCTTTCTGGGTATTGAATGGCTTTATTTCTTTACTGTTTGGTCTCTGTGATATCATGAAGATGGCTGAAGCGGGTTTTATATTTATCAGCAATAGCTCTCCGGACACATATCACTCAAAATACTGGTTACATGGAGGTGGAGCCATCTTCTTTATTTAACTGAATACACAGAAGACGATCTTCCTCAAATTTTCATGAGAAACCAAACAAATCAAAAGCTGTATTCCTCCTTTTCTTGATTAAGAATACGGAACTTAGCATTTTTTCACTAGAATACAGAATTTATATATTTATTGATACTCCTTTGATGGTTCACTTATACAATTCAGGGGCCGAGTCCATTCTGTGGAGTTTCCAGAAGTTTGGATGAACTGTCTACTGCATTTTCAACATTATTAAATAATATTGTGAACCTTTAAGTGATTTGGGGGCTGTGTATAAAGAGAAAATTGTTTAGTCATGTTCAGCCACACATTGGTCATTCTTTGAATGAAATGTTTAGTGTTACGTCTCAACCTTCTGTTGAATATGAAGCCACTCAAGAGAATAGGCAGAAGGGAAGTGTTAAGAAATCTTCAATAGGATGTGGAGATTTTGAAGAGAAAGACTTCCATATGTCCACTTCTGCAAAGTATCTCCTTAATTTTAGCATTCCTTGGTGCTCGGTGTCAAACAGGGGCTTTTAGTCAAAGTATTTACTTGCAGCCGCTTCGGACTTTCAGCAGTTTGTTGGTCGTATTTTCAGAACAAACAATTTGATCTTGATACATTGTAAACAGGTTTCGAACTTACATCTTCCTTGTTGCTTAGGTGCCCCCACTTTTACACCTCAAAGTACCCTTTTGAGGCTAGACATTGTTAATTCATGTTGCTCTATCGCATCTTTTACTTGTCAACACTCTCTCTAGATCAGTTACTTCCTGCTTAGGGTCTCTGAAAAGTCAGTCGAAAGGAAGGAAGCAACAGAACAGGAGTTATTTCTGAAAGGACCTGGACTTTACCCTTGGAGAGATTATTAGCCATATTCCAGTGTATTACATCGTCATTTGTGTAAAACAAGATTATTTCTCTTAATGATAGTCTATTTTGTACAATTACATACTTTGATCAATGCAAGTTGCAAGGAGCCTTAAGTTCCCTTTGTCAAAGTACTATGAAGTGGCCTTTTATACAATCGAGTGAAGACAAATTTCAGAGATAAATCATAGGGGCTATAGTTTCAGATTTTAAGGACCCCCCATATTTTTTACCTTTTAAGGGCGTGAGTGTGGCTATCAAGCAAATGGGGTCAGTTATTGATTGTAACTAGTAAAGAAATCTATATTTGGCTCAATATTCCAGAATACAAACATGTAAGCTTCACAAATTTCCGAACAAAGGGTCAGCCCAGGCTGGCATGCCCCTTGTCAAAAGATTGTGTCATGATTCAGTTGCAGTAAATGTTCTTATATTATGGACTGTCCCTTGAGGGCCACCCACAAGGACACCGTATTGGCCTAAGCTGACATGATCTAAATGACTCAAATTGCTCTCCCCTTATCAAACATCGTGCCAGGCCCAAAAGCTAAACAGAAGTAATGATCCAAGGTTGAGTAAAAAAAAGGTGGTTGCAATTTGAGACTGAGGCAAGATAGCTCAAATCAATTAATTAGTAAAAAAACATTGTTAATAGATTATTTTTTAATAATATTTTTTTTATTTTATGATTTTTTTTTCCTCGCCTTCTCTTACAATCCTCTTTCTTCTCTCTCTCAGCTTTTTTGCAAAGTTTATCATTAATAAATTAAGTAAATTAAACTTTATCTTAAATTAATTATTTTAAATTTAATTTGATTTGAATCTCTCTAAACATGACAATAAGAGCGCATGGAGGATGATGATTTCCATCCCTATCCACGCAAGTTAGAACATATCCTCACTCCTTCTTCCTCCTTGCTTTGCATATTACAGGGAATCTTCATCCCCTGCTCCAGAAATAATGATTTCTTTTTTCCATTCTCTTTCCTCTCATCTTCTTGTCCTTTTCTCTCGCTTATTATCTGAATAATTAATTAAAAATATAATAAATATTTTAGGAAATTATACTTTACAAATAAATGTATCTTTTATTCTTGTTCTAATCTCCACTTAAATTGAAAAATCTTCTCTTAAGAGAATGAGAAGAAGAAGAAACAAGATACTACAATAAACAGAGTTGCATTTGATAATTTGTATTTTAGTTTTGTTCAATCGTTTTAAGACCCTAAAAATTTGACTTAACGGTAGAGAGATAACAGTTTTGGTTCAAACCACGGTGAAATATAATTGTCTTTTTAACACTCTTAAATTTAAAAATGCTTGGTTAATTATGATTGATAGATTGCCTATGGTTAAAGATTTCAGATCATTATAAAAAAATGGTCTCACATACAGGAAATATTGTCAGGACACAAGGGCCCAGCGGCAAGAAAATGTGATCATTTGTTGACGTGTGACAGAAGCACAAAAATAGCATAGCCGATGGATTGATGTCTTAGTCGACCGTCAAAGTCAGATAAAACAGGTTGTGTCGTTGGTGACCTAAATTACAAGATTCATTTGGCGTATGAATTTTACGGCATCCCTCCTGAAATTTTTTTGAAGTCCGGATTGCTTGGAACCCATACATGTTTTCATTTCAAAACACGTAAAATTTGTATTCTGGGCACCGTTCTTTTTTCAAAACTCTGCGGTCCATTTATGGCTCCTTCTCAACAAACTGTATCTTCATTGTAATCTCCATATATAAAGCACCAGAACCAGAAACATTTTGACTTGGATGTAGACTAATTTTTGCCGAACAACAGTTTCTTGGCTTCAATTTTCTATTTGTCACATAACACCAATTTAATATCTAACTCCCAACTCCTAAACTAGATGCGGTAGTCCAACTAATATTAGCCAACCCACCCAATATCGATTTCTTTGAACACAGTTTGAGTAGATTATTAAAATAGATAACAGAAATAACAGACAAGGTACATGCAAAAGAGGTCGTTTTAAGTTTAATTGAATTGAATCGATAATCAAATTCAAAACAGTTTATTTCAAATTAAAACTAAAGCCAAGAAAAAGATAATATAAGTATACTCAAATTGAATTTAAAATTAAGTTATTTTTAAATTGAATTTAAATCTTATCTTACAAATTTGAAATAACAGGGAATACTTTATGAGAATCAGTTGCCAACAGCCAACTAATAAAATAATAAATTGTTGATCTAGGAGTTAATCTTGAGGTAAAAAGTAATTAGTGTCAGTCAGTGGACCATGGAGAAAATAAGAAAACGAAAATAAAAATACGAAACGAAACTGGGAAATTCAAAGTGCCAATCAGAGTAAGCCATCTGCCTTTCAGGTGTATGTGCCAAATCTACGTTGTTTGACTTTCCTTTTCTTTTATTCGACTGCAGAAACGCTGGGCACGTATTTTCTTATCATACATGCATGCATGGACCAAGTTCAAGTCAACCGATTTTAATTGCACAGTGAAGAGACGTCCCTCGTTGTTGATGTCATGCATGGCGGAAAGGCAAAGTTTATAGTATTGTTGGTGAGTAGCTAAGCGAACGCTAACCAAAGTCCATCTATCACACTTCAATAATTTTTATCCAGAGAAAACTGATATATAAACCAGAGTAAAACAGTCTGTCTTGTGATTTCTTTTTATTCCCCCTAACCAGTTCATCGTTTTGGTTTTTTTTTCTTAGGTTTCAGCTTGCTTCTCTGTCTATAGTTTCTCAACTAAACACATTTATTTCTCTTCATTGAATGCAATGAAATAAAGTCTCTCTTTTCTCTCCTGCAAAAATTAGGTGTAGAAGAAAGAAGAGAGAGATAAGAGCTTTTAACTGCATGCATTCTTTTTTCTTCTGGGTTGGCATTAGATTAGAGGTTTTAGCTTATAAAAGTTCAACAAACTTCTCCCAGGGCATTTATGGTGGTGCAATTCATATAAAGAAACAGTCTGGCCTTAATAATTGCTGTTGTTTGTATTTTCACATATAAAATCACCTCTCTAAGACTCTCATTTTGTACGTTCACACACTTCTTCTTTCTTCTCTCTGCAATCCTTTAACAATTTTCTTTTCTTTTTTTTTTTTTTCGTAAACAGAATTCTCTTCTGTATATATATGGATATAGCAACCGCTTTGCTTTTTTTTTCCGCTGTTACGGCTTATCTACTGTGGTTCACATTCATCTCACGTTCCTTGAAAGGTCCACGTGTTTGGCCTCTATTGGGAAGTCTCCCTGGCTTGATTGAAAACTGCGATCGTATGCATGACTGGATCTGCGAGAATCTCCGCGCTTGCGGTGGCACGTACCAGACTTGCATCTGTGCAATACCGTTCCTCGCCAGAAGGCAAGGTCTCGTGACTGTCACGTGTGATCGGAAAAATATAGAGCACATATTAAAGAACCGGTTCGATAATTACCCCAAGGGACCCACCTGGCAAGCTGTGTTCCATGATCTACTCGGTGAAGGGATCTTTAATTCTGATGGTGACACGTGGCTTTTTCAGAGAAAGACTGCCGCACTGGAATTTACCACCAGGACTTTGCGCCAAGCCATGGCTCGCTGGGTCAGCAGAGCCATTAAGCTCAGGTTCTGTCCGATTCTTGAATTGGCTCAGCTCGAAGCTCAGCCGGTTGACCTACAAGACTTACTGCTTCGCCTCACGTTTGATAACATTTGTGGATTGGCTTTTGGAAAGGATCCGCAAACATGCGAGTCGGAACTTTCCGAAAACGGCTTTGCATCGGCTTTTGACAGAGCCACTGAAGCTTCGCTTCAACGTTTTATTTTGCCGGAAATCTTGTGGAAGCTGAAGAAATGGCTGAGGATGGGCATGGAAGTAAGCTTGAGCCGGAGCCTAGTCCACATCGATGAGTATTTATCTGATGTCATAAATGCACGTAAACTGGAGTTGCTGACTCAGCAAAAAGATGGGAACCCACATGACGACTTGCTCTCAAGGTTCATGAAGAAAAAAGAATCCTACTCAGACAAATTCCTCAAACACGTGGCACTGAACTTCATCCTAGCTGGACGTGACACGTCCTCAGTAGCTTTGAGCTGGTTCTTTTGGTTAGTCATTCAAAACCCATTGATAGAAGACAAAATCTTACACGAATTGTGCGGTGTCTTAATTGAGACACGTGGCGATGACACGTCAAAGTGGTTTGAAGAGCCGTTAGGGTTTGAAGAAGTTGACCGTTTGTTATACTTAAAAGCAGCATTATCAGAAACCCTCAGGCTGTACCCTTCAGTACCGGAAGATTCAAAGCACGTGATCGCCGATGATGTATTACCGGACGGAACTTTCGTGCCGGCAGGTTCATCAGTTACGTATTCAATATACGCAACAGGAAGAATGAGGTCGACATGGGGAGATGATTGCCTAGAATTTCGTCCAGAGAGATGGTTGTCGTCTGATGGGAAGAAATTTCTGATGCATGATTCCTATAAGTTTGTTGCATTCAATGCAGGGCCGAGGATATGTTTGGGGAAGGACTTGGCTTACTTGCAAATGAAGTCGGTGGCAGCGGCGGTGTTGCTGCGGCATCGGTTAACGGTGGTGGCGGGACATAAGGTGGAGCAGAAGATGTCATTGACATTGTTTATGAAATATGGGTTGAAGGTTAACGTGCATAAAAGAGAATTAGAAGGGATTGTAGGAAGAATGATTAAGCAGAAGAAGGAGGCGGAGGGAAAATTATTGCAGTTGCATGAGAATAATAAATATAAAGGTAATGGTGGGGTAAGGGTTGATGAAATGGTAGGTGGTGATGTTTAAGGTGGGTTTTAATTGGGGTACTTGAGGTGGACAGGACTCATATTATAAATATTGCTGGGGGAGGTGGTGAGGGAATTGGCTAGCTACAAAGCTGTTCAAGTTAAGGCCATCTGCTTTCATCAATATTTTCACGAGAGGAAGAGAAGAGAGCCATTATGAGTTTTTTCCTTTTTTTTTTTTTCTTGCGGGAAGATGTTTCGTTATTGTATAAAATTCTTCTTTCTTTTTATTTTTCTCCTTTTGTTTAATTGGATATTATTACAGGTTGATGATTTTACATTTTTTTTTTAAATTAATGCCAATATCTCTTCATTGGAATGAATTATTGAAGATACTTTCGTTTCTTTTTAAAAGAATAATGGTTTCAGCAATGTTCCAGGATAACACGTTAAAACTTGGTCATGACTATTTTTAGAGCGTCTTGAGGACGTGGTGTGAGTAAGACTAATTTTTTTTTCAACTTTTTAAGATGAATTTAAATCAAATCAAGTTTTAAATATATTAATTTAAATTCAATTTGAATTTAAAATACTCAATTTAAAATCAAACTTTATAATAATTGACATTATGGAAAAAATAAATAAATAAAATTTAAACTAAGTTGTTAAGACGATTCTTTAATTTGACCTCGGTTTATTCAAAAAGGTGAACTACAGCTCTTGAATCTACTCCTCAATTCAGTAAATTTACTCTCACTCTCAGATTCATGCTTTTCATTTTATGCGCCACCAAAATTCTAGGGGACAAGAGAAAAACCATATTCAATTATTTTCTGGCCATTACGCTTTTTAGCATGGACTATGGACTAAAGGTAAACCTCAGGCCCCCAAAACTGAAACAAGATCTGTCAGACTGTCACAGTTCACAGCGAAGGAATGTAGATACATTCCGATCGTTTCTAAAGGCAGATAGCATATAGACGTGAACTTTATAGCATTATGCGGACGAAGGAGAGAAGGTTTCTTAGCTGCAAATTAACCAAGCAGCATGAGAACCGAGTAAATTAAAAAGTAAAAAACTCAGCTCTTTTAAGTCAACTCAAAAGTTGTCAATGTAGGGCTGGCTTCATCAGAGCACTCATAGTAAATAATTTAAATCGAATTTAACCCTAATTTAAAAGTCTCAAAACTTTGGCAAAAACTGTCATGATAGTATCTAGAAGTCTTGATCATCAGGGTTTTAACTTTAACCTTGTCATGTGTGTAGAGATATCTAAACCTTTATGGTTTTCCTCTTTGGAGAATGTAAACAGTTGCAGCGGTAACAAAAACACCTGCGACCACTCCTGTGTTTGATAGCCCTGAGAGAAGTACCTGTGATTGATACAAGAAATAGACTGTAAGTTCATCAAGGATCAAGTCCTCGGCTGGGTTTGAATTTCAAGTACAAAATCTTTGTCTACTCTTTTGAAACTAAAAGTAGCAGTTAACCAATGAGTTTCCAAATGTCCATTAATGTGTTATGGGCAAAACTATTTCAGTGTTGGACAATTGCAAGTGCCATATCTTGTATTACTTGAAATCTATAGTTATGTTGGAAGACACCAATAACTCACAGCATAGTGTGGGCCAATGTCTTGGTGATTGGAATAAAGACCAGATTGTGAGAATGCATCAGAGGCCTGTAAACAAGAAGGTATAAATAATTCATCAGGTACACAACAAGATGGACAGTTGCATCTAAACCAAAATCAGCATCCACTATCTTGTGGCGCATTGATGGTGAATAATTACTGTGACTATTTAAGTACAGCATGAGAAGGGTATCTGGTCATCATAACAGCAACTTCTGATTTTGATTAAAGATTAGTTGTTTCCCATATTTATAAAATAGTTAGTTGCATTGTCATCTTGTTTAAGTGAAGTGCAACAGTTTGCCTTCTTTCCTTCCCATGCCAGATGCTGCTTTTAAGGCCTTATAAGATCAATCTGTTGAATTATTGAGAGGGTAATAAGTAGCTTCTTCTAATATGTTTCTGACTGTCAAACCATTATTTGGGGTATGAATGCTACGCTTGTATTATTCAAACCTAAATATTCGAAGGGGCGCGGCTGGCCTAGATGGTGACTATGTTATTAGCTTTCGGTTTCTATAATTATCGGAACAATTTTGACGAGTAATTGTAGAGGATTTCACTGTAAAAATCAATATTTTCTACACATCTTCTAGTATGATGTAAACAATACTTTGCAGTTGACAGCAGAGATTTGAAAGCATATAATGAAGATGTTTAAATAAATCGACTTAGTTGAAATTGACATATAAAAATATCAAACCTGACTGCATTTCATGCATAGCACTGTCATTGCAGAAGTCCTGACATTGCTCAACTGTGTGAGAAATAAAGCTGGGCCCAGAAACCCAATTGATTGCATGATCTGCAAAATTGAAAAGGATGAAAAGAATTATTTCTAATTGAACACCATTTTTAAACCACTCTATGGCTAATTGGTTGTACCCTTGTGGTACTATCCATATGGATAAGATGAATATAAATTGGAATGATATGTGATAACGTCAATATTCAGTTGCAAATGTTCTGAAGAAATTACATGAAGAATCAGCTACAATATTAATGTCTTACCTTACGAACTGCAGTTATGGAAAGACCTTTGCTCAGTAGTGTGTCTGCAATCCAGCCTCCTAGATTTGCAAAAATTGCCATTGTCAACCAGGGCAAGACACAGAAGAATCCAGATTCGGTAAGGTTGAACTTCAAGACCTGAGAAAACAAAATAGTTTTATCAGTTGAGTTATAATTGTTTATAGTTGAGTCATTATATGGCTCTTTACCTAATCAACTGCATTGCTTACAAAAACCATGGAAGGAAAGAAAACAAGATACAGGTTTATGACCTGCATAACTAAGTATAATACAGGGAAGTCTATGCTGGTGTGAGCACTGGTGATAAACTAGCCATGAAACATGGTTTCTAACAAACAGGCCCCTACACCGAAAGGAAAAAAAGAGAGTTGAAAAGAATTTGGCACCTGGAATGTGGCCAACGAAGACTAAGAATTTTGAGAGGTTTCTAAGCGCTAAAGATAAGCAACATCGAATAAAACTAAGATAAAAACACCTCTATAGAGTAAAAAGGTTCATTGTCACATCTAACATTTGCATCCCCATTGTCAAGAAACTTGAATTACTTACACAAATTCATATTACGACTCTCATAATGAAGACACCTGATTATAGTACGTAGACATCCATGTCAATAGCGTAAAAGCACCCAGTTGTGGCAGAAGTGAGAAATTATGAGAGCCCTGACAGGTGCTTTTGATAGTATTAATTTCCAGGGAATCACTGCAACAGGTTCCTTCAACAGGCCACCAGCCAATACAATTTCTCTTTCTCCAGCCTTGAGTTCAAGGTCTTCTTTTGTAGAGCTGTACGCCTGATAAGAAAACAATAAATAAGGTAAAATGTTACTGCAGAATTACATTTCAAAAATGACTACCAGTCAAATATTCTCTACTCTAAAGGAATCAACAATTTCTGGTGTACTAATATGTCCAGCCATTACACAATTACTGCGTTAGAGAAAAGTAGGCTGGCTGTAAACGGGAATCCGTTAAGAAGTAAAAGAGATCAAGTGGGAATCGGTTAGGAAGTCATTTCGATACTTAGAAAAAGGTAAATTAGTAATTTTATTATTAATTTAACTGAAAATATTGGTAAAAGTAGATGATCAATTGATATTTGATTTTTTCAAAATTAATAACTGACTTTTTGTTATTTAAACAAACCATGTGTGGGAGTGAGTCTTATGGCTTAAAATAAAAGGAACCAAAATATTTTAGGTGCACCATAACTTCTACTATTATTTTCCTGTTCAATAGTGATAACAAATAAAAAATTAAACCATTTAAAAATGGATTGATCCTTCGAACTAGTAAAAAAACATTTTTTAAAGATCGTCAATAAGATAAATAATAAAACCAGTAATATAAATAATATTATCCATAAAATGATAGGATTATTTGCAGAATAATCAAATAATAAAATTGAAATTTTAACTCAAATTTAATTAAAATTAAACTAAATACAAACCCGACCTTGTTTGGATAGATTCCAAACCTACCATGGCTAGTTTTATTATTATTTTGTCCAATTATCAGATTGAGTAAGGTAAGCCACATAAAGAAAGAAATTATGGGAATTAACGAGAGGATTAACACTCGGAAACTCAGAAGGACATGGGAGTCTCTGGGGTTTCTCGTGGCCTTAATTGCGAAGAAAACAGTGAGCGTGATGGAGGACGAATGTATCCAACTTCTCAGCAGCTAGGGCTGACCATGTTAACTGCACCACCCCAAAAAACTCATATTGAGATCTCAGAAACCCCGCCACACCGCCGTAGCACCAAGGCAATGCATTACAAGTAGAATACTGCAGATAATTAAGCCATTTACATAACAAATTTTAATTTTTATTTACTAGCTTGATTCTGCCGGTGACAAGACTCGCTGTCACAGTATTTTCTACATTAATGGTTTGAAACTTGCAAACAGACAGATTTTTGGTGTGCAAAACAGGAAGGAATTTACAGAATGATAGAACAGTTGCCAAATGCATGCAGGTTCTTCGGATTTCTGACATGGCTGGGAACATGGGCCTTAAGAAAGGGCCAGTTAACTGATTTTGACCCATACCGACTTGAACTAAAGTCCAGAAGAGTGCCTTAACTGATGGGCTTCTAAAACAATTCACTGCACCAGACCCAAATTAAATTAGGTGTAAATGGGAACCCATATGAACTTAAACATGCATTAATTCAAATTTGATTTGAATTATCAAAACCGAAAAATAATTATTTGATAAATAAAATAATCACCAAGAAAGAGAAGAATCGCCTATGGGATGCCCTAAAAGAAACGAGTTAAAATACACAAACCATTTAAAATATGAAGAAAAGTTTCTAAATTCTTCCTATTCACTCATTCAGTGGGCAGACTAGACAGAAATTATTGACCTTTCTATGATAACAACTATTGATTAAAAAAAAAAAAAAGTAACAAAATTGGGACCCAGCCCTCTAACCAACCCTAATGGTAAATAGGGTTCACGTGTGGGCGGGAGTTTTGATGTCTTATCGGACCCTCGCTCGCTCGCTCGAGACAGCGACGCGAAGCGCACCACGTTCACAGAGAAAATCTTCAAACACAGAACATTTAGTTTTCCGGTTACGAATATATAAATATTTCTTTATTTTTTATTTAAAACCTTTGCATTTGATTTTCTCTCTTCTTTATCAGTTGTAAGGTCGCCGACAACCGCCAAATCTCTGCAATTCAAAGCGGACGCTCCCAGTTATTTCTCTCTCTTTTTGAAGGTGCACGATATAGCTCTACACTTTCTGTAATTCCTTATTTGTTTATTTGATGATAGAGAGATCGAAGGAATAGAAATATGTATTGTTAACCTTAATTTAAAGTTGTTCTTGTAGCATAAAAGACTTTTAATAGGTGCTTTGTTCTTGTTGATAGGGTTATGGCTTTGCGTGTATATTTTTTTTTCATTTTAAATTCGTTTTATATATAATTATTTTGATGCTTTTTCTTTGCCTTATTGTTTAATCGATAGGTAAAATTTTTTAATCTATATAAAGCGTAAAGAATGAAACGGGCTTAATTTTTGAATTGCGGATTGCATATGGTTAAGATTCAGGAAAATCCAAAACATTCCGAAAGATTTGTCTTCTTGAGCTATGTAGCTGAGCTCAAGTATATCTTAATAGTTCAGTGTTTATTGTGTGTGTGCTTGTGTATATTATGTTGTTTGTTAATTTGTAGTATGGTTTGCTATGAAATGTTCAAATTAAGTAGGCGTAGTTGAGTGTAAATTTATGTTATTCATATTGATTCTAATAGCAGTCTGAGAAATATTAGCTTAATGAGAATGAAGTATTCCAAAGATGCATGCAGGAAGACAAATATGACATGCATATTAAAATTGGCTGAAACAAAAATTTGCTAAACTTAATAGCATGAGTGACATGTTTGCGTTTCTGTGTTATGCTTGGACTTTTAATTGATACTTTTATTTATTTATTTATTTTTCATTCAATTACTTGTATCCTAAGCTGAAATTTAAGTTTGTGAGCAAGCTGGATGGTGTGGGGTATTTATTTTTTCTGATAACTATGCTGGTGTGATGATGCAGCTTAAGAAAGTTCATGAAAACCAGTGCTGATATCAAGGTTCATGGAATTGGGTATTTTTCCATTTCAGTTAGCATTGTGGAAAACTTATTATAAATTTGAGAATCTTTATTACTTAAGAAGGGTGAATCTCTCAATTGATCTGGTGAATCTAAGCTTCCGACATTCAAAGAAGGAATTATACGGCTTATTCTGCAAAGGATCTCTATAAGTGCTTCTGTTGTTGTTTCAAATATTGTCAGATGTCAGAAGTCAATATGGCAGTCATTAAACCTGAGGTATACTATCTTATATGGTTTTGAACTATTTCACGTTTATTTTCAATAAATAAAAAAAATTCAACATTTTGAGCCAGTCTTGGCTAATTAGTCACAGTTTACTTGATTTTTGAATCAGTTTATTATATTGAAAGTGGTTAATATGTTTTTAAGATTGGAACTTATGTACGCTTTTTTTTAGGCACTATGTAAGCTATGAATTATGAACAAATGTATGGTTGCTAGATCAAACTATTGTGTTGTAGACCTTGTTTGAGAGCAATTTAATTTAGTATGAAGTCAACCTCTAATTGAATGTTCTTACCGCTTCTGATGCATTGATATTCATTTTCCAGATGATGAAGTCCTACATCTGGCTCCAAACAGCTGATGGTTCTATCCAACAAGTGGAACAAGAAGCTGCCATGTTTTGTCCCATGATATGTCATGAAGTAATACAAAAGGGAATGGGATCATCTAAGAGTTATGCAATATCTCTTCCGCAACGAGTCAATCCTGCCTCATTGAGTTTAATTCTTGATTATTGCAGGTTTCATCAAGTGCCAGGCCGTTCTAACAAGGTTAAATATATTTATGAATTGTCATTTACCTTTTCTTAAGCTATCCTTAAGGATTTAGGACTTTTTCATTTAATGTTTACCTTTTTCAGGGTATGATGAAGTTTAGGAATGCACCCCTTTTATTTCCTGTTTTCACTTTATTTAGGCGCAATGAAGTTTGGGAAGGCAGAACTCTGTACCTTACATTAATTTTCAGCTCTTTTTTGCTGGATATATAGGAGTGCAAGTCTTTTGATGAAAAGTTCATTCGGATGGAGACAAAGAGGCTATGTGAGTTGACATCTGCTGCTGACAGCCTCCAATTGAAGCCTTTGGTTGATCTTACTAGTCGTGCACTTGCACGAATTATTGAAGGGAGAAGCCCTGAAGAGATACGTGAGATATTTCATTTGCCTGATGATCTTACTGAGGTGTCTGGTGCTTTTGTGAATTTTGTTTGCTTAGTATGCCATTTTCATCTTCTTATTGTTCTTAAATAGATTCTATTGTTTAGGAAGAGAAATTGGAGCCTTTGAAAAATACTACTGATGATCCACGGATTCGACTTTTAAACCGTCTGTATGCAAAGAAGAGGAAAGAACTGAAGGAAAGAGATAAATTAAAGGTTAATTGTTTTTTTTTTTCCCTGTTTTACCTTCATCTTCTATATTTTCCTCACAATGTGCATTTTGACATGACTTTTCATTAAGGCAAATGATATATGAATGCTTCCTACTTGGGTTTTGATATTGACAATGATGGTCATATTTTCAGATTGTTGAGGTTGAAGAAGACCATGTGGATGATCGTTCAGTTGATGACCTTTTGTCATTTATAAATGGAGGAGGTATCAGTGGATGTTGTGCTCTAAGCTTGAATTCTTGCTGGTCTATCTTTGTTTTTATTGTATAAAACAATTAGTGCTTCATGGTTATGCTGACTAGCTTAAATTGGTGAAAGGGCTCATCACATTTTGATCTTAGATAGCGTACTATTTGATCAACATTTTGCTCCTCCAGCTTTCTTTAGCAATACCAAACTTGATCATGCTGATATGTACTTTTTTAGATTACTTATTTGAGTAATAACATAGAGGGATTTTATGACCATAGCTCTTTGCATATGTACACATGTATAGGGATTTCGTGCAGTGAATTTTCTCTGTTAGTATTTTCATATTTCTTAATTAACATTAGAAGTTAATATATTCAATGCTCATGTATGATTGCCTTTTATTATTGTTTATTCCACTGTACTTCCTCTTTAAGGTCTCATTGGAGGTTACGCACTTCTTTTTTGACAGATTCTAAAGGCATTAGGATGTCTAAGAATAAAAAGAAGCATCGAAGAAGGAAAGATCAACAGAAGAGTGCCTCTGGTGATGAAACCATTAAAACTGATGAGCAGGTTTGAAAGACTGTGTAGCTATTATTGTATCTTTCTTTCAAGATAGTCACCAAATCTTAACTCATGAAAATTATTTTAAGTTATTTATTCTTTTTATAGGAAGAGAAATTGGAGCCTTTGAACAATACTACTGGTAATCCCCGGATTCGACTTTTAAACCGTATGTATGCAAAGAAGAGGAAAGAACTGAAGGAAAGAGATAAATTAAAGGTGAATTGTTTTATTTTCCCTGTTTTACCTTCATCTTCTATATTTTCCCCACAATGTGCATTTTGATATGACTTTTCATTAATGCAAATTATATATTAATGCTTACTACTTGGGCTTTTGATATTGACAATGATGGTCATAATTTCAGATTGTTGAGGTTGAAGAAGACCATGTGGATGATCGTTCAGTTGATGACCTTTTGTCATTTATAAATGGAGGTATCAGTGGATGTTGGTTCTCCTGTGCTCTAAGCTTGAATTCTTGCTGGTCTATCTTTTTTTTATTGTATAAAACAATTAGTGCTTCATGGTTATTCTAACTAGCTTAAATTGTTGAAAGGGCTCATCACATTTTGATCTTAGATAGCATACTATTTGATCATTTTGCTCCTCCAGCTTTCTTTAGCAATACCAAACTTGATCATGCTGATATGTACTTTTTTAGATTACTTATTTGAGTAATAACATAGAGAGATTTTATGACTATAGATCTTTGCATATGTACACATGTATAGGGATTTCATGCGGTGAATGTTCTCCGTTAATAGTTTCATATTTCTTAATTAACATTAGAACTTAATATATTCAATGCTCATGTATTATTGCCTTTTGTTATTGTTTATTCCACTGTACTTCCCCTTTAAGGTCTCATTGGAGGTTACACACTTCTTTTTTGACAGATTCTAAAGGCATTAGGATGTCCAAGAATAAAAAGAAGCATCGAAGAAGAAAAGATCAACAGAAGAGTGCCTCTGGTGATGAAACCATTAAAACTGCTGAGCAGGTTTGAAAGACTGTGTAGCTATTCTTGTATCATCCTTTCAAGATAGTCACTAAATCTTAACTCATGAAAATTATTATTTATTCTTTTCATTTGTTGTAGGAATCAAATGGGCTTAATTCTTTATGCCATTGTGCTGAGGTTGGTAATGAATTGAGGCCTGATCAAGGAGAGACATCAAATATGCAATATATCGAGGATGATTTTTTTGCTAGGAAATCTGAGCCTGATGACGGTGATGTGGATGATGAGATTGATCCAGCATTGAAGGAAAAAATAGATAGGTGAGGCTAATAATTGGCTTATTGATTGTACTTACGGACTTGTACTTTTATGTATGCACACACAGAGATAAATCTTTATTTGAGAATGGTTGAGCACTGAGGAACTCCATTTTTTAAATCAAAATATCAAGTCTTATGTCACTTAATGTGGATCTGAGTTTGTTGATATTTTAAGACTTAGATCTTAAAGGAAATATTAAGTTGTTTCTTGAAGTTCTTGCTATAAACATATATGTATTTGTGTGTGTTCAAAAAATCTTAGCCTAATTCTATCGCAGATTAGAAGTTGTGTACAGTTATTAATCATGTAAGTTGTATAATTTTATTTGGTTTCGTGTTTCCTCGGTTGGGAATTCCTGCATAAATAGTTGAAATAGCTTCTGTGTCTTCTTGTGAGCCAAGTATGGCAGAAGAATTTGTTACAGTAATAGGCCCCAAACAACAGAGTTGTTTTCGTTTTTAATATTTTCTTAAATTTACTTCCTCAATGGCACCTTTAGAAACGGTCTGTCCTTATAGGGGTTCTGCTGGAGTTTTAGAGATGTTTCGAAGAGGGTGAGGGAAGTTTTGTTTATGTTTTGCATAGTACAGAAGTTCTTGATATTACATGAGCTGGGTAAAAATTGTGAGCAGCATGAAGCTGTCCGGTCAGAGTAATTCTATGTTGGCTGTATATAGCTACTTTGTTTGTTGGTTTTAATTATTTTCTCTTTCTGTTTCATTGTGACCTGCTCACTGTTGTCAAAAAATGTCCTTTCAGAAGGTGAATTAGTGAATTCATTACACCCAGTAATGTGAAAGTGCATTTATAATCTTAATTTATGTTTTCTGATCTGTAAGCATTAGATGAATTAGAAAATTATGAGCTTAATATCTGGCAAATGACAATGACCCAGAGCTATGTATCATATTTTCTTTCACTTATTCATTTGATCTTTCAATAGATCATCAAATATGCTGCAATTGGAGAGAACAGTAATATGCACATCATGTTGACTGCCAGGGTTTTTTTTTTTTTTTTTTTAATTTAGCTTAGAAAAGGAAATCTTATGCTCTGGCATGACATCTTGTGATGCAGGGAGGTGGAGGATTTTGCCCGGAGACTGAATTCTGACTGGCCTGAAAGGATGCAAGAGATTCTGTCCTTGGGTCAAGAAATAAGGCCAATTTATTATTCTGCTAATGGCAATGGTAGAAGATATGCAAGTATGTTAACTGTTCCCTGTTTCTCCTTTGTCGTTTTACTGTTGCACTACCTTTATGTAATAAATATTATCTTTTATCTTGCATGTCCCTGGAGCTAGTTTTCCTTGAAAATTGAGTTCTCTGCAAATTTCTCTCAAATTAGGAGTGGAATTTGTTGTTGTAAATGTAGTGTTTGTTGAGTTGCTCCTGAAACTTATCCCTTGATTCTCTTCACCCCTTGACTTTAGAACAGAACTGTCAGAAAAGCTACCTTTTTAACAATATGATAAAAAATGCTTATTGACTGATCAGCTCATCCTACCAAAATTTGATATCCTTTAATACCAGAGTCCATATGAGCCATGATCTTAATACTCACAAAGTAATTTCTTTGCATGGAGAGAACCAGATCGGGAGCAGAAATGATGTTACTCCAGATTGGCCACATGGCTGGAACAATTTTGGTCAGATGCTTATGCAGGTGGTTTAGTGGCGTCTAAGGAGTTTGTATTGTCACTAATGTCTACATGTAAGTTTTTTCAATTTAATTTTTTAATTTGTTTTGTTGGTTGTGCTTGGCGAAAATGCAATTTTGATCGAAAAGGGCAACCACTTTGTATTTTAACGGGAAACAACTAATAAAGAAACACTGTTTCTTCAAGTTTTGAGCTCACATTGTCTGGTAATTATTTTTCAATGGTAAGATACTAGGAAAAGGAGAACACTGTTTCTTTTCTTCTCTTTTTGTAGTATGTTTGGATAGCTTTCAGAGGTTATTTCACAATAGTTTTGCAACATGTGCACACGTAAAATGATCTTCACGATTTTAGGATGATGCACTTTGCTTAGGGTGTAGAGAAGAGCTTTTGAAATGTAACGATATGTTACAGACTGCTGGTGGAAACAGTAGATCCGTAAGGATTGTTTAAATCACAGGGCTGCTTTCTCAATGCATTGGCGAACTTTTTGACATGCCGCCTACAGGATTTTCTGGCTTTCCCAAAATTCCTGTGACCTAGCCTAGCGAGCTATGCACCAATTTGGGTCCTAAGTGGTGTTTCCTAACTTATTACTCTTTTAGCTATATATTAATAGATTTAATTGTAGAGTTTTATAGACTCAGTTTTTTCAAATTATTGTCCGGATATTTAATTTTAATATTAAGACAATAATACATGTGCAATCACAGTCAGAACTGATCTAATATTTGAATAAATGGAATTAAAGAAAGATCATCTAGTTATCAAATTCCGAATAATCAAAGTGTCTAGTGGAAAAATTCCGTTTATTGACATGATCGTGCCATTGTCATGCGGAATAGGGGCTTATGATTATGCTGTCAATAGAATCCTACCCAACTGTAAGTCATATTCAGTGCATACAAGACCGTTAGTCCATGCTAAATTTACCCTACGCTCACCGAACCAACGGGTCTTGATCTTTAGAGCTATAGTGTAGCGGGGTTTTCGTGCGGCATCCAACTCCTGGTCAATGGTTAATAAGCACCTACAAAACTATGTATGTTAGGATATATATATATATATATATATATATATATATATATATATATATATATATATATATATATATATATGTTAACATGCTCTCCCATAATTTAGGCAGGCAAAGTACTTGAGTTATTTGCGCTAAACACCTAAAAAATTACATTGACATATCATCCACATTTAAACATAATCATGAGGGTTGAAATTGGATGTGGGCGCATGGCCTTTCTGGTTCTCCTCTTGTCCACAGTATTTCAAGTTCACCTCTTCTCTTCCCCAATGTCAAAAAAGTCCCTGCATCCATGTAATAAATTAACGGGGATAACGTTCCCAGTTTAATAAATTTCGGCATGTCATACATATATATGCAGAATATACATATAAATATGAATGAATTCAATCCAAGTCAAGCCAAATCTAGGGTTGGTCCAAGTTCAGTTCAAAATTATAATGCTCAGCTCGAGCTCGAGCAAACTGAAACATGGAGAGTCACCAATAAAAAGCATCATTAACTAAAGAAACAAATTGATCTCAAACTGAACTGTCAAATTAAAACTTCAGCTTAAAATCAATTTGTTCAAATTGAATTGTAGATTCAATTCACGTCAGTCCAGATCAAATCCACCTCTCTATATAAACATGAAGTGCACCTTTCTCAAAAAGCTATTGCAACTTACCAAGTGTAAATGGAACAATATAAAGCAGAGCCGGTTGGCCATGTCCATCCATCAGATTCAGAGCCACATATGTGATCAGGAGACCTGCAGGGCAAGAGTTCAGTTCGTCCATGAGAAAATAGTTATTATTAATGTCAACAACATAAGTATTCTAATAAGAGGACATTCAACCATTACCTTTTACCTCTCAGAATATGTTAACTAATATACACAAATTGAGCAGTATGTGATTGTAGTGTTTTGAGTGTTTATTTTTTATCTCATTTCAAAATCACACAATCACATACTACCATAACAATTTGTATAAAATTAATAATAAATGATTGTACATGTAGTATTACTCTTATTAATACATGCAATGTGATCAATATCTAGTTGAAAAAGAAGTGTGAATGCTCTATTTCTGAATTTTACCTTTAATGATTCTTTTTGCAATGGAACATGAAGAGACATTCAGAAGAGATCGGATAAATCCATCAGCATACCTCATATACATGGACGTATGCACTCAAAACTAAAAGGATTGTATGTTGCCTATTAAAAGGCATGTTACCCATTTTCTAATTCATATGGGCAACAAATATAATTCCATAATATAGCATTTCTCATACCTAGACCATAGGCAGTCATTGCCCACACAAAGTATCCCGTACGAAGATTCCTCTTGGCCAGCCAATCATATCTGCAAAAAAATAACATAATTTATGGATCCATAAATGGAAACCTATGCACATAGTAATAGATCATCAGTAAATGATATAATAGAATCTTAACAATAAAGGTAAAAATGCTCATTATGACAACTCCAAGTTGACTTCAGCCCAGAATTAAGTTTCTGTATAGAGCCCTCATAATTCCAATACTTAGAATTAAGTAAATCTTAAGAAGTGCAGTCTAGCATGATAACTCCCGATTAGAATTTTATATTAGGCAAAGCTCAAACCTCAGTGAAAATGCCACAAGCAGTCCTGGTAAGATAATGTCACCAAAACCAATAACACTGTAGCCACCCCAAGGATCGAACATCCGTGGGATTTTCAATAACATGGGGATACCATCCTCCCCACTTTTATCACCGCGAGCTACCTGAAAAAGAAGAAATCAGAGAAACTTAGAACTCTCTCTCAATTGGTGCAACAGACCTTGAAGAGCAAATCAATATAAAAGAATTAAGGTAAGGGAAAAGAAGTTCTAAACAACTACTTACTACTATCATTACACTCTCATGGAACCACCATTTAGAAATGAACACCCAGAAGATGTCGTACAGGAAGGCACAACTGAGCAGAACAGTTCCAACCTGATTGCATCATGTTAATGACGTGGAAATTTATATAAAGATATATTTATCAACATTATTTCAAATATCATATGGCAAATCTCATGGTATATATCAGCTAAATAATTGTTTTTGTCTGCGTGTGGACTTTCAATTTTCCCAATTTATGCTTGCATGCCCATTGGCATGCAACTTTTCTTCTTCATCTTTTTTGTTCTTTTAATTTTTTATTTATGAAATACACAAAAAAAGCTGTTAACGAAATATTGGAATGCAACTGCATAGATTTTAAACCAGATATTATACAAAGGTTAAGTACTACAAAATTATCCTGGTATAGAATAAGAATTGAAGTCTCCATGAATTTTTACAACACAAGATGTTAGCAAATGTCAGAATGTTATCATGCTGGCACAAATTATATCAGGAAATAACGCAAATTTACGCAAGGGCATACATGCACATATCTATAATCAGTAATCACCAAATAGTGTGAATAATCACCTTAAGGTTTGGTACACGGACAATCTGAAGAACTGTGATCATCAGTGCAATACCCTGAATCAAGAGGCCAAAAATTGGAGGGGGAGTTAAAATATCATTAGTTGGCAGCTAAATTCAGTTACAAGTCAAAAATATCAATTAAAGATAAGAGGATAAATGACAACTTCTTCATTGTCTTTATATACCTAACCTACGTGCCACGTTGAATATATGTGTAAGAGAATTAAAATTAGTAAAAGAGTCAGAAAAGAGATGAATTTGGCAAGTGATTGTTTCTTTCCCAATAGGTAACTCAAATCATTTCATCAGAAATATGCCACTATGACATACAAAAAATGCGTAGAGTACAAGTAACCAGCTCAACATGAAACAAATTTTTATAATAGGGAATGTTCAAACCAAGGACAAAACCTGACTATACCCAACCAACTAAACCCCCTGTCAACCTGACCAAACCTTTGACTAAATTAACATTTATAAATGTCATACTCAATAAAATTTCTGTTGGGATTGTTTTCAATATATATTACATGGCCAATTCAAACACTGTGCAGAGCCAAATTGATCTTACTGGGAGTTACAAATTTAAACGGCACATGAATAAGGAGGGCCAAGAGGTTCAGGAGCAAGTATGATATTATTATCGAGTGCAGGGATATTACAAAAAATAAAGTAAACCAAACTCAGGTGCAAAGGTAGGTTGTAAAAATCTCTCTTACAAGGATATCTTGACCTATCCAAGCAAAGGATATTCGACGAAAAACAGCCCATATAACAGAAAATGCTATGCAGAACGGACAAACTGCCAATGTCAGATATGAGATAGCTCCAACGAAGGGTACTTTAACAAACGATTCTCCAGCATGTTGAAACCATCTGAAACTATATTTTTCCTGTTGTCAGTTCCATAACCCATACATAGAAAACTTGAATGAAAAAATATACAACAGTAGACATGCAATTTAACAAACTCGCATTCTTGTAATCAAACTAATGATGCTCATATATTCTATAATCCCGAAATTGCATATAATTTGTGCATCCATTAATATCAATAATATAGTCTCAGTACCGATAAAAAGCATGTATGACATCTGCTATATGGTAATATTTAGCATGATTAAAACCATGTTATTTATTTTTCTTGTATTATCAAATGTATGGTGATACGTGTAGAAATCAAAAGGCAAACATCTAAAGGTTCAAGATGTACTATATTTTTCCCCAAAAGTAGAAAACTAGTACATGCAGAAACAATTCTCAAAAACAAAAGGCAGATTTTATTTAATTGCAGAACTGTATTTGTCACTACACTCGGACACATAAAAGTTCACATCCAATTTTCTCAATCTTCTCAAATAGTTACAGGAACTTCAGCAACATTATATTTCATATCAGTTAAAGGTGGGGAAAATATACAGAGAAGGAGAACTATACAATTATCTATTTAGTTTGATAAGAAAGATGAAAACAATTCCATTAACAAAAAGAATATATAAAAAATGGTGAATCAGCAGTCCACTTCAAAATAACCAATCAATAAAGGCCCTGAAATGGAGTAATAGCATACCATGACAATAATGCTACCAAGCAAGTTTGCAGACCCTGTGAGCACGAAAAAATTACAAGATTCAGCATCCATCTCAAAAGAATGTTCAAAGTGATGCAATCTGAAATCAACAACTCTTGATCATATGCTAGAAGCATTCAACTTATACAGAGATAAATATGGGTATCACCTATAATTAAAATATTTCGCAACTCCTTATCTCTGGAGACAGATGTATCCAGGACAGTTGGCTTATCCATATCCCATATTAACCAGGAAACTTAGGCCATGTATTTTTTCCACACACAGTCGCTGTAAAATGGTTTTCTTTCTCTATTTTCAGTGTCTTGAACATCCCAGGTGTATCAATCCTTTGGTTTAACCAGGTATGTGACTCTATAATTTGACCTTCCTACTGACGATGCAGATATATGAAAGTAAAGTGCTCAACATGGATAAAAGGTAAGATATAGAAAATAAAAAGTTCTAGCTTAAGAAGGGTAGAAACATATAGATGCAAGAAAGAATAAAATCAAGATGGATAGTATAGAACATTAAAAAGGCCATGTTTCATTGCACAGTTTATAGCCAGGGAAATGTTCTGTAAAAGAGATGCAAAAAAAAATGTCAAATCATAGAAAGCATACATAACAAAAAGAAAAACGCACCTCTACCCCACCAATGCAAAATAGAATCACCAGAACCTCAAGAAACCAGAATGACATCAGTTTGTAGAGCATAACCAAGAAACATGAAGCAACCACAACAAAGAGAACTGCTGATTTAGTGCTGATATCCATTACACCACTGGAACTAACATTTTCCGTGTTTAAAAGTTCCTCTGAAGCATCCTGCTCACAAATCAAAATAAGGAATTTATTACCATACCGCCAAAACACTGGAAGAATCCTCCTTCAAGAAATACAACTATTAGCTGCTGAAATGCAGTAGGTGACCTTTAACAGCTTTTCCTGCTCAATGGCTGCCTCTCTGGCAGTCCAAGCAGACCAGTAGGATGCACATAAAATAGTACTAACAGCCATAAGCCATAAGAACACTTCTGCAACATCAACCATTGGACGCTTTGGAGAATACAGCTGCACGAAGACTGAACAAAGGGAATTGACACTCAGAAACAGTCAAAAACAAATTGGGGAATAACATCAAAAGGAACAGCCACGAAACATGCAGAAAAAGGGGAAGCATACCCGAAGAGTTGTTCTTTATATGATTTTCCAAGCTTGCACCAGCGTCTTGGGGAAGCATCACAACAGGTATTTGTATATTTACATCAGTTTCGTTGGCTTCACAAACCATCTTTAAAAGTTCTGTGACATAAAAAGGTCTATATTTTACAACAGAAACACTCTTGAATAAGCCTCAAGAAAAAGAGGAAATAAATGCAAATACCTGTTTTGTAGTTTATTATGAGGATGGCTGAAGCATTTACCTCTTCAGCAAAATCTGCCTTAGTTGTAAAACTGCAACCACCTCTATGCACTAGAAGTACTTCTCGATTAAGCTACAGAAAGGTAAGGCATTCCCCACTTATGAATAAATTCAAAAGAACATATGATACAAAAAGCTTGAAAGATAGCACGCTTCATGTAAGAATAATATGTACGTCAAACAGAAAACCTTATTCTTTGGTTTGCTACAACAATCAGGAGGGTCTGCCAGTACAAGTCTCGTTTCATTAGCATGTTTTTCCTTGGACTCCAAAGGAGTGCCAAAACGAGCACCAACACCAACATATTCAACATCCAGCACACCATCAACCCAAGTTGGAACTTTAACCTACAAACCTTTGAATCAGATCAAAGCTCATTCACAAAAGCAGGTGACAAAAAATTGAATAATCATAATCATTAAATTCTATTCAACGCACCAAGAAAAACAATCAAAGGCAAACTATCCATTCAACTGGGCTAAGAAAAACACTAATCTCAGCTCAAATTGAGCTTATGATTATAACTCAACACACCACATTTTCTCAGGACTACATAAGAAGGAACATAAAGAAGAATAAAGAAAGAAAATTCCCTCAAAACGAGGCCCACTTAGTAATTTCTTGTCCAAAGCCACATCGACATTCAAGCACAAATTTATTCTCCCATTTTCCTTTCTCTACTTGACTGCTTCCTAATTTTTTTCAGCAATAGAAGTTTTTATTAAAAAGAAAACCGAACAAAAGAACTCTACTCAGTTAAAAGCATAACAATCACTACACGATACACTCAGTTCCAACAGCAACGAATCACAAAAGAAACATAAAAACGAAATTATAAATCAATTCAGGTAAAATAAAGTTCAAAAAAAAAAAAAAGAAGCTGAAACCAAATTAAACCTACCAAAACAAAGTTGTTATCACAACCAGGCCTCTTGGGAGGATTGTCGTCTTCGTGAACTATATCGCCGGCTGACCCCAACCACGGACACAGCCATAATACTATTATTAATATATGTGCAGCTCTCTGTATATCCATCTAAATATACATAGAACGATAACCTAGGTTTCTATTTTACGAGAGAAACGGAGTCTAGAGAAGAGAGAAGAGTTTTGAAAGAGGAAATTGCCAAGGAAACTAAAAAAAATGATCGGTGAGAGTGAGACATTGCCTTTTTTTCTTGGCTTGTCGTTTTTTTGCTGCCTCCGGAACATGAAAAACACGCCGTGTGCTAGCAGTTATTGACTGACTTGTCTTATTGTACTTTTTTCGGTTTTGGCTTCGACGCTCATGCTTGGAGCGTGTTTCGCACGCTTATTTGGCGGGAGTGCGACGTGGACACTGGACTCGCAAATCTTAGTTATTTAATATTAACGGTTTGTATTTTACGGATGTAATATAATTATATTAATAAAGCGATAGAGAATATCCACTCGAACTATGCGAATTACGGGAGCTGTCATTTTTGTTAGTAAAATTTATTATAATTTGCAGATAAAAGCATGAAAAAAATATATATTTTTTATAATAATGTCAAAATGATAAATTTTATTTTTTATAATTTATTTTATAAATTCAGTAACAATAAAGTTATTTTTGCTGGATTTAATATTAACAAAAATCAAGCAACTCAAAGAATAAAATAAATACCTTTTTAATATATGTTCGAGTTTTAAAATCACACGTACCAATAGTTTAAATAACTCAAAAGATTTAACCGTTTTTAAATATTTTATTGCCTCTAATTGTTTCTTATATTTCTATTTAAAATATAACCTAATTGAATATATAATTAAATAAACAAATCAATTAAACACTCAGTCAAACAAAAAATTATTTTTAATATTCAATTAAATAAAACGTATTTGAGAATTGGATTATGGTTATAGTCATATTATTCAATGTCATTATTGTTGAATTGCATCGATACAATAGTGTGGGTTGTTAGTGAGATGGAGACTGAAAAATAAAAATAAAAAGGACTTACGTTTGTTTGTTTAATAAAAAAAAAACATGGTGCTTTATCTAGAATGGTGGTAAAAAAATATTACACTCAAATGTTGGTGCAAACAGAAATTATTGAAAGATGAACATTGAAGAAAGAAAGAAGAGAATTATAACTAGTTATAATTTTAGAACAATTATTTTACTTTAATTTTTTAACATTATAATTGGCAAATGTAAATGAGTAAAATCATAAAAACTTTTTTAAATAGATAAAATTGATGGAAAATGAGAATTTGTAAATATTTTTCTTTTGGGTGGTGAGTGCACATTGAAAATAATTATGGCTATATTTATGAAGGTCACAAATTTGTACATGGTAATTTTTTAAAACTCAAATATTTAACCATAAAATATTTTTTAATTCTATCATACATTTTGATAAAATAGTTAAAATACTATTAACTACAAAAATAAAACTTGTAACAAAAATATAAACTAATATTTAATTATTTAAGTTATAATAATAATTAAAATAATTTAAAAATAATTAGTTTAAATAACAACAATTATCGTTACTAGTAATATCAATGATGATAATGGTTGTTGTTTTTTATTTTTTTTAATTATTAATTTTGTAATTTTTTTAACATTAAAATATTTAAATTTTTTATTTTAATTATTTTTATAATTTATTATTATTATTATTCTAATGTTTTAATATTATTTTTATATTTTTACAAAATTTTTATTAAAAATAAAAATATTTTTTACCGTAAATTTAATAGTTAACATTATTTAAATTTTAAAAAATCGACGGAGATGTCATTTAAAAAAACTGGAGAGGGTTAAGTCGTTTGACCATTTTTATATTAATAAACAACGACCAAGGTGGCAGGTCACCGTCTTAGCAGTTGCCGGTGCAACGGAGGTGTTGCATATGCATACAGCGAAAGCGCGTGACACAATTGTTTTACGTCGTTGATATTTGTTCAAAGGTTACCGGTAACTCTCTAAACTGGTAGAAGGTGCCGTATAGGCCGTATAGATAAGGGAGGTAGAATAAATATTTTCTTCAACATTATCAAGTGCAATGACGCTAAAATAAGAACCAAAACGTGTCCAAGTGTGAATTGGCTTCAAGAAATATCGGAAGTCTCGTGACCTTTCAAGAAATAGGCAACAGATCTGTGGAAGGTGTTAAAGCTCAGGTGAGGTAAAATTCATAGAAGCAAAAGACTTTCTTAACACATACGGCAGGGAAGCAACAAAGGAGGTTCCCCACAGGGACGCAATGCAACTTTTTAAACGGTTTATACCAATATTTTCATACCGGATTAGTCATTAATGTACTGGTCAATCGTAATAATAATAAATTACATAGACCAAAAACAAAATTCTAATAAAATTTTTTAAAATGATAAAGTTTCACTAATAAATTTTGTAAAAATAAAATATTTATATTTATTGTTTGAAAAGATAAAAATAGGTAATATTAATATTAAAAAAAATTTAATATAAATAATATTAAAATAATAATAACAAATTAAATAATTTAAATTTAAATTTAAAAAACAATCATCATCGTCGGTAATATCATCAACGGTAATGGTTATCTTTAACATAATTAAGTGGTTGAAAACGATTACTTAGTTTCATTAATAATTAGATTTAATCGTCTTAGATCTAATCACCTTAATGGCAAAGACGGTTAAATCTAGTCACCAAATATCTAGTAAAATTAGAAAAAAATAGAAATGATTAACATGTTTGAAATCGATCATTTTCAACTATTTTAGATAGTGAAGAGGGCTAAATTTGATCATATCTACTAGACTTTAGCAACCAAATATGATTGTCTCCTCCATCGAGGTGACTAAATTTGTCCGTCAATAGAGCCAGACTGATTATGTTAAGGAGGTCACAGTTGTTGATAACGTTGCCAACAATGATACCTACTTTTTAAATTTTTATTTTATTTTATAAATTTTATTAAGTTATTAACATTATTTTAATTATTTTTTATTTTTTATTTAAAAAAATAAAAAATTTTAATTTTAATTAATTAATAAATAAATAATTTTTTAAAAAATTATCGATGATTATCATTGACCACCTAGTTACAGGAACAGTTAGATATGATTATTTCAATAACAATCATGGTCCAAAACTATCGATGGGGCCAAGATCAACATTTTTTATCGTTTTTACGAGCAATCGTCTCCTTCAAAATAAGATATGATTGATCTAACTATCTCCACAAAACACGATGCTCAGATCTAGCTGTCTCCACTGAACACGTTGGTCAAATCTGACCACTTATAGCACCAGGTACTCGTTTTCAGCTACCTAATTCCATTATCGATGACCACCATTATGGACATCGACGATAGTAGTTGTTTTTAAATTTTTAATATTTAAATAATATTTTATATTTTTAAAAAAATTATTTTATTAATAAATTGATCAAAATACTTTTCGACTTTGAAAATATAACTATTAATAATTAAATTTAACTTTTTAAATTTATAAAGTAAGAATTTGTCTTCAAATAAAACTTTGGATGAGAATACCTCCTTTAGCCTTCAATTTTATAAGAACACTGTGCCGTTTGCTGTTACATTTAGTAAAGTAAATAAATACCGATAAGAATAACATGGCAGATTAGGTTCAAAATGATGGTATTGGAAGCTTAGTTTCATATATTTAAATATTCTACTTTATTTCATGAGTAAGACTTCACTCATTAGAAACTAAAAATACCTTATCTTGAATTTATTGACCATTAAACTTATCATATGATTGAAAAAAAAAAAAATATGGAGGAAAGATTAAAGATTTTGGGTCATGGCCACAATTGATAATTGGGCTTCTTGGGCCTCTAACCAAAATTGTAAAAGACACTCCAGCCACTCACAACAAAATTCACAACTAATTTAAAATTATTCCTAATTTGAAACAAGCTCAAGATGGATGTTGATAAGCTGACAGTCAAAACTAATTTTGTATTTTATTCTAATCAAATTGAACTTAAATATTTGAATCGATTCAAATTCGATTTGTTTATAAAAATGAGTCTAATAATTAGATTTGAACTTGACAAATTTAATTTAAATTTGAATTCGAACTTTAATAATTCAAATTAGCTGAATTTTTACCCTCAAACTATTATTGAAGAGAATTGTCCCCCTCTTAAGTTTCAAAAACTCCAAACATAACCTATAATTATAAAATCAAACATTAACTTTAATATAAAAAAGTATTCTCATCCAATATGATATTTATAACTGTCATAACAATAAACTCAATCTAAGTTTGACTCGTTTATGAATGTAAGGTGGGGCCAATTGCAACAATGAATGAGAAAAACTGAATTTATTGTGGTTTTGAATTATAATGACAGAAATAAAAATTAAAAATATGATATTACTGTATCAGATTTTGAATTAACGATTATATTATTATTAAATATTATAATGATAATGGATGATAGAGGATACAAATATTAATTAAACATTAAAAATATTCAAAATTATAATTAAATTTGAGTCAATCTGAATTTAAATATAAACTCACTCGAGTTTAATTTAAATTTATAAAAGGTGATTCAATGGAGAGTTTTTCTAACACTAAGGGTTAAAATTGTCCTTTTCATGCTACCTTGGGGGTCAAAATGTCATCTGGGACTGCCTGCCTCTTCTCCCGCCATGCTCTAAATTGGAAAACCTCAAGTGATTTGCTCCTTACTCTTTAAGTTTAATTGTCTCTATAAATAGGTTGGTTGAGTTCAAATTTTCAAATCGCCGAACTTATCTGTTCGGCAATAAACTAGGGTTTCGATTTTTTGGAAATGAAATTGAAGATCAACAAAGCCTGTGATCTCAGTTCTATCTCTGTCTTTCCTCCTCACACAAGGTTTAATTTATTTTAAATTTCGTTCTCTGTCCGTTTGTTTCTCAAGAAAATTCAGCACGTGGTGAAATTGTTAATTATGTATCTTTTAATGATCGAATTTATAGGACATATT
Organism: Anacardium occidentale; assembly: GCA_026122585.1. Taxonomy (NCBI): domain Eukaryota; kingdom Viridiplantae; phylum Streptophyta; class Magnoliopsida; order Sapindales; family Anacardiaceae; genus Anacardium; species Anacardium occidentale. The sequence goes on from JAJEJH010000031.1 coordinate 427,938, forward strand.
CATAGTGCATTTTTTTACTCTTTTGACTTGAATGAGCTGAGCCTTGCAAAAAATTTGAAAACAAAATGTTTAAAAATTTTTAAACTATATTTTCGATGTTTTTTCTCAGAAGTCGAACAAGAGGAAAGAATCTTTCAATTCGTTTTTCATTGTCTTCGTAAAGATTTGAAGGAGACCAGATCATGAAACGGTTGTTTACTTCTCACGAGAATTTAATCGGTTTTAGAGGAAATAGATAATTCTGAATCTTAGGAATTTCATTGACCTAAGCTTAGTTATGTTAAATTGCATTTTCTCAAAAGCTTATCTATATCGTGATTATTGATGATTTGCGTTTCTTTCCTCTATGATTCATCTCATGCTTTGGGCATTCTTAATGATCCTCACTGTGGTTCTGTTTGGTTGCAAATATATGCGATCAAGAGATTGTAAATATATTTTTTTTAAATAAATTTCATAATCTAGAATTTAGAGAAAATAACATTGATCCATTGAGCTTTAAGTTATTGTACAGAAATAAATGACTATATTTGGCTTCTGTAATATTTAAAAAACATGCATTTCCAGTGAGCATATTAGCAGATCTGAAGCAATAATCAACAAATGTAAAGAACACAAGGATTTATAGTGGTTCGGTAATCACAAAGACTACCTACGTCCACTTTGGGAAAGCAGCAAGCATATATCCACTATTAAAGAGTATAGAGAAATACAGATCTGGAAAAGGTTTACAGATTCGAAGATTACCTTTCTCCAGCAGCTAAAATCAACCTTACCTCTCTTCACTCTTTGTATCCCACTCTCACAGTCACTCAACCCAGCAAAAAACCCAGCTTAATCAGATTACAAACTCTCTAAACAATATATAACAGAAAAATACACGTATACACATAAAGGACACTCACCGTTATGCCGAAAACCATCACAAACCATGGATCTACCTCAGCAGCATCCCAATCGTACACGTTCGATGCTTCTGGAAGAGGTTTGTTAGAGAGAAAGAGAGAGAGAGACATTTTGCAAAGCGGCAGGTTTGTTTCATAACAAACCCTAATTGCAAAACCTTCTTTTTATATGGTCAACAGAGTCAAAACAGTCAAGTGTTGAAAAGTCAACACTGCCAGCTGGATTAAAAAGCCTCCACGTCATATGCCACATAATAACAAATCTCCACCTTGGCATATGAAACCTTCAGACACCAATCTGCTGCACCATTTGCACCAAAAACAGAACCCCACTTGCTGCTTCCCCAAGAACTCCTTCACTCTTTAATGTGAAGCAGGCTCTTAAAGAGCCTGAGTTTATCCAAAGTGACCCCTTTGGTAAACATGTCTGCAGAATTTTCCCTTCCAGCCACCTTCTCCACCTTGATCACATTGTCTTCCATCAGATTTCTAATGAAATGAAATCTGACATCTATGTGCTTTGATCTTTCATGGAAAGCTTGATTCTTGCAAAGGAAGATTGCACTCTGGCTGTCACTCTTGAGGTTGATCTGCCCTTGATTATGCCCCAGCTCTTCCAGCAATCCTCTGAGCCAAATTGCTTCTTTTGCAGCTTCAGTTATGGCAACATACTCTGCCTCAGTGATTGAAAGTGTGACAATTGCCTGCAAATTAGATTTCCAACACACCAAGTTTCTCCAGAATGTAAAAACATAACTAGTCATAGACTTCCTAGTGTCTAAGTTTCCAGCATAATCAGCATCAACACAGCCTGTAATTATATCCTCTACAAGATCAAGTTTTCTAAACACAATCCCTGTCTTAAGTGAACCTCTAATATACCTCAAGATCCACTTTACAGCCTCCCAATGTTCTCTTCCAGGATTACTCATATACTTGCTTACACAGCTAACAGCAAAGGCCAAATCAGGCCTTGTACACACCATTAAATACATTAGACTTCCAGTGGCATTAGAATAGGGTATTTTCTCCATTTCTATCCTCTCTTCATCAGTTTTAGGACACTGATCAACACTCAATTTGAAATGTTGTCCTAAGGGGGTATTAACAGGTTTACAATTCATCATATTGAATTTCCTAACTACCCTTTCAGCATAATCACTTTGTGACAATAAGATTTTTCCTGCCCTTCTGTCCCTCTCTATATTCATGCCTAAAATTTTTCTTGCTTTTCCTAAATCCTTCATTTCAAACCTCCTTTTCATTTCAAGCTTAAACTTAGAGATTTCAGAAGAATTCTTGCATGCAACCAACATATCATCAACATATAATGCAAGATAAATAAAGCAATCACCATAAAGCAACTTCATATACAAGCAACCATCATAATTACTCCTAGTAAAGCCAGATTCAAGCATAAAGGTATCAAACTTTTTATACCACTGCCTAGGAGATTGTTTAAGGCCATAGAGAGACTTTTTCAGAAGACAAACCTTATTTTCAGACCCCTTTTTGACAAACAGTTCAGGTTGGTTCATCAAGATTGTTTCATCCAAATCACCATTTAAGAAAGCAGTCTTAATGTCTAACTGCTCTAACTCCAAATCAAACTGGACTACTAAAGACAACAGAATTCTAATTGTGGTATGTCTAACTACAGGTGAGAAAATTTCATTGTAATCAACTCCTTCCACCTGTGTGAAACCTTTTGCAACTAACCTAGCTTTATATCTAGGTTGATCAGCCAATGAGTTCCCTTCCTTTTTCTTAAACACCCATTTACACTCCACTACCCTACTGCCCTTAGGTTTAGAAACCAACTGCCATGTATTGTTTTTAATTAATGAATTAAATTCCTCCTTCATAGCATCTAGCCACAATTCTGAATCTTTCCTTCCTAGCATTTCTTTTACAGATTTAGGATCACTCTCAACCTCTTCAGCAGCTTGAAAAGCAAAGGCAACCATGTCTGCCTGAGCATACCTATTAGGGACCCTAATCTGCCTTCTTTCCCTATCTCTAGCAAGTTGATAGTTTTGTAAATCATGAACCTGTGGTTGCTGCCTGCCAATGTTTTCATCTGACCCTAAGACCTCATCTTCCTCTATTTGAGTTTGATCTTGCTGAAAATCAGATTGAAGGCCAATCTGATTTCCAGTGGGTGATTCATTTCCTACCCAACTTCTAGACTCAACCTCAAAATCTTCCCTGGAATTTTTATCTCCACTAGACAATCCTCCCAACTCTTCCTCATTAAATTTAACATCTCTACTGACTATACACCTTTTATTAACAGGATCCCAGAATTTATAGCCCTTGACCCCATCTGGATACCCTATGAAGATACATTTAATGGCCCTAGGCTGTAATTTATCATTTTTACTGTAAACATACCCAGTACACCCAAAGACCTTCAAGTTTCCATAATCAGCAGGATGCCCTGACCATTTTTCCATTGGGCTTTTATAATCTATGGCAGAAGAAGGAATTCTATTGATTAGATATACAGCAGTGTGAGTGGCTTCTGCCCACAGCCATGCAGGCAGGTTGGCACAAGATAGCAGACTCCTAACCTTTTCTAGAATGGTTCTATTCATTCTTTTAGCTAACCCATTCTGTTGAGGTGTGTATCTAACAGTTTTATGCCTCACAATCCCACTCTCTCTACATAATCTATCAAATTCCTCATTAACAAACTCTAAACCATTGTCAGTCCTAATCTTTTTGACCTTTTTCCCAGTTTGATTTTCAATCATCACTTTCCAGTCCTTAAATTTACCTACAGCATCAGATTTGTTCCTTAGGAAATATACCCAGACCCTCCTTGAGAAATCATCAATAATACTTATGAAATATCTACATCCCCCAAGAGACAAGTGTTTAGTTGGACCCCACACATCAGTATGAATATAATCTAGGACAGATTTGGTGACATGATGACTGTGTTTAAATCTGACCCTACTCATCTTCCCATATATGCAGTGTTCACAGGGGCCTAGTTTCTCAAGTTTTTCTTCTAAGATTTTCTGTTTACTCAACTCAACTAGACCCTTCTCACTAATGTGCCCCAACCTGTTATGCAACAGAACAGTTTTATTTTGGTTTTGAGAATGTGACACAGCCACTGACCCTAACACAGCTGACCCACTCAAGACATACAAGCCATTTTTCTTTTCACCCTTCAATATCACCATTGAACCTTTTGTGACTTTTAAGACTCCACCTTGAGCTTTAAAGCTACAACCACCTGAATCTAGAGTTCCTAAAGAGATTAAATTCCTTTTTAACTCAGGAATATACCTAACCTCTGTTAGAATTCTAGTACCTCCATCATTCAAGCTTAGTCTAACATCCCCAATTCCTAAAACCTTACAAGCTGAGTTATTTCCCATCAGTACCTTTCCTGAATCTAACTTCTGAAAATTCATCAATAAACTCCTGTTTGGAGTCATGTGATAAGAGCAACCTGAATCTAATATCCATTCAGTACTTAAATCATTTTCAGAGGCCACTAAAACATCAGAACTCTCATACCCATCTGAAGCTATATCTACATTGCTGGTTGATTCTTTTTCTCCCTATTTCTTTTTCCTCTCAGGACAATCTCTCTTAAAATGCCCTTCTTTATGACAGAAGAAGCATTTTTTGCTAAATTTAGATCTTGACTTAGACCTACTTTTAAATTGCCCCTTTTAAAGCTTCTCTTATCTGTTCTACCTCTCACATTCAGCCCTTCTCCATCTGTTCTACCCTCCTTTCTAAATTCAGTTTCTTTTGCAGTTATGGCCACTACAACTTCATCTAGCTTTAGGGTCTGCCTACCATACTTTAGGGTGTCAACAAAGTTGGTATACAATTTTGGGAGAGAATTCATAAGAATCACAGCCTGATCCTCATCATCTACCTTCACATTTAGGCTTTCTAAATCCTGGACTAATTTCATAAAGTCATTCATATTATCTCCTAAAGGCTTGTGCTCATCCATTTTAAAACCAAAGAATTTTTGTTTTAAAACTAGCCTATTTGGAGATGATTTAGACTGGTGTAAGGCATCTAATTTCTCCCAAATTTCTGCTGGTGTGGTCATTTTCTTCACCTCTCTCAACACTTTGTCACCCAAACCTAAAATTAGGGTACTGTAGGCTCTATCCAGGAGATCTTTCTTTTCTTTTTCAGACAGGGTTTCAGGTAAACTACTTTCACCATCTAAAGTAGCAGATAAGCCCTCTCTAACTAAAACAGCTCTCATTTTCATTTTCCATAGCCCATAGTCATTATCCCCAGTGAATTTTTCTATTTCGAATTTTGACATTTTAGATCTTCTAACTTAAACAGAAAATCTATTCTACCAGCCAAAACAGAAACACAACCAGAGAAAGAACACAGCAAATATGCACTTTACTCTACGCAGAAACTAATTCACACTCACAACCAAGCTCTGATACCACTTGTACAGAAATAAATGACTATATTTGGCTTCTGTAATATTTAAAAAACATGCATTTCCAGTGAGCATATTAGCAGATCTGAAGCAATAATCAACAAATGTAAAGAACACAAGGATTTATAGTGGATCGGTAATCACAAAGACTACCTACGTCCACTTTGGGAAAGCAGCAAGCATATATCCACTATTAAAGAGTATAGAGAAATACAGATCTGAAAAGGTTTACAGATTCGAAGATTACCTTTCTCCAGCAGCTAAAATCAACCTTACCTCTCTTCACTCTTTGTATCCCACTCTCACAGTCACTCAACCCAGCAAAAAACCCAGCTTAATCAGATTACAAACTCTCTAAACAATATATAACAGAAAAATACACGTATACACATAAAGGACACTCACCGTTATGCCGAAAACCATCACAAACCATGGATCTACCTCAGCAGCATCCCAATCGTACACGTTCGATGCTTCTGGAAGAGGTTTGTTAGAGAGAAAGAGAGAGAGAGACATTTTGCAAAGCGGCAGGTTTGTTTCATAACAAACCCTAATTGCAAAACCTTCTTTTTATATGGTCAACAGAGTCAAAACAGTCAAGTGTTGAAAAGTCAACACTGCCAGCTGGATTAAAAAGCCTCCACGTCATATGCCACATAATAACAGTTATATTATAAAATCAGCTTGGATTAGGGGTTGATAATTGATAGTAAGAGAGAATCTATGATTATCTCTTAGTTTTCTACCATTTTCTCTCCGTCCAAACCAAGGAATTAATTATTCAAACTCATTTCAGTTTTGATTTCTACTTCTTATATTTGTGAAAACTTAAGCGTATCACAGTTTCATCAAATGGTTCTGTTGGCTTCTTTATCAAACAGTAGTAGGACATCATAAGCAAACTTATAAAATTTTGCAACATCAGAGTTGAGGAAACAGAAGATTCTACTCTTTAAGGCCAATTTGACAAATTTTATTCCGTTTATGGAAGCATGAAACTGTAGCTTTAAAACTAAAAGAGAGAGAGAGAGCAATATCCTTTTTTTTTCTTTTCATTTTACTATTTGTTTTGTGATTGTGAAGGAGATCAAGTGCCACGCCAACTGGACTGCATGCTCGGCAGTTTCGATCCCAGCAATCACAGCAATCCTTGTCACAAGGAGTCTCATCTCAACGCGCCATGAAGTTCTGACAAATGATCTGGTTGAATCTCTTTCTGCTTGTTTTTCAGGTTTTGTTAAAATAATTGGAGTTTTATTGGTCTTTTGATTGGTTTGCTAACTTTTTTTACCTTCTTTATAGAGAGTAAGTTCTCAAGATCGTGAAAACACTACGAAGAAGGTGCCTTACCTACCCCTTAGTTACACACGAGAAGAGAGACAAATGCCAATTTAAAGATCTTCCACCAACTTAACACACAAATGGAATCCTACTTGTGCTCCTGATCGGAAATGTAAACTTAGTCATTTTTAGCGGAAAAAAGGAGCGCATTTTAAAATTTGCATAAATATATGGCAATGATTTATATAGTTTCATGTATGGCTATATCTTGGATTCTTGGTGTGAAAAACTAAATTTTTTTCTTTCATTTCCTTAATTTTTAAGAGCAGGTCAGATTAGTGGAGAACTTCAACGCCGAATTGGGACGATGGAAACTTCATTAAATAGGTTTGGAATGATACTGGATTCTGTTCAGAGTGATGTCATGCTAGCGAATAGAGGAACCAAAGAAGTAATGTTAGAGGGTGAGTAACCTGTTTCCTTAAGATACATGGTCTTGTGATTATTGTGATATAGTTCTTATCTATACAAATTTTGTTGTACGTTTATGAATTAGGAATATGGAAAGTGAGTAGTGGATGAAATTTTTGTGTTTTCTAACATATCTATTTGTTTACCCAACAAACCCCATCTTTTAGTAATGATAACCTTTTTTTTTTTTTGATAGAACAATCTGTCATTTGATATTTAACATCATGTAACATGAAGATTTTTGTGTCAGACGTTTCTTTTCATAACATTTTTTCAACTTTTTTCAGTGGATGGAATTTCCCAATAGATGGTTCTTCATGACATTTCATTGCAGCAGCTAATTGTAACAATAATCTTTCTGTTCCTGTTTATTTTTAAACTTAAAATGACTTCTTTACAGTGTTAATTGTTGTAAACTTTTAATGCAACTGGGGTGTGGTGAACCAGAAGAAGGGAAATGAAGATATCAAAGCTAGCCTTGATGGGTGTCTGAAATCTTTGTCTGATCAATGGAGGAAGGCATATGAAGAGAAGTTTAAAGAGGCTTTAATGGTGCTTTCCACTTTACCAGTGCAAACAGAAATTTCTCTACTGAACTTCTTGGCTGAAAAACTGGAGGCATGTATGATGCTACGACGGAAAGTTCCAGAAGCTTAAGATTCTTAGGCTTATCTATAAAATCTAATGGCAAGTGGAAACAATCTCACTTTTTCCTAAATCCCGTTGTTTAAAGTTAATTTAGCTGACCTATTTGCTTAAATACTTGCATAATCAAATGCACTCTTACTCCTTAGTTCACTCTTGCACGCAGTGGCTCCCACCAGCCTGAAGAGCCCTAACCAAAAGTGTGAATTGGCCAAAATTCTTTCACAAAAGGTGTTTATTTTTTCTCACTGCTAGACCTTTTGGATTAATACTTTTTAGTTAAAGCCTCCTTATTCATCATTTGACTATGGTAGACAATGGCTGCAAGCTTGAAGAATCCCAATAGAAAGATCAAATGGCCACTGTCGCTTCTCAAAAGGTGCTTTATACTTACAAGTGAAAGAAGCATTAGCTTTTTTAAACCCTTCTATATTCTAAACACATGATTTTTAGAAAACTTTTCAAATTTGAGAATCTGTAGGTTCCCGCACGTCATGCTATCTCACAGAAAAAGACGAAGCCCCTTAAGAAGTATATAGAACTCAGATTTATCATTATTACTTACTATGCTGCAAAATTTGGGAGGCCATTATCATGGTGAAGTGTCTTTAATTATTTACAAAAGCAGAACATGAGTGGGATTCAGAGAATTTTTGCCGCAGAATTAATGTATGAAGGAACTAGCAACTTTATTGTGCATTTGTGGAACTTGTCAATGTTGTGTTGTAAGTGGGGTAATCATGCAACAGCATATTTAGCAAATTGTAGACCCTGGTAGCTTTTGTAGCTTCTATTTCTGTTCATGTTGTTGTAGTGTAAGAACACAATGTGGCATAGATATTGTCATGTTTGGACACACGAGTTTATAATTGCTAAAATTTTTGTTAATAAGCCATTGTACCTTTCCGTGCATTTAAACCAGTTTGGTTTGGTATCTCTTTGGTGTCCCTGCTAGTTACATGTCAAACTTGTCGTCATCATATTCCCAGCTGGAGTTAACTTGAACAACTGATGAAGAAATTTATTTATTATTCCCTTGTTCCCGTTGTTCTGCTTGTCTGGAATGTTGAGAAACCTAGAACCTTCGCTTGATTACAGTCCAATTGTGCCTCCAGAGATCTCTGTGCAAGCAATTCAAGACCCAAAGGTAGAAATGGGATGTTGGAAGTCTGCAAAAAAGCCTATGAAAGAGGTGGTCTTCAACAAGGTTCACAAACAGAAAGAAAATTCTTCATCCACGCAGGTAATTCGTATCTTCTATTTCTCTGTCATCCCTTTGTTGCTCAGAATAACAGTGTGTTTCTGGTTATTTTACCTTGGTGCATTCTGTTGCTTCTAAAATTGGGGAGAGTTGTGACTGACATTTCCTAATGCACTTGATAGTGAAGGTTGGTCTTTTACCATATTCGAACATGTACTTGTTATACCCTATATGAGATAAAGTCTGTAATGCAGGGAAAAGAATGCAGAATCATCATTGACTCAGATGAGGAGATTGATAGAGGCTTTTCCTGCTTGATCAACGACAAAGGGAAAGGTAGTTTGATGATTGAGAGATAATCTTGAATGACTCAAGACAAGCTAAGTCGCACGATGTTTGCGAGTGGCTTAGCCGTGTACACCATCTACTTGGATGTGCAGTTCGTTATCCTTTTGATTTGCCATACTCCATTGTTGTTAGACTTTTTTTATGACATGTTTTGTTTAAGTAGCTAATAATCACTGGATAACTGGACCTGTTTTTCTTCAAAGACGAAGGAAACGAATTGACACAGGATATGAAGGAAGAGACCGACCGGATTCTGAGAAAAGGGAGGAGGAAAAAGAAAAAATACAACAACAATCCTGTAATTATTGACTGAAGGTACAATTATGGCTTTTGCGATGAACGCTTTCTATTCTTTGATGTTCTGAAACGACGTCATGCTTATCAAATTTCAAGTTTATTGGTTTTTGTGCTAACTGTACGACTGCCGGCACAAGGTTACTCCTCTCTGTTTTTTTTTTTTTTTTTTTTGGCCTACAACATTGAGTTTGTAGAGTCACAATTTAATCAGTTTCGGCTCACCCCTTTACCGCATGCATCGATACAAATTTTGGATTGGTCCTTTTCTTCTTTCTATTTTAGCCCTTACTAGGTCCAATCTTGTATGCGGGTTTATGTATGTATATATGACGCAGTCCATTTGTTGTATTCAGCATTTGGGCCACTCGAGATCCACAACAAGCTCATCTCACATGGGCTTTCAGGATCCATCTCTTCACCCAAACAAAGTTTTTTTTTTTAATTACAGGTGTGTATCCAATCTGGGCTGAGTCTAAATAAAACATGATTTAAGGATTATTTGAATATAAAATAACTAATTTGAGATTAATTTAAAATTGATAAGTTTAAATTTGATATTCAAAAATAATTTTATTTTATATTTGATTTGAATTAATTTAAATTTATATATTTAAATAAATTCAATTGAGTTTAATTTTTAATTCAAATTTGATTTATTCGATCTAAGTTTAATTAAATTGAATCATATTTAGATTGCAAAAGTCGTTATAGCATGGCATGAGAGCAAAAAGGATTAATATTGTGCAGGCAGATGGGGCTGGTAATTGGTGCTCAAAATTGGCTGTTAACAAGCATTATAAAGTCGGCATAGAAATTTGTCACCGGCCCCTGCCTAAAGTTTGAAAAAAAAAAAAAAATCTTTGAAATGTATCGTTTTGGTCCTCTCTTATACTAACACGTGCCGCCTAATTATCAATTATATATGAAGTATATAAATTATTGCTCCCATCTAATAAAGTAAAACAGAGAATGATTTGAAAGATCCGGACTCTCGATGCTCTAAGCTGTTACACAGCCATTTCTAATGGTACTTTACTTTCCTTTCTTCTAAAGAAGACAGCAATTGTCAATTGTGGCATCTGATTTTTCAATGGATTTGTTTGAACGGCCAAGAATATCATCTAGATAATGTAATCAAGATCACCTACGTTTATAATCTTATTTCTTTCGGCCAATGATTAGATTGGCAGAAATTTGATTCTCGGAAAATCCCTTGTTCTCTTTCTCTCAGATGACACTATCTTGTCTTCTTGTGGGACGTAGGAAAAATCTTTAATTTTGTATATCCATAAAAAAATACAATATATATAATTTGAATCAAATTATGCCTAACAAATAAAAACATGGTTTTAAATAAAAATTAAAATAACCTTTAATTATATAATAATATATTATTATTATTATTTTTATTTTTATAATTGATATATATATATTATCATATTTTAAATTAGATAAAACTAATGGTTAAACTATAAATGAATATGATTAATTTGATTAAATTTCGATATAGAATTGTCCAACAATTAAAATTATTCAACTACTGAAATTGGATTAAACCAAATATCTAATTTTATTCGAATCAATCTTCAAAACCGTGGTATAATAGTTATTCAATTATGTTATAGTTAAGCAAAAATTTATTGTCATATTAATTTTAGGGCTTGGCTTGTCAATGGACAATGAAGAAGCTAATGTGAGACTGTCGATGACTCAGCATTCCACTGCCTCTTTAGTTGGCCAACTCATAGTCATTCATGATTATTAAAGTGGACTTAGCCTCCATAACTTATCATTATTTTGTTGAGTGTGTTTCAAATTAAAATATAAACCCTTTTTAACTTTTCTGCGACATTGGTATGGGCTGGAAGAGCCCCTTGCTGCCCTTCTCTTTGAGGGAGCATCCAATGCTATGCTTTTGCCTGATTGCTTAAAGATTGTGGTTGGAATGGCACCTCCAAAAAGCCTTTGCCTTTCTTTTTTTTTTTACTTGGGAAAATTATCCTTCCCCACAGAACACACCTTCCATTGTCAAAACAAAAGTTTCCACAGTTATAAGTTGCAGAACACAACTCTAATTTCATCGCAAGAGTTATGATCTTAAACCATAATTATGTGTTCGAATTCATTCAAATTGATCAGATATGTTGTCGAAGGGTTGTCGATACTGAAGAATAGTTCAAGTATTCAACTCAAATCAAATGAATACCTTCTCTAACCTCCTCTGCACATATAAGAAAATTAAGTCGGCTAAAACATGATTGAATGAGGAAAGGAGGAGTGGTTAATTTGGTGGTCCTCTCTGCTCTATATGTATGTCAGCCATTAGGCCCCTACATCTCTTCCTCTGTCTTCAATTATCTTGAAATTCTTCAAGGGAAAGCAAGTAAAAGGCAGTTTCAATTTGGGCATGCAAAACCAGTCCGTCCCTTATCACTCTCTTTCAACTTAGTTAAATTGGATAAACTGGTCCCAATGGGGTAGAGCCATATATATAATATAATGTCGATAACTTCAAGAGATTCCAGTTATTTTATGTAAGCACAATTAAACATCCTTATAATTAACATTAATTTACCATATAGCAATTCATAATATTGTATAGAATACAATATTGGGATCAAATAATTGAAATAGGAAGATTTACATGAATGATTATGACATTAATTATCTTGAAAAAATGATTTATCACAATATATTCAATAAAATATCTTTTTTTATTATAAATAGATAATACAAAATAAATATTAATCGATAAAATACGTTATATTATCTATAATTGTGAGAAATATCATATATAAATAAATTAATGTATTAATTTACTTGCATTTATTAATATTTATAATTTATACAGGTCATATTATTCTTTTAAATGCAATAAAATTATTATAAAATCAGTATTATATTTGTTTAGGGGTCATCAAAAAAATGGAAGAAAGCAATGGAGGATGAAAAAAGAAGAAGAGTGGTGAGGTGGGTATTGTCTCTTATGGAGCTTGGCGATTGGTCAAGGAATTGTCACTATTGAAGTAAGGTCCACCTGTCCTTTCATGCAATGGACGGCCTAAAAGTAAGTTCAACGGCTTTTAAGCCTAACTAGTGCTTCTCACGTGCACCATCGCCAGCCTTACCATCAAATCAAGGCCAAATCAAATTGTCCCACCCAAGGTTTCTTTAAATGACGATTCTCTCCCAAAAGCTTTTAAAAAATTAAATATTTATCTATTAACTAAAATCAACTATTAAATTTAATAATAAATCATTAAATTTAATTAGTTAAATGAGTATTTTTATATTTTAAATAAAATTTAAAAAATAAATTATTTTTATACAAATAATTAATATATAAATTAATATTAAATGACAATAATAAATTAATAAGAAACTAAAAAAATTTATAAAATAAAAAAACCAATGCCGTAATGGTAATGACTATTTTTTCTAAATTTTTATTTTATTTTTTAAATTGTATTAATTTTTTAAATTTAATATTATATTAAAAATTATTTTTTTTATCGAAAGATATTTTGGTTATTTTATATAAAATATTAATAAAATTAGCAGGATTTTAGTTGAAGGGTAGGTATTGACTTTTTAAAAGTTTTTAGGTTATAATTTGTTTAAGAAAACTTCTGGTGGGAATAATTCGTGTGGCCTAAAATTAAAAAAAAAGGGATTCTTAGGTAACCCAGTGAAATTGGGTGGATGATAAGTTCATAAATTTAATAATGATGCAAAAATCATGTGCTTATTTATTTATTTATTTAGATTGGAGTCAAATTAATACGATTTAATGTCAAATCGAATTTGAATTAAATCAAACCTTAATTATCAAATTAGTTAAAAGTAAATTTTAACATGCAGTCCATGTGCAAAACTTTGCCTAAATCAGAGACTACGGATCAATCCGCTTCCTAAGCGTCTTCAGATGCATAAGCAGGATGACTTTGAATTTCAAAACTGGAACACACACACGCACATGTATGTATGTATGTATGTATGTATGTATGTATGTGCGTGGGTGATTATCATCTCATCCCAACATCATTATTAACATATAATATTATATAATTTAAGGGTAATCAATGTAGCTTTAGCTTTAATTACTTCTCAAATGCAATAAAATTACAGTTTCGGCAGTTCTTCTGTGAAGCTGGCTGATTTACGTATTTACCCTTCCTTCATCAGGGACTGTGAGTATGACCAGCGCGTACGTAACATTGAATCTTGATGTTCATTTTTCAACGTTCATAAATTCTTAGGCTTTCAGAAACTAAAGAGTACATACAAACACAGTAACTCTTGTAGGCGTTTCCTGTATGGAGAAACGAGAGTTTCAGAGATGAAGTTATAAATAATTTTGTAGAGATTAAGAGAGAGGTGTTGTTGTTGGTGAGTTTGATGATGGTTGAACGTGAAGCCTGCAATGGATAAACAACGTACTTTTCTTGAATAAGAAGCTGAAGGGCCCTCTCATTCTCTCTCATTCTTAGAATATGGGCCCAACATCGCACAAAACCAACTGTCATGTATTCTTCTACGGTCAGCCAACAACATTGTAAAAAGTTTCTCGGCTTTCACTTTCCGTCTCTCTCCTACTTTTTTTTTTTCTTTTCTCAAGTTTTCAATGCTGCCCGCTTGAGAATTGCTCTTAAAAAAAATAATTGGGTCGGTGTTGAATAGGAATTTGAGGGTCTCTTTAATCTCTTTTTAGTTGTCAACAGATGCCCACTTAGAAAAAGTCCTTGTTTTTGCTGTGTTTTCTTCTCAGCTATTAGAATTCCCCCAATTTTCATCTGGGCCTTCGCTAATTTATCAAGTTTTGAAGATAATTTTTAAGAAAGAAACTAGCTTTAATCGGCCTTCATTAGAGAGAATTGGAGTTTTGAAACTGCATAATTTTTGCTTGTCAATGGTTGATGATATGACAGCAAAGGAAAGTCTTCAACTTAAAGTAGTCGTGGCAAAAAGCAAATAATCCAATACTTAGAATTTTTAATGTGGTTGTTCAGAGATTATGTGCTTATGGTGTTAAATCAGTTAATATCTGAAGCTTTTTAATGTGGTTGTTCAGAGATTATGTGCTTATGGTGTTAAATCAGTTAATATCTGAAGCTTCTTTTGCTGCATGCAAATAAAGCGATTCAATGTGTTTCAAGACTATGATCGCAATTGTTCGCCAAGCTGATCATTACTCTATCGAGCTAAGGCAAAATTGGTCTTCTCGTTGAAGGGATGATCATATTATCCAAAAGTTTTTGATTGGTGAGGAATTTGAGGCGTCCGTTAAGGCTTATGGAGGCAAAAAGAAGGCTCTGATACCTTGCCATGTAAAGAAAGCTTAGCAACCTTGGACTTTACTCTGTTGAGAAGCTCGGAAATTTTCGATAGATAGATCTGTTTTGGTTATGTTTTTGATTTGCTTCTCGGCTATATCCCATTTTTGCACTTTAAATTGAGGTATGATTTTCCTTTACTTGTTATCAATTTTCTGGGGTTTTAAATTTTAAACGAAAAGCTCTATAAGTTCACTTTTTTATTATCTGTGAATACAATTTTTTGTACAGGATGTTGATGGTTGATTCTATGTGAATTCGTTTCTCACAATCTATAGCATGTTGCTTGTTTGAAGATTTGTCTTTATTTATTTATCTGCCTTGATTTAGATATTGAATTGCTTGGTGATGAACATGATTTCTCTAAATTCTGGGAAATTATATTAAAGAGCTGTGACTCGAAATCTGAAATGCAACTGTAAAGTTCACCGCATTTTCAGTGATTTTTATGGTCTGATACTGTTATTTCAGAAACCTCACATCGTCCTTTAGTAAGGTGTGACAATTTTATCAGTGAGGTTCAATGATGTTCTCTCTCTCTCTCTCTCTCTCTCTCTCTCTCTCTCTTTGCATGTGTATGCGTGTTAGAGAGTGGGGGTGTTGAGAGGACCAAAATCATCAGATGGCTATATCATTAGATTTGTAATGACATCTTGTACTACTTCCTTTCATCTTTTGGAGCTGCTTGCATTCACACGTGAATTCATTTTGTTCTTCTTAACATATTTTTGTCATAAATGAGAGGGAATCCTTTTTGACCTTCGTTCTTTGTGTTGAGATATTTGTAGAGGCAGCATTTCTATGTAACATAATTTAATTGTCCTTTCTTTTTGTGTAGGAAAAGATTTAGAGGAAGAAAGGATTATTACTTTAAAGGATCTCCCCAGTGATCATGGCCAAAAAATCACAGAAACGGCCAGTGCGCTATGAGAAAGATCACTTTGGCTGTATGTGGGGCTTGATAAATATATTTGACTTCCGCCATGGTCGCTCCACTCAGAGATTGCTTTCAGATCGGAGGCGTTCTGGCAGACTTGCAGTCAGTAAGAACTCTGTTTAAGATCCAGATGAACTTATTTAAACTTATAGCTATATTGAAAAATACTGACTGAATGTCTTAGAATTGAAAGATAGTATTTATATAACCTACTGGTTTTTATTTTTTACTATTTGTTGGTGATTGGCTTCTTTTGAATTGAAGTAAATCTTTGAAGCTATTATTTTGGTATACTGGGATAGTTATTTTAGGTGTTGATGATAGACATGGGTTCCAGTCAGACATGTTTGTCTAAAATGTGTTAGTCTTCCTCTTATTGGTTGAATTTTTTCTGTTGCTTTCAGGTGCAGGATCCCAAATAAATAAGCTTCATTTGTTGACCTGGAATGATAATCGTGAAGGAACCTTTGTAAGGATTGTCAGCTTACTCAAATACTTTTTTTTTTTTTTTTTTGAGGTTTTAGGTATTATAACTGAATAAACTACTTGAATTTGTTTCAGGATGGTGAAGAGACTAGAGTTGGTGTGGCTAATGGTGGTAAGCCAAGTGTGAAAAGTCTCATAGAAGAAGAGATGATTAATGAGCAGCATGCCAACAAGGAGATAAACAATGCTGAAGTAAAACCAAAAGTTTCTGATTCAGAACAAGGAAGCCACAGAAAGAAGTCTCGCAAAAGAATGAAAAAGGCTCAAAAGAAAAGCTGTGACAACATCCATAATCTGAATGCTCCTGAAAGCATAATATCTGAAGAATCTTGTCATCACATTTCACAATACCAACCAACAAGTAGCCTTGATATGGAAAATGTAATAGAAGAGTTGTGCCACCAGATCTATCAGAAAAGTGTGACTTGTGTGGACCATGACCAGCCTGATGAACTTCATGTGCAACCAAACCAAAAGAATCCTGATTTTGAAGAAAAATTGAATGAAGCAATCAAGTTGTTAATAGGACAGAAACTCATTAAACGGAAACATCTCTCAGAAAATGGGGAAATCCATCCCTCCAATGAACTTCAGGATGTGCTTCAGATTTTAGGTTCAGATAGGGAATTATTTCTGAAACATCTGAAAGATCCAAATTCATTTCTGTTGAAATGCATTCAAAACTTTGTGGACGCACAGTTGCTGAAGGATGAAGATACCAAGTCAGGACCCAATATGTCAGAGCAGGAGGCCAGTAATCTTGGTCACTCTGGTGAGCTTGCCAACCATAAGCAGCGAAGATTTTTCAGGAAGAAGGTTAAATCTGAGGAAGGAAATCTATTGAATGGAAATAGGGCTTCTCAAACGTCAAATAGAATTGTTATTTTGAAGCCTGGGCCAACAAATATGCAAAGTCTTGAAACTGAAAGAAGCATTGGCTCATCACGGGAGCCATATTACAGTGTTAGAAACAAGGGACTACATGAGAGAATTAGTTCCCATTTTTTTCTCTCTGATATTAAAAGAAAGTTGAAAAATGCTATGGGAAAGGAGCACCTGAGAATCCGCTCTGATGGTTTTCTAAAAGGGTTAGTATATGAGCGTCAAAATTCAGGGGATAGAGACAGTGGGATTAAGGAAAATGTAGGAATCAAGTCTCCCTCAAAGGACCATTTCTTCATTGAAAGAATCAGTAGACCAGTTGGTGTAAAGAAAGGAGACAAGATTAGCAAGCTGAAAGACTGTAACTCAGATACAGAAGAGAGAAGTGCTAATTTGCCTAAGCAAAGGGTATCTAACATTTATACTGAGGCCAAGAAACATCTCTCTGAGATGCTGAATAACGGTGATGAAAATATGGGTCCTTCAAGTAGATGTGTTCCTAAAACCCTAGGAAGGATTCTCTCTCTTAAAGAGCATAACTTCTCTCCTGTTGGTAGCCCTGGCAGAAACTGGGACCCTAGCTTTATAACTGCACAGATGAGATTTCTTGACTCTGACACTTTGTGGCAGATGAATGAGTGTACGTCTTCTCTCAAACAGGACAGCCATGTTAGCCATCTGGGTGAAACACCAAAAAGTTTGGAGAGTGAGCCATGCGAATCTGGTGAAATAGCTGATGATAAAGTACAAGCCGCTAATTTAGATTCAAATCGGTCCATCAAGCAGTTTCAGGATAATGAAGTGGGCATAACCTCTTTTTCTATTAGAGATGAGGTTATCTCTGAAGGTATTGCTTTCTCAACCATCCAATTTATGGTAATGTTGCCCTGTTCCCTTTTTTTTTTTTTTTTTCTTCCTTTTACCTTTCCTGAACATTTCTGCAGATGATGTGGAAATTGTAAACACAAATGGAGCTGTAGTCCTGGAAAACAGCAGTGTCTTGGATGCTCCCTGTGAACCAAGTAACTCTTCCAGCATTAAAGATGATAACCAGAATGTTGATGAGTCAGACATTGTTGATGGACAAAGTTATTGCTCCAACATCAAACAGGTAACATCACATAGCGGTATTACTTTGTTACATAAGATCAATCCTTTCTGGTGATTGGTTGATATTACATCATTTGTCAATTTGAGTTCAAAATGAGCCAAATATATCTGGTATGTTTAGAAATAGAATTACCTTTCATAGCTAAACCATGACAGGATGACTACATGTTGGTCATTCACTTCTCTTCATTTTTTTTTTCCACCAAGGAGCATTAAGTAACAAAATAGCTCATTTAATAAGAACATAAAATTTTGGGCTAATGTATTAAACCCAGCAGTGAAAGAGAACAGAAGATATATTTGAGCTTTTCCATGTCTCATCTTTTTATGGATGTGGTCTTGCCTCATTTATCTCTCTGATTTCATCCCCTTTTATCTTTTATCTTCCAGGAACAATCTGTGGATAATCAACTGCCATCGACTCCATTAGCATTTCCATCAAAATCTTCGACCATCAAGAAGGTTGAAGATCAAGGGAGTTTTATTGATATATTGGAGCGTCCAAGCCCTGTGTCTGTTCTTGAGCCCCTATTTGCAGAGGATGATGTTAGCCCTGCAAGCATCAGATCTCGTTCTGGTATGATTCATATCTAGAGTTTAATATATCCATTTATAGTACATGTTCACTTTGTTTCTGAGTTTACTGTTGGGCTGATATCTTTCCATTCAAAAATCTTTAGCTGAAGAACCAGTACAACCACTTCAAATTCAATTTGAAGAATGTAACTCTGCCACTGAAGATCAGAATATCCAAATGAAAAGTTCTATGGAAGACAAGAAATCAATATTTGAGTATGTAAAAACATTGCTACAAACCTCTGGCTTAAACTGGGATGAACTTTTTATGAGGTCCCTTTCTTCAGACCAGCTTCTTGACCCATCATTATGTGAGCAGATAGAGTTCTTTCCCAGCCAGTTCTGTCATGAACAGAAACTCCTCTTCGACTGTATTAACGAGGTTCTCATGGAAGTTTGTGGGCACTACTTTGGTTGTACACCTTCTGTATCATTTGCTAAACCTTCCATCCGACCAGTCCCAAACATGCAAAATGCTCTTCAGGAGATTTGGGAAGGAATTTTATGGCATCTCATCCCACCGCCACTTCCTCATACATTAGACCAGACTGTCAGAAAAGACATGGCTAAATCTGGATCATGGATGGACCTTCGATTTGATACTGATGGAATTGGTACTGAAATGGGTGAAGTCATTCTTGATGAATTGATGGAAGATACCATATTAAGCTTAGTAAAGGAAAGTCCTGAAAGCGGATGTCCGGCTATTCTGGCTGAGTTAAAGGATGGGAATTCAATGTAAATCAGAGTACACTTCTTTGTTCATATAAAAAATTGTAACTCACCTTGTGTCAGGGTGTGAGGAAAAGTAGGTTACTCCTCTATTATGCATCAAGCAGAGGAGCAGTGACATCTCATCACTGAAAGGGAGAATGTGACGTCATCTTTCTAACTTTGACACTGGATCATGTAGATATACTTAATCTTTTGTGTCATTTAACATACTTGGGAGCTTTCCTGCTTTAGCCAAGATCAAATAACTCAAGTCCAAGTGCTCATTGTTATACAGAGAAAGCTTGACTTCTGCTGCTACTTTTTCAATGATGGCATATACTCTGTAAGTTACGGATTATGGCATTTCATCCAGTGCCTGTAAGTAGTGTTCTTGTTGCATAACCTGTAGAGTTTGGTGTGTTCTTTATTTTGTTTGATTTTATTTCTTCTTTTTCTTCTTTTGCTCCACTGTTTTGCTATTGTATTCACAGAGTGGGGAGTGTTGCTAGTTGTGTTATATTATATAAGAAGCCAAGAGGAGATGACATTTTACCCCGTGTGTTGGTATCCCACATTGTTCTACATCCATTTATTGAAAACCAATCCAAAGAAAATTGTTCGTTGCTTGTCCAAGTTTTTTTTAATTCTTTGGGCATTTTAAGTTGCTTAATAATCTGCATGCTTTTAAATTAAAAATGTGTATTTTGAAATGTAATACTTAAAAGCAAAATTATGATAAATTATATGTTCAAAACGAATAATATCACAGTTTATAATTGAACATTTTGGACAATTAAAAAATGGCTTTTAACCCCTAACAGAATTAAGATATTTTAAATAATCTCACCACAAACTATTTCTGGAGCATAAATTGATGTGTATGTAATCCTCTCCACTTATTTCATTCGTTGTTCAACTTGTAATCTCTTAAGAATCTTGCTGGGCCATCAGCATCTTCTAATTCTATATTAATCATCATAATTGAGTTATGAGCCAAAGAACCTGTCAATTCGTAATTGGACATAGGATTCTACTGTTTCACCCAGAATCACAAAAATGACGAGCATAGGATTCTAGTTTTTCACCCGGAATCAGAACATTATGGAACACATACAGGACAAAGAGAAAGCAGACAACCCAATTCGGTCCTTCCAATAGGTCATAGGGCTCCAGGATTTATGTGAAAGAATGTTGATGTGATTATCCTCAAAAGAAGAATACCAAAAGTTTTAAGTGAAGAATTGCAGCACCAATCATATACTATACAGCTAACAAAGCACATTAAGTCCTGTAAAATAGACAAATTAAGCAGTCCAAACTTCTGCACTGAAAAAGCTTGAATCATCAGAATTTCATCCACCATGTTCAAGGATCTTGCAAGGAATGAAGTAAGAGCATTAGTTCAGAAGCCCAATCCAGTCCCATAAACTTATGCTCTCAAATAGCATTACTTGATTACATACAGCAAAAGCTTAAACTTTCCATACACTAGAAGGTGTCAAGTTACAGATTCTCAAAAAAGGTGATTTACAGTAAAATGAACATAGTTCCAAACACCTAATCATAGTGAGACGAGAAGTTATTTCTGTTTCTTCATTGATGCAACTGCTCTCTTTTTTTCAAAAGCAGTAGTACTGCTTTCTAAATCATCTTCATCTCCGTCATTGTCAACATGTCCATCTTTAGCTGACAGCATAGACGACTCAGCAATTTTCACAGCTTTTCTTTTGTGAGCATCCAACTTGGCATGCAACTTTCTTTCAACTGGATAATTTGAAAGCTGAAATTTGCATTGGCGTGAAACTTTTGCACTGAGTCCAAGCCTACAAAAACATGCATAATAGTTCTAACAACCAGCTTATGATGCAATAAAGCCAGGGCGAACTATGTAAAGACTGTTTTATGACCTAGAAGGCCGGCCCTCTGATTCTACTTCAGTTGGTTCATCCTCTTCAACTTTAGTCATATTATTAACCCATTGCTCAGCCTGCAAATGAACAATGTCAAGTGCGAAGAAAAGGTCAAAGTTTCAGTCAGGCAAGCATATACAGAATTCCATGTACTCAACAAAGGATTCACCATAACCCACATCCATACAAGTCTTAAACTGCTGTTCTTAGGATAACATTGAAATTTATAATGCTCTTGTAGAAGGAAAAGGAAGCAGATGTCGAAAAAATCTAACCACAATTTATAAACCTAAATGAGCATCAAGTACTATCAACCCAACTTATCATGTGCACAGTCATATCATTCACCACCATAGTCCTCATCATGCTCAATCAAAACACCTGTAAAAATACGATAAAATTCAACCTTGAGATAAATAAATATTTCCACAAGTTAATTGTCACACTCTTCTGCACAGGGAGAGAATTCATTTGAGTCGTACCATAAACAGTTCACTACAGGTAATCAGCTCAATGTACTGCAAAACCAGAAGCCAAACATACCATCACACAAAAAACCAAAACTCATTCTTTAATGAAGCAAAAATCACCAATTTCAATGCTTTATCTGATTTAAAAATGTGAGGAAGTCCAGTTTTTGTCTCCGTGCTCATTGTACCGCCTTCGTAACTTCCTCACTTTACGGCCTCAAAACTGATCCTACAAAGTCACATGTAGACAAAATTTCAACACTTTCCCTGCAGCCCACGAAATCAACGCAACCTCTTGTACCATTCCCATACCATTTAATTCCACTAACAAAAAAGGAAAACAATATTTTTCCATTCGTAATATTTGTGGACTCTGCATGTAGGATTTCGTTACCACAACACATAAATGTACAAGATGTGCTCCTACGCAAAGTCCTCTACAATTAGAAAGAAAAAAAAATCAAACACCGGAAAAGCGCTGACATGGCTTTAACGTCGCCGCCACTTCGACGCAGTTGACCCAACTCACCACCACCACCACCACAAACGCGTTCGCCACCATATGCCATCGACAGCGTTCTGTTGTGACGCTGCGTCATTGGTCTTGAGTACAGTTGATGGGGGGCGGCGGCGGCGGCGGCGGCGGCGGCGGCGGTGTTATATGAAAACTGATAGAAGATGGAGGTGAAATCATATTACATTGCCCTTAGAGTGGAAAGGGGAGATTAGCTTGAAATGCCTAAGGGCGTGTCCTAATACGAGGAGTCTATGTCCATAACAATGCAATGCAATTTACTGAATAATTAAGAGTGAGCGATTCCAAGAAGATTGAGAATCTGGGTTATGAATTGAAAGACAACAAAATTACCTAAAACAAGAGAGCTGTTTGTGTAGCAGAAGCAAATCACAAATGCCCGTTAATAAGGCCATGCATGCCTTTTGCAAAAGAACCCTAATTTAGAAAGATGACAGAGAAAACGTTAGATTCAAATGGCCAAACAAGACATTACATTACCTTCTTTGGAATCAAACGACGGACAGGACATTATGTTGTCTTGCCTACTTTCATCTTCTGACTAACTCCTACTTCTGGTTCTCCTATGTCACCACGCCTCCCCTCAAACTCCCAGGCTTTGGTTCTGTATTTACAATTTTGGACATCCTTTTCACTTGCCTGATCTAATTTGTATATTTCATATTTCATATTTATTTCTTTAGTATGCATTTAAGATTGAATTTGATTCTGACCGAGTTTAAATAAAAAATATAATTCAATATTAGCTCTAGATTAACAAATTAAAATTTGGATTTAGTTTGAAAATGATTCTATTTAGATTCAATTAGAACCAATTTAACTCAAACTTTTGAATCAATTCAAACGAATCCAATTTTTAGTTTAGATTTAATTTGTTTAATCTAAACTCGAATGTAAACACTATATCAATAAGGTGAAATTCAAATTTAGCTTTAAAATATTTTTTTATTTAATCTTAATTTGTTCTAATTTTAAGGTTTAATTTGACTCGATTTAGATTAACTCTTAATAAGGTTGAATTTAAGATCAATTTGAAAGTAAAGAGTTCAGATAAATATGGACAAATTGAGATTTAAACTTAATTTAATAATAATTTAACTTTTAATTCCATTAAAATTAATTCAAATTTGAATATTTAAATCAACTTGATTTATTTATTTTAAGTTAGAATTTAAGTTCAAATAATTTATATTGAATCTAATATTGTCTAAATTTGAATTCACTTAGGTCAAAATAAAGTTAAACTTAAGTTGAAAAAGTTGACTTATTTTTTTGAATTGAAACAAATTTGAGTTAGAAATAATTCATTTGTGTGTGTCTAGTTTACGAGTTGATCAATGGTTTGATCAAATTTATGTTTAACGATTTGAATTATATCAATAAATATCAAAATAACATATACTAAAATCATGACTCTAAATCACGAATTCGAAACCTAAAATTTGAACTTTAAACTTAAGGACCAAACAAACTTAATTTACTTTTAATTATAGTATAATAAACTCAAATTAAATTTGAATTATCTACTTTTTTATTTAAACCAAACTAAAACCGGAGGATATGACTGCTCTTGGTTTTATATTCTTTTTTATCGTCACATTGACTTGCAAGTTAAACCCTAATCACTTTAATTAGAAACAAGCTCTAGTTATGTATTAATAATGAAACAAAAATAATTGACAATTATCTTAATATTTTAAAATATTTTCGGTTCTTTTCATATTCATTTTCAATAAATTTGAAAACAACTGTTTCGAGAGGAAAAATGAAAATTGGACTAAAAGGGCAAAGAAGGAAGGAGCAAGAATAAAATTTAATTATTATTATTTTTAATCTGTAGTAGATCAATCTCTTGTTCTCTTTTATTCTTTTAAGCACAAGAAGCAACAGAGGCATGATCATCATCATCGTCATCAGCAAAGCTAAAAAGAGTCAAAGTCCCCAAAGCCCGAGACTCTTCTCTTCGATAACCCTAAATTTTATTTTTCTCTAAAACACTCTCAAAATTTTCAATCCGGAATTCTTTCAAGGTACGCCTCTACTGGCCTTTCTCTCTGGAAATCTAAATCTTTCTGTTTGTCCCATTTTATCCTGTACTTGTTCTCCTAATTTACGTTTTTGCCATCAATACCCAAGTTATACTGCTACGCTCGAAACGTTATCTGGACTACGTTCATAACTTGTTTCTGAACCTGAAATTAGAGTTCGTCATAAACCCTAATTTTTGTTTGTGTTGAAATTGGGAAGCTTTTGGTGATAGATTTGGTGATTTAGTGTTTATATTCGTGTTAGTAAGGTAGAAGTTGTATTTATGATGTAATTTTCCTTTCGATTCACTAGATTTGCTTTGTTAATATTTGGATGCGGTGATTAATGTTTGCAGATCAGAGTGATTTGATTAAGCGGCGTTGCTGTTTTGTGTTCTTGTTTATATATTGATACAAAAATGAACCTTTTAGTTGGAAGTTTATTGCTTTATTCGTTTTGTTTATAATCTTCGTATTTTGGCATTGCCAAACTGAGGTTTATGTGTTGTGGAAGTTTGAAGTTTTTGTTTATAGGGAGGTTCAACATTTTACCATAGTATATTGTTTGATTATTTCTTTTAAGTTTAGATGTCTGACAGTTTTGAATAATTGGGTTATTTGTTGATTAGTTCAACTCCTAATTATTGGGCGGGTATATATCTGATATTTTGGGGTTAGCATTTAAAATGTTATTAATATTGCTACTCCAAACTTTTGGCGGTTTCTAACTTTTTCTGAGGGCTTAAAACAAAACTTTAGTGTGTTATGCAATGTTTTATATTTTAGCAATTTAGAGTAGCAAAATTGATTTATCCCCCAGTTATTGACTTTGTATCTTATATTTAGGACCATTGTAAAAATAAATTAAACTAGTAAGTAAATATAAGAAAGTTGTTGGTTCAAGTTTCAACTTTGTGATTTACTATACTGGTTGTTTATAGTATTCTCTGTTGTTTATTTTGTATTTCCCTACTTGATCACTTTTTTGTTCAAGATGTATTGTTTTGCACTCTTCATGATAGGCCTGAATTCTGCCATTCATGTGCAGCATTGGCTATCATGGCTTGTTTCATTTGATGAGCTAAAAATTTGTTATTTGATGAGCTAAAAATTTGTTATTTGGATAAATGCAGTATTTCTATTAACATTCTATCATTGTTGAGGGAGGTGTATCACAATAAGCAAGAGATAGTAATTGTTTGAGGGATAGAATTGTGTTCTTGGTTGTTGTATCCAACTATTATTCCTTTTTTTTTAATCCAAAAAAGTTTCTATTTTATACTTGTTTATTCAGTTATACATGCTTCTAGTTTATTGATGCTGAAAGCAGCATGCCGGTGATAGTTGGGAGAAATGCCACGGTATCCTGCTACCAGCTGCACTAGTGCTGTTAATAACAGTGCAATAGGTGGGGCATCAGCTAGGGATACTTCCCGAACTGATTCATCTCTGCTGCCTTCTAACTGCTCTGTAAATTATAGGTAATAGTTAAATAATGCTTGCTGTCTTATGCCTCAAATTGGTTTGATGAATTACTTGGTCTTTTCTTTCCCTCGGTCAACTATAATTTTTCACCTAAAGCACATCTTTGTTTATAAAAAATTGGGGATCATATTTTGAATAAGCAAATCTTTATTTTTCTTTACAAGACAGTTTTTAAGTGAAAAAGGTTGTTCCCACATAACTAAGTGAATTTTCCCTATTTCATAGGCGGTCAATTCCATTAACACCATACAAATTGAAGTGTGATAAAGAACCTTTGAATTCCAGGTAATTTCTCAAAAACTGCAGCATTCTTTTTTTTTAATATTTTTTTTTTGTGTTAGTGAATGTGGCCTCCTGTGGAACTATTTAACATAGAATCACATAGCAATGAGTGCATAAGTGTAGTAGTTTCTTGTTCTGTTATTTTGCTTCCCAAGCTCATTATCTTATGTTGCATGGTAAGTTCCCTTGTCCATATTTTAATTTGTCATTTTTCTATCCATAGGCTTGGGCCACCTGATTTTCACCCTCAGACTCCAAACTGTCCTGAGGAGACTCTCACTAGAGAATATGTGCAGAATGGATACAAGGAGACTGTTGAAGGACTTGAGGTATGCTCCTATAATCCACCTATTCTTGTTAGATTTACAAGTTGCAGCATTCATATGTTATTGTGTTATTATTTATTTCTTATGTTTTACGTTCTTTGTCTGAACTCTTTCCGCTTTACCATTATTTTATATTCCTAGTCACAAATTAAAGGGTAGTCTTTTGTTCTTCCTTCCAATATGGTCAAGTTCCTTGAAACTTTGTCATAGTTGTAGGCCACGGAATAATAGGCGTATGCATAAGTTAGTCTGAATAAATGGGTCTTTTCATGTGTTTGTGAAGCATTTAATTGGTATGAATAAATAGGTCCCTTAGTGTATCTTGCAAGGAATATAATCATCTAAGCATTGTTTACTTGCAAAATATTGATGATGAGAACATATATGTGATGCTCTTGGTGGTTATAATCTAACTTAGTTTTATATGCTGGACAGGAAAATAGGGAGATTACACCATCCCAGATTCAAACTTTCAGTAAGCCTGTTGTCCTGAAGTGCAGAGAGGTGAATGACATGATCTATGGGGCTGGGACTTTCTTTTAGTAGTCTAATGCTTTCTCAATGTTGGATTGTGGTACCATGGATAACAATTAGCAGTTTGCCTGATTGTTAATTATTTGCTCTTATCTGCAGGCAATCAGAAAATGTCTAAGGGCCATTAATGAATCTCGAGCTCAAAAGCGCAAGGTGATGCGTTGATCATTTCTGATTGACTCTTAAGTTTTTGTGGATGTTTCTTTCCGGCAAAATATATATTATTATTATTATTATTATTATTATTATTATTATTATTCAAACCTGTCTCACATATGCCTGCTTTTGTACTATTTCTTGAACCAATTTGTACCTTTCGTGGGTTATTCTATAATTTCATTTTCTGAGATAATTTATGCATATATTTATGGAATATGTGTGGGCGTCTGTATGGAAGTTTTAAGTTGTTGTCATGGAAATTGTTGCTGTACTCTTATGTTTGCAATGACAGGCTGGTCAAGTTTATGGAGTGCCTCTTTCTGGTTCGCTTTTATCTAAGCCTGGTGCCTATCCTGAGCTAAGGCAATGTGGTGAAGATTTCAAGAAGAAATGGATCGAGGTATGAATTTTATACTCAGTTTTTATCTTATAATTTCTTGGTACCTATTTATTTATGTTTTACTAATTTAAGATCTTCCTTTTCTTTTTTTTATTATAGGGTTTATCTCAACAACATAAACAATTATGTTCTTTGGCCGACCATGTTCCTAGTGGGTTTAGGAAAAGATCCTTATTTGAAGTCCTTATTCGAAATAATGTTCCATTGCTGAGAGCAACTTGGTTTATTAAAGTAACTTATCTTAATCAGGTAGATACTGGTTTGTTGGGGAAAATAATCAAATTAATTGTATTGTTCTTGACTTTCTCTTTTCTTTATAATATTTGCATATGTTTATGTATTGGAAGACATCACATTATGGTTGTATTTTTCAGGTCCGTGCCAGTTCAGCTAGTATATCTTCTGGGGCTTCTGACAAAATTCAGCTGTCTCGGACTGAGGTCTGGACGAAAGATGTTATTGAATACTTGCAATACCTCCTTGATGAGTTCATTTCAAGAAACAATTCTCATTCTACTCAGCACTCAAGAGATCAATCACCACAAGTGCTTTATGCTGGGTCTGTTCTGCAAAGGAGTGATCCAGCAGCAGTCATGGATGGTGAGGAGCCTTCCCTGCATTTTAAATGGTGGTATGTGGTGCGTCTTGTTCAATGGCACCATGCAGAAGGGCTGCTTCTTCCTTCTCATATTATAGATTGGGTTCTAAACCAACTGAAGGTATTTTTTTGTGTGGTATGCTTATTTTATTTTAGGTCTTAATTTTGGGTAAGACGGGTCTTTGCTCTAAAGAAAAATATAATTTCAACTTCTCTCTCTCTCTCTCTTTTTTTGTGGGTTTTACATTTTTAGTTTCTATTTTCTTGTATCTGCAGTTTCAGGAAAAAGAATTGTTTGAGATTTTGCAGCTGGTATTGCCTATCATTTATGGTGTTTTAGAAACTATTGTATTATCGCAAACATATGTACGGTCCCTTGTTGGAATCGCTATTCATGCTATTTGTGAGCCTTCTCCTGGTGGATCTGATCTTGTAAATAATTCTCGAAGGGCATATTCTATGTCTGCATTAGCTGAGATGCTTCGATATCTAATACTGGCCGTACCTGATACGTTTGTTGCTTTAGATTGTTTTCCATTACCACCTTGTGTAGTATCTTATGCAGCAAATGATGTAAATTTTATGTCAAAGGCATCGGAAGATGCAGGAAAGATAAAGAATAGCTCATCTGATGCTGCTAGTTTGTTTAGATGGAAAGGAGTTGATGCTCAGTATCAATCATTTTCGTTTGAACGTGTCATTTCTGCCATTCAGAGACGTGCAGATAATCTTGCGAAGGGTGCTAGCCCTGGCTACCCTGGTCACAATGTTGCTAAAGCTGTACAGGCCTTGGATAAAGCACTTCTGCAAGGAGATGTGAGAGGGGCTTACAAATATCTTTTTGAAGATCTTCGTGATGGAGCTGTTGATGAAGGTTGGATAGAAGAAGTCAGTCCATGCTTAAGATCCTCACTGAAGTGGATTGGGGCTGTAAGCTTGTCATTTATTTGCTCTGTATTCTTACTTTGTGAGTGGGCAACATGTGATTTCAGAGATTTTCGAACTGCCCCACTGCATGATGTTAAGTTCACGGGGAGAAAAGATTTTTCACAAATTTATGTTGGTATACGACTGTTGAAGCTAAAAATAAGAGATTGGCATACGCCATCATGGCGCAAGTCTGAGAGTTTTGCAAAAGTTTCCAACCAGCAGAATAGTTATACTGGCAGGAAATTACTTGGAAGTGGATATGAAATAAAAAATGTGAAACGTGTAGATGGAATGAGAACACACTCGTCAGATATATTTGAAAGTCCTGGTCCTTTACATGATATCATTGTTTGTTGGATTGATCAGCATGAAGTTCACAAAGGAGAGGGTGTCAAGCGCCTTCAGCATTTCATATGTGAACTTGTATGGTCTGGTATTTTTTACCCACAGGCATATGTGAGGCAGCTGATAGTTTGTGGAATTTGGGATAAGAATGGTCCTATGGTTGACTTGGACAGAAGGAGGAGACACCATCGAATTCTAAAGCAGCTGCCTGGATTGTTTCTGCGTGAGGCTTTAAAAGAGGCAAGGATTGCTGAGGGATCTCAACTTTCAGATGTTGTGAATGTTTACTCAAATGAGCGTCGTGTTGTACTGCAGGAGCTTCTCAGTAATCAATATCACAGTGTGAATGTATCCTCTCAGAAGTTAAAGTCTAATAAGACCCAAGGAAGAGATGGTGTTTCTTGTTCTAGAGCTGATCAGTGGAAAACTTTCAGGTCTTGTTCCAGTAAATCTTCTGGTAAATATGTGAAAAGTGATGCTGACATTGAAGAACTGAAGGCTTCTATTTCAGTTCTGCTGCAGCTCCCTAGTTCATTGGCTACATCTGTAGACACAGTAGTGGATGAATCTCAAGGGAGTGTGAAGAGGCCTTTGGGGACAGCAGGCAACAAGATGGATCTATCAGAAGGAACACCTGGATGTGAAGATTGTAAACGGGCAAAGAGACAAAAAGTAAGTGAGGAAAGGAGTTCATTTCTTCAAATACCTTCACCAAGTCAATCTGATGATGAAGATATGTGGTGGGTGAGGAAGGGACCCAAACCCATAGAGTCATTCAAAGTTGATCCACCACTTAAGTCAACCAAGCAGGTGTCTAGAGGTCGACAGAAGACTGTGCGCAGAACTCAAAGTCTTGCTCAGTTAGCAGCTGCTAGAATTGAAGGTAGCCAAGGAGCATCAACAAGTCATGTATGTGACAGTAAGGTAAGCTGTCCCCACCATAGGACTGGAGCAGAAGGAGAAACTCTTAAGTCTCTGAATGGGGTCAGGGCTACCCATTATGGAGATATTGTTTCAATCAGAAAGGCTTTAAAGCAACTGCGTTTTGTAGAAAAGAGGACAATCACGGTTTGGTTGATATCTGTAGTTAGGCAGCTTGTTCAAGATTCTGAGAAGACTGCTGCCAGGGTTGGCCAGTTTAGGTCTTATGTTTCTGTTAATGATAGCTCTCTACGGTGGAGGCTTGGTGAGGATGAACTGTCTATTCTGCTGTATTTTATGGATGCTTGTAATGATTTAGTTTTTGCTGCCAAATTTCTTCTTTGGCTCCTGCCAAAGGTTCTTAGTAGTCCCGGTTCAACAATACAGAGTGCGAGGAATATCTCAATGATTTCACGAAATGCTGAAAACCATGTCTGTGAAGTGGGGGAGGCATTTCTTTTATCATCAATTCGCAGGTGTAGTCTCAATTGGATTCATTGTTAACAGTTTCTTTTTGAAACCTCTATCTTTGGAATTTGATTTATGCTTTGCTTGCTTTTCCATGCAAATGCTTGATTTTCATTGCTTGCTATCTGTTTATTTTTTTGTCGTTTGATTTCAATGGCTGACTTATTAGATCACTTTCACCTGCAAATACAACTTTACAGCATTCATTTAGGTTGCATTTATAGTTATTGGAATTTATAGTACTTTCTTTCATCTGTAGGAATATTTTTCGGAAGTTCAGGTAAATTCTGCTTGTGTCTGCTACAAGCAAATATAAATTTCCTTTAACAGTTGTCTTTTCTGAATTATTTATCTTGTTTCCTCATTTGTCTGTTACCATGAATGGCTTTGATGCCTGGATGTTTGGCAAAGAGATACAATAAATGCCCTTTTTTTTTTTTTTTTTTCTTTTACTGCCTTATATGTGTAATGATTTATCTATTTCAGGTATGAGAACATACTTATTGCAGCAGATCTTATTCCTGAAGCCTTGTCAGCTGCGATGCATCGTGCTACAGCAGTTATGACTTCCAATGGAAGAGTATCAGGTTCGGCGGCCTATGGGTATGCTAGGTATCTGTTAAAGAAATACAACAATGTGGCCAGTGTCATTGAATGGGAGAAGAATTTCAAGTCAACATGTGATAAGAGACTCCTTTCTGAGCTTGAATCTGGACAATCTCTAGATGGAGAGTTTGGATTTCCTCTTGGTGTTCCACCTGGTGTTGAAGACCTTGATGATTATTTCCGTCAAAAAATAAGTGGTGGCCGAGTGTCAAGAGTGGGGTTGAGCATGAAAGATGTTGTGCAACGGCATATGGATGGCGCCTTTCACTATTTCTTGGAAGAAGAGAGAAAGCCCCTGACAGCTGGTTCACTTAAAGGACCTACAATAGAAAAATCAGATGAGGAATTTAAGTTCGGCCAAAAAGTAGCAATTGCATTGATGGACTGCATTAAGCAGACTGGTGGTGCTGCCCAGGAAGGAGATCCATCTTTGGTGTCATCTGCAGTGTCTGCAATTGTTGGTAATGTGGGACCTATTATGGCCAAAATGCATGATTTTGCAGCTGGAAGCAATTATCAAAATTGCCAGTCTACTACAGGCTCCATAAACTTTGCTCGGCGCATTTTGCGAATACATATTACTTGCCTATGCTTACTTAAAGAAGCTCTTGGAGAGCGTCAAAGCCGGGTGTTTGAGATAGCTCTTGCAACAGAGGCTTCGTGTGCTCTTGCTGGAGTTTTTTCTCCTGGAAAGGCTTCTCGTAATCAGTTTCAACTGTCTCCTGAAGCTCATGATTCCAGTCCAAGTATGGTCAATGATATTATTAACAATTCTTCAAAAGTAGCTATAGGGAAAGCGACAAAAACTGTAGCTGCTATTTCTTCACTGATTGTTGGTGCTGTTCTTCATGGAGTTACTAGCCTGGAACGAATGGTTACTGTGTTTCGACTAAAGGAAGGGTTGGATGTAATTCAGTTTGTAAGAAGTACAAAGTCCACCTCTAATGGGAATGTTCGGTCTGTTGGGGCTTCAAAAGTGGACAACTCAATTGAAGTTTATGTGCATTGGTTTAGGCTGCTCGTGGGGAACTGCAGAACTTTATGTGATGGACTAGTTGTAGATCTCTTGGGTGAACCATCTATAGTAGCTCTTTCAAGGATGCAGAGAATGCTTCCTCTTAGCTTGGTCTTCCCACCTGCTTTTTTAATATTTGCCTTTGTTAGGTGGAAGGCATTCATTGTACATGGTAACCATGCAAACCGTGAAGACATTCATCAGTTGTATCAATCTTTAACACTGGCCATTAGCGATGCCATAAAGCACATGCCTTTCAGGGATGTTATTCTAAGAGACAGTCAGAGTTTCTATGATCTTGTAGCTGCAGATTCCACTGATGCTGAGTTTGCAGCTATGCTGGAGTTTAATGGTTTGGACTTGCACTTGAAATCTATGGCGTTTGCTCCTCTGCGTGCAAGGCTTTTTCTGAATTCTATCATTGATTGTAAAATGCCATATAACATATATAAACATGATGACCTGAATCAAGTTTCTGGGCATGGTGATTCTAAAGGGCAACATGTAGAAAATGAAACAAAGCTTTTGGATAAGCTTGTAAATGTGTTGGATGCTCTGCAACCTGCAAAATTCCATTGGCAGTGGGTCGAGCTCAGGCTTCTTTTGAATGAACAAGTTCTCATTGAGAAAGTGGAGAACCATGATATGCCCTTTGCTGATGCCATCCGCTCATTGTCACCTAGTCCTGAAAAAGCTGCTGCCTCTGAGAATGAGAACAATTTTATTGAGATAATCCTTACAAGGTTATTAGTTAGACCAGATGCTGCTCCTCTCTTCGCAGAATTGGTCCATCTCTTTGGGAGGTCACTGGAGGACTCAATATTGTTGCAAGTTAAATGGTTCCTCGGGGGGAATGATGTTCTTTTTGGGCGTAAAACCATTAGACAACGACTTATAAATATTGCCGAGAGTAACGGTCTCTCAACTAAAGCTCTGTTTTGGAAGCCTTGGGGTTGGTCTAGTTCTGGTTGTGATCCTGCTTTAAACAGGGGAGATAAGAAGTTGGAAGTTGCCTCACTTGAAGAAGGGGAGGTTGTTGAAGATGGCATGGACTCAAAACGACATGGCAAAGGGTTGACACAAACACTTGATTCTGAGGGTATCATTATCAGCCAGCACCATATTACTGAGAGAGCATTCGTTGAATTAATTCTTCCTTGCATAGATCAAAGCTCTGATGACTCACGCAGTACCTTTGCAAGTGATTTGATCAAGCAGTTGAATAACATTGAGCAACAAATAAATGCAGTAACGCGTGGAGCAAGTAAGCTGGCTGGATCAATTCCTTCTGGAATTGAAGGTCCTACAAGTAAAGGCAATAATCGCAAAAATATGAGAGGTGGAAGTCCTGGATTGGTTAGACGAACAGCAGGTACAGCAGATTCTTCTCCACCCTCCCCTGGTGCTTTGCGAGCTTCTATGTCATTGCGGTTGCAGTTTCTTCTGAGATTGCTGCCTATTGTATATGCAGACGGGTAATGATACATGATGTATTTTATAATATATTGAATGTAGGTTTATTTACTGTTTACTCTGTATGTGGAATATGTTGTGACAAAGGATTGGTTATCAGATGGATTTTTGACCGGTGGTGCTGGTCGTGCTCAAAATTTACAACCATCATCTCTGAGTTGCAATAGCAGATAGAATTTGGCTAAGGTTTCTGCTTGTTTAATTTGTCAGGGAGCCATCTGGACGGAACATGAGGCACATGCTTGCATCTGTAATTCTTCGCCTCCTTGGAAGTCGGGTTGTGCATGAGGATGCAGATCTCTCCTTTTATCCCATGCAGGGCTTTCAGTCTAAAAGGGAGATGGAGTCACCACCTGAGAATTATTCTCTACCTTCAATGGACTTGTCTGGGGAAAGTCTGTTTGATCGCTTATTATTGGTCCTCCATGGGTTGTTGAGTAGTTACCAACCAAGCTGGTTGAGGTCAAAGCCTGCATCCAAGTCAAGCAACTTGTCCAAGGATTCTATTGGATTTGATTTGGAGATGGTGGAGACTTTGCAGGTTTGATCATTGTCAAAATACTTGAGTATACAGATATTTGCCTAACAGCAAATATCATATGTTTTGCCTAGGATTAGCTGTAATTAGGTCTTTATGATTTTGCACCTTCTATGTGCAATCTTCTATCAGGAAATATGATTTTGAAGTTAAGCAAATAAATAAGCTAATATTTATGTTCTGATAAGCTGTCTGCTGATGCAGAATGACTTAGATCGTATGCAACTACCTGATACAATTAGATTGCGTATCCAAGCTGCTATGCCAATATTAATACCTTCTGTGCGGTGCTCCATCACTTGCCAGCCTCCATCTACCCCAGTTTCTGCTCTTTCATCACTTCAACCAAGCATCTCAATTTCCGGGGTATACCCTGGAAATTCAAATACACCTCAGAGAAATCCAGTGCCTTTGGCTAGAACTGCAGCTAACTCAGTGAAGTCGAAGACATTGCTATTGCAGCAGGATAATGATATGGAAGTTGATCCATGGCTACTTCTTGAAGATGGTGCACGATCAGTTCAATCTTCTAGTAACACTGCCGTAATAGGCAGTGGTGATCATGCTAATCTTAAAGCTGCTAGCTGGCTTAAAGGGGCCATAAGGGTGAGGCGGTCAGACCTCACATACATTGGTGCTGTGGATGATGATTGCTGATTTTAGGTTTAACTTCATTTTTTATTTGGTCTGGAGTGAGCAAACCCCTCAACAAGTAAATATATGTTGTCATTAAGCATTATTGGCATCAAGATTCCATTTTTGTACTTGTCCTTCTCGCTTTTGGTGTTGAAGGTAGCTGTTGAAAGGGGCTTCATTTTTGGAGAGAGAAGGGTTGTGGAGGTTGGTTCCCTCTGAAAAAGAATGTAAAGATGTGCTCACATGGCCATCTGGCCTGGTACTGGGCCTGCTTGACTGACTAACCCTTTGATCACCCCCAATCTGGACCATGCACTACCAGGTGTGGTTCGGAAACTTTGTTGTATATATAGAGATAATTGTTTTACTTTACTGATTGGTAGTAAAATATCTCAAGAATGATATGTAGCTGTTTCATGCACACCAATCTTGTAATTCATATGGGCATGTTTCTCCTCTCCCTCGGTCATAATAAAATACACTCCTGCC
The DNA here is from genome assembly GCA_026122585.1 of Anacardium occidentale. Taxonomy (NCBI): domain Eukaryota; kingdom Viridiplantae; phylum Streptophyta; class Magnoliopsida; order Sapindales; family Anacardiaceae; genus Anacardium; species Anacardium occidentale. The sequence goes on from JAJEJH010000031.1 coordinate 463,712, forward strand.
AATTTCTTTAGCCACGTCTTTGCTTATGATATGATTATTATTATTATTATTAGTTTATCTAATATTGGCCATTACTATTTCAGCGGTTTACTTGTTTATCCAATCCATGCTTTTGTAAATTTGTTTGTTTTATTTGGGAACTTAACATCTTATTTTTTATTTTGTGTGTGGATATATCTGTTAAGGCAATGAGCAGGTGTCACCAACAATCACTGCTATATTACATTAAAATCAGGTTTTGTCTAATTCTGCCTCGACGACTTGCCGAACAAATTGATTCTGGGTTGCATTAGAAATGGTGGTGTATGTCTCTTGATGGTTGAGCATGCATGAAGCTTATTCTCAATAGTTGGTTGGATTTGATTATCAGTTGCTTATCTATATAATTCTCGTTACTTGCGGCATCCACTTTAGTTGATATTCATGCATTGGGTGATCATTTGTGTAGTTTCAATATTATGTGAATTCAAGTTGTTGCATTTGTATCCTTAATTTTCCCAATTGAAGTTTAAACTGAGTTTAGGAAGCGGCCCAATCACAAAACAGAAACAAAATTGCTGATTGTTGGTGACTGATATGAGAAAGTATTATATGGTTTGTGATTTTGTCCGGGGAATGTTTAGAAAGTTGAAATCTTGGATAGGCCCACTAGTTTACTTGCAAGACATTAAATTTTAAGACAGTAAATAGACGTGCTTCCCAGTTCTTCATTGGACTGCCCTATGAAATTAATTCAGGTCAAATTTGTCGCTATAAACAAATGCATGTCAAATATTTCTTCTGGAGACAAATGCATGAACCTCTGACACTTGATTATCAATTCGGTGAAGATCAAAATAATCACAAAAATGTTAGGTATACAAAATTCAGTAATGATCAGAATCTTGATGATGGTTGACAGAGAGAAAGAAAGAAAAATGAGTAACATCTTGTTGATTCCATTAAATTGCTGAAGCACGCTTCACGTATGCTTCCTTTCGAGCATTTTTTGTATTCATACCATTCCAGTAGAACAAGAACTTTAACCATAACATTTTCCATAGATTAATAAGGGAGCCTGGAATTGATTGTCTCAATAAATTCTCCTCAGCAATGAATTCTCTCTTTTTCTATAGGCTTTTCTTCCTAAAAGTTAAAGCAAAATGATTTTATTATCCTAGGGTCTACAAGGGTAATGACAGAAAATTTGACAAATTTCGTATCCAAGCATACTTACTTTCATTATGAATTTGAATCCGACCTTAATTTGTCCTTTGAAGGTGTCATCTTCAGGCACTAAATTGTATGGAACCGGATTCACTTCAATCGATCCTTTGTCATTGCCTTCACTAATTATTACACTGAGGTAATATCTGCATCAATAATTAGATAACTCATTGAAATTGAAACAGAATTTGAGAACTTACAGATAGAAACATGAAAAGGCTATTTCTTTTTCCTTCTTTTTTTTTTACTTGCTATAATTAATATTTAAAAGGAATCATATCCCGACAAATATGAGGTAGCATTGCCCCCAGTTGCTAGAGCAATTATCTATCATCTTGTGCTAATCTCGCGACCTTCCACGAGACCCATATATAATATCCAAGGGCAAGCATGTTTTTTAAGAGAAATATATACCCTTGATGTTCAGCTTCAAAAGCCTAAGCTTAGAACAGAAGAAAACTTCCTGGTCTTATGCAAACTCAGATCATCTATCACAAGATGATCTGATTTCTGCTATTTTTTCTTTTTTTTTTCTTAAATCCAGCTTGTGCCTCAAAATTATTTAGAAGCAGAAGGAAACGTGATACAGGAGGAACTTCTAGCGTGGACATCAATGAAGGGGTTACATGATTTCACCAACAAATCCACCATCTGTGAAGAATTCCATGTCCATGACTTGTCTCCAATCAGATTGAGGGAACTCAAATCTGAATATCTCATTCCACCAGACCTTCTCATCTTTAGCTGCATCACAAAACTCAGTTACTAGGATCCCTGAACAAACTTGCATTAAAGTTCAAGGCATCAGAATAATAAAACCCAACAAAAGCATCAAAACCCTATGATACTTTGCTTATATGTACTTGAGTTCCAATTCGTATAATGAAATAATAAGCCGGTGTTCCTGTGAAACAAATGATAAAATTAAAACAGCTAGGAAGCTCCAATAGTTGAACAGATGAATTGATTAAAAAAAATGATGATCATAATTCAAGGAGAAAATCTAAGAGCATGCCAGCATTCAGCATTAACAAGAAGTACTTCAAGGATTCCTCGGTTCATGTGTGTCTCCATACACATGAAAGATGAAAAACTTATTAATGGTAGCTTCGCAAGTCTACTTTATTTCACAGTGAACCTGTTGGAAGGGCAATTAAAGGTATCTCTAAACCATCCCAAAATTAATGCATGTAAAATATAACTGCATAGACATTAAATTTTAAGTTGCATTTTTGCATTTATTATATGTAAGACAGTAGTTTATGTTTGCCTAATACACCTTTCAATAATTAAGCTTCCAAATTATCTTCCGAAATCTAAGGTGGACCAACCGAGAAGTCAAGCAACACTGTTTTTCTTCACTCACACAGATATCCGGTTAATATTAATCAATAAGTAATCCAAAATCTTGAACCCTTCCAGAATCATTATTTTGAAGGCTTAGTTGTATGAAACACAAAATGACGAGCAAACTGAAAGAATCAAAACTAAGACACTCCCATTTTTTCAGCTTTTATTAGTGTTAAAATTATATTTCTATCACATTATGCCAAAAAGCAGCATGCAGATCAACTAAATCAATTAAACAAAATTACCTTCTGCATAGTCATATACCCAATAGAAAGAATATAAGAATTGTTAACTTGCTTCTCTCACGAGAAACAAAATGTCTTTCTTCATCAATTCACATCCAACATACTTCTCGTTTCTCCACATCATAATGTCATATCTTCCTCTTGATACATGTCTGACAAAATCTTTCGATAGTTAGAATTTTGTGGGTCCAAGGTAGTGAGTCGTCCAACCACAAACTCTGCTATCTCAATTGACCCACGTGTTGATCTGCAACCAGAAAGTAGAGCTCCCCAGATTCTTTTATCAGGCTTGACAGGCATTTTGAGGACAAATTCAAGAGCTTCTTCAACTTTCCCTTGATGACTGAGCAAATCCACCATGCAAGCATAGTGTGCAAGTTTTGGGGTAATGTTATATTTCTCTTTCATAGAGTGAAACCAACTCCAACCCTCGTATTCTAATCCACAATGACTACAGGCAGATAAAACAGAAATAAAAACAACATCGTTGGGCATAACCCCAGAATTCAACATATTTGTGAAAGTTTCAAGAGCCTCATCTCCATATCCATTCATCCCATAACCTTTAATCATTGAACTCCAACAGATTAGATCCTTTTTAGAAATGTCATTGAAAAGAGCCTTTCCTTGCTTTATCCTACCAAATTTGCAGTACAAATCAATCAAAGCTGATGTCAAGTATGCATTTGATGTGCAGCCAGCTTTAATTAAATGGGAATGTATACTCTCCCCGAGCTCTTGAGCTCCCACTGAAGAACATGCTAGTAGCAGACCAACAAAAGTGAACTCATTAGGTTTCTCACTCTTCAATTGCATTTGCTTAAATGTACTTAAAGCATTATGAGGTTGCCCTCCTTGGGCATATATAGAGATCATTGCACTCCAAGCAATAACATCCTTCATATTCAACTGATCAAACAAATTCCTAGCCATACCCAACTCACCAAACTTACCATACATACGGAGAAGTGCAGTCCCAAGGAAAGCAAAATTCAAAAATCCTTTTTTGATTATGTAGCAATGAAATGACAGTCCAAATTTCATCTCTTCCAACTGTAACAATACTATAAGTATGTCCCCGATTATAGTTTCGTCTGATTCAAAACAATAAGATTGCATCAATGAAAAGAAACCCAAAGCTTTTCTGGGGCAATCATTCTCAATACAACTACGGATCATAACCCTCCATGAGATCAAATCCTTCTTCCTGTTACCATCAAAAACCCGAATGGAGGCCCCAAGATTCTTACACTTTGCATACATATCCACAAGAGAATTTTGAACATTAGTAAACGAAATAAGAAGCCTCCTTATTGAAAATGCATGAATCTGCTTGCCAAGAGACAAACCATCACAAATATAAGCACAAACAGGCAAAATGTTCACAACGGTAACATGATTCGGTTTGACACCGTAACACTGCATTTCTCCTAACAATTTAATGGCTTCTATGTGTTGTCCATTCTTCACACAAGCTGCAACCATTGCACTCCACAAAACAACATCTTTATTCAATATTCTTTCACATAATTTCCACCCAACTGCCATGTCATGATCACAATAAAAACCAAGAATAGCCGTTAAAACTACTACTTCTGATTGAAACCCAATTTTGATGACCAGCCCATGAACCATTTTTATCAATTCTAAACAACTGAACGCACCGAAAGCTCGCGCTAAGCTTAAAACAGTCACGTAATTGGGCCTTTGATCACTCATAAAAACCGTTTTAAACAAACCAATAGCTTCTTCAGGCTTGTTTTTCCTTACCAAATTCGAAACTTTTGATGTATATGATATTACATTGTCCTCTTCATCATCGTAAAGATCGATTGGATTCGTGTATGAATATTTTTGGGACAAAGTAACGTAACATGAAATACGTATGTCGTTTCTTGTAATACTGTATCGTTGGGTACTTTTATCGAACAACTTGTAAGCATTGCGAACAATAAAACAAAACCTTCTCATCCGAGAAAAAGAGAGAGAGCTCCTCTGCCAATGAAGGGGAAGGGAGAGAGAGAGAGAGAGAGATACGCGCAGTAATTCAAATGAGGTCCAACCCAACTCAAGGCCCAGTGACTTTGAGGAAGAGAATAAAAACGACGTTGAACTTTAAACATACGTCAATAGAGAAAACGACGTCATTTATACTGTTTTCTTCTTGTTTTTTCATTGACCTTTATTAGAAATAAAATAATAATAATAACAACGATAGCCCGGCACCTTATTTGGTTTGAGCTAGTAAATTCTATAGATTACTGAAAAATTATCTGTAAATTTATCTTTTTTGATAATTTTTTTTAAATGAATTAATTTTTTAAAATTTGAATAAAATTCGAATTAACAATGTGCCACCTTTACTGGGTGCGTTGTGGGGATCAGAAGGCATAATCAGCGTGCGGGAACATGACGGCTGGTGTGGTTATGTCTGCCATTTGATGGCCAATTATGAGCTTTTTGGCTCATTGCAAGGCAAGTGGATTTTAAATGCGGTGCATTTGAGAAATTATCATCTTTCTTTAATCCAAGGTATTTGACAACGCACACACTTTTGCCAACTATGGTTCCACCCCAATAGTAAGAATCTGGACTTTGTGAGTCAAATGGACATAAGATTTGAGTGGATGTATTAGTTTTTATTCACTAGGCTCTATCTCACCTTTGGATTTAATTTAAGTCAATTAATTTGAATTTGATTGTTAATTAAATTCGGTCAAATTTGAAATAAGAGATGCATGTACAATCTAATTTAGTACGATTTAAAAACTTTTTAAAATCAAATTAAAATAATAGTTTAAAAAAATTTTAAATAAACTAAAAAAACACGATTTAGTTTGATTTAAATTACGATTTTTATCAATTAAAACTTATTTATTTTTAAATATTTTATATTTAATGAATAATAATTGAATTATAATTATCTATTATATAAAATAAACCAATAAAATAAATATGAAATGTTTATAAATAAAAACAAAAAAAATAACAAACTAAATATATAAAAATTAACAAACTTTTAAAAATTTTGTTAAATACAATTTTATTTTAAAAAAAGTAATGTTAGACAGTCATCCAAAGGGTGGATTGGATAATATTTGTGGGTCTTGCTTGATTAGAAGTAGAGCCCTTAACTCAGTAAATCCATTCCTGTATTCGATTTGAAAAGTGGTCTAATTATAACCGAAATTGAGAAAAACAGTTTGAAAAAAATTTCAAACTAAACTAAACTATTTTATAAATCAAATCATTATTTTTGAATAGTTTAATTTGATTTTACAATTGAACCAAATTATGTACATTTCTATGAAATGAACTATTTCTAGGAGACCTTGAGTTTGAGCTTGAGCCTATAAGGTGCAATACTATCTAATTTGAAATTGAACCTAACGGTGCTCAGTTTGCCAGACTTGCGAGTTTGCATGAGTTTGATTTGAAACCTTCAAAATAATATTGGTTTTAATCCGCATGTATCAAAAATAATGTTGATAGGCAACTCAAGCCAAGCTCCAGACTCAACTGCAGGTACTAAAAATTTTATCACTTTAAATTGGAAGCTAATCTGATGTATTTTCTTAGTGGGGTTTAAATTGGAAGCTAATCTGATGTATTTTCATGGTGGGTTCTTTTGTTCTGGAATTAATCTGTAAGTTTGTACCATAAAGAAAAGCATTCTAGTCTGTTTCATATAGGATGAATTACGAATCAAGAGATCTTGAGGTTTGATTACATGCTTGGACTCCAAGAATATTGGCTGGGCAAAACTTTCGCCATAAGAATCCAAACTGTAAAATCAATGCACAACAGAATATAAGAATTCATGTGGCGAGGGCTCCTTCTTACCATACACCAGGTTGTCATTGCTCCATTTTGACTGCAAAATAAACTATTCAATTTTCCTTTCATTGACTTACTTCACATATAAAGCCAAATTCCATCTTTTCATGAGTACAGGTAGGTATTCTCAAGCTTTTTAGGTCTTATACCTAACTAGTTGCCAAATTTTATTTAAGTTCCTGTAATGAATATATCTATTGAATGCAGCAACTGGTAAAGATTATAGGGTTAGCAAGAATATGAAACAGAACACAAAACAACGGAAGGCAAGGCAAGTGTGATAGTTAAGTAGTGCATGTGAATGTGTTATGTGTATGCACTTTGTGTGGTTATAGGCTATAACAGAACCTTTTTCTCTTCATTATGACTGAATCTCAGACTTCTATGGAGCTTCCGATTTTTGACATTTCCCAGTCCTTGTACTCATCATCGTCTCTGTCCTCCCTTTCTGATGCTTGCAGAAGCTTGGGTTTCTTCCTTATCAGCAATCATGGAGTTCCCAAAGATGTTTACACAAGACTTTATACGCTTTCGCAACAACTGTTCGGGCTTCCTTCTGACACCAAGCTTGAACTTGGTCCTTTATCTTCCACAAAAACTTATACTCCTCATTTCATAGCTTCTCCTTACTTTGAAAGTCTCCGAGTTTCTGGACCGAACTTCTTTGCATCTGCTCAGAGTTCTGCAAATATACTCTTTGACCAACAGGGTCTTGAATTTAGGTAGTATTTTCATTCTTATTATTTCTAAAACTTGTACCTCCCATTTCATAGTTTATCCTTGCATCTTGTTCGTATTTCTAACTTGTCTCTTTCTTTTAAACTCCTGACAGTGAGATATTACAAGAATATGGCAGCAAGATGACAGAATTATCACAGAAAATTGTTGAGGTATTACTGATGTGCTTGGGAGATGGTTTTGAGAAGAAATACTATGAATCAGAATTCAAGAACTGTCATGGATATTTGAGGATCATAAACTACACTCCACCTGAAAGTTTGGAGGATGAAGTAGAGGGGCTAGGAATGCACACAGACATGAGCTGTGTAACCATTGTATACCAGGATGAAATTGGTGGGCTTCAGGTGAGATCAAGAGAGGGAAAATGGATGGACATAAGCCCATGTGAGGGAATCCTAGTGGTGAACATTGGAGACATATTGCAAGCTTGGAGCAATGAAAAATTTAGATCATCAGAACATCGAGTTGTTTTGAAGCAACCAGCTAATCGTTTATCTCTAGCTTTCTTTTGGTGCTTCGAAGATGAAAAGGTGATTTTGGCACCAGATGAAGTGGTAGGAGAAGGAAACGTGAAACTTTTTAACCCATTTGTGTGCTTGGATTATCTGAAATTCCGAGAAAACAATGTGAGAGGGAACTTTGAGAAGGTTGGATTCACAGTCAAAGACTTTGCTGGGATCAGATTCCAAATGTGATGTGAAGATCATATTTTTTTCTGAACCTTCCACTTCTTGTTTCATGTTGGTGAGTAAAATTGTTGTTCCAGTGTTGTTGAGTGTAACATGAGAGAAGGGAATCCTTTGTATTTATCTACTTCTAAATGTATGGAAATGAATAATTAGACTCTTCTTCTTGGTTTACTTATTTCCTTGCATCGGATTTTGATTCTTTTTTATCCAATAAAAACAAAACAGAACCCAGTGCAAGGCAATCTATCACGTTCACGCCGAGTTAAGAATGCCCAAGTATAAAGAGAAATCCTTCCTGCAGGACAGCACAGGGGGCTTCCATTGACTTACTGCTGTCAACGAAAATTTAATTGTGAGGTGATGTTGCTTGCCTTCGTTCAGCCTTTTTTTTTTTTTTTTGGCCCCTGATTCTTAAAGGATTGGAGACTAGAGAGCCTGCTTTAATAATTGATTGCATGGCAGACCCATTTGAGTTAAAATATTGGCATTTTAAAGTTTCAACTCATCATGTAGACAGTATCAATATAAATTAAGGAATCCACCCACAATGTACGTTGTTCACGAATCCACAAATCTCCAGTGATTCTACTCATTTGCCCATCAATATTATATGGCGCAATAAAATATGGATATTGCATAATTAGTCAAGGCATTTTGTTCAAATGAGATACAGCATGAGCAAAATAGTAGATAGATTACATTGAAGGGTTTTGTTCTTCATCACTTGGGCAGGTCTCCAGCTCATTCAGTAAGGTCATCGACATGTTGATGTGGAACACATGTCAGGAAGCGGATCCAAGCTCTTACATTACAACTACACATTACACATATGAAGAAGCTAAATCTACAGAATTGAAAATCCTACCAGTGTAGGTCGATTACTGGTTTGATCCAATCCAACTTCTTAACACTTGCCAGCAACTTTCCATAGAGCTTGTTTAATCATTGCTGCTGGTGCGACGGCTGCTCCTTGAAACTGAAACCAAATTCAGATGAGTTAAACATGTGCATTTTGCAGCTTTTGAGGAAAACTGACTTTCAATGGACACTCTATACTAGAAATTTTTTTGCTTGTGCAGCGGAGAGCTCAGAATGCAGCTAAGACATTGATCTGAAATTCATTGCAGATTGAAATCTAAGTATACTATGTTATGAAGAGAAGATGAAGAAAAAGGGTGGGGGGAGGAAGCGGGATCTGCTAAGAGTGACCCCAATACATACCTTAGATTTAAGGGCCAACGTCAGAATGCCATCAAGATTTGAAGATATAACTGAGTAGGCATCCAAGTGCAGATTGTTTATAGCATCCATGATATCTAGTAATATGAATTCCCTATATGGACATCTCATCTCAATCAGAACCTCCTTCTCTTTAGTGCTCACTTTCACATTGAATGGTGGGCTATCTTTGGTAACAGTTTTATTGATTTCCGGGTCACTTTCATCAATGTCACTGGCCTTCCTCTTGTTTATCCAAGGCTTCCTTCCATTATCAATTTTTTGGTTGTCATAGTTATCAGATGTCTGCTCTACCATATCTGGGTAATTTCTTTTAGGCCTGGCCTCAAAATCAACAGAGTCCATGCAAGATTCCAACTCTTCTACTCTGGCCTCAAGCTTCTTCAAGTAGTTAATAGTGTCATTGAGAATTGATGCTTTGTCAACCTGCATAAACACAATTAACTTAGCTGATAAGAACATCACAAGACAACCAAGCATTTGACTTCCCAACAATCACTTGTGAAAAAAAATTAAGAAAGGTCTAAAATCTGCAATTATTGTGAAAGCAGTAAGCTAAATTAGAGTGTCTGTGGGCTACATACTTCAGAAGTTAGATAGGTTAGTAACTTTTCTAACTTCTGAAAGTATGATAGAAAGCTAATAAAAATTATCAGAGATGGCATAATAATTGAAAAGTTTATAGTAGATTCACCTCACAAATAGATGGAACCATTGACCTTAGGACCATAAATTTTTCATTCTCTCTTCTCATATCTGATGAAACATTTCCAATGCAAAAATCACCACTTTCCATTGTTTTAAGGCAATTTTTTCTGTGGATTTCCTCCTGTGACCTATGAGGGCAACTGCCATACATGAAAGGGACCACAAATAAAATCTTTTTAGGGATGTTCTGCTGTACTCGTGGCCTATTACCATCAATTATTCCTCCTTTCTTCCAATTCATAAAGCTGGATTTGTTACCACAACTAAGAAAACACAGGTTTTCAGTCAAATGATTTGAACTAGCCAAAATAGCAGAAATAGTTCTTCTGTAGTGTGAGTCATCATCTGCTCCAAGATCTAAGGAACTTAGTTTCCTATGATTGCCTTCTTGAAGTTCTTTCAATTGAGTTCTTGCCACATTTTTGTGCTTTGGAGAAGAAGTAGCCTTTGCCTGATTCACGAAAGCTTCAGATATACAGTCACTTGAGTTCATGGAATCTGGTAGCCCATTGCTGAAGTCATCATCCATAAAATGCCAACTCTGAACTTGAGAAGCACCACCATTAATACCTTCAAGCATGAAGGAGTCTTCAGTTTGGTGATTGTGCTCACAGCCCTTCGAACATTCATCAGGAGAATCCACATGGAACTCTTCATTGACATTTCCGTCTAAGTCATCAACTCCCTCACCATCAAATTTTACTTCTTCTCTGGGAGAATATAGGCTCTCCAAAGCCAATGTATCCACTATCTCATGGCTGACCTTGTTGCAAATTGGGTCATTGTCATCATCTGCATTATGAGGAGAGGAAGATTTCTCAGAGCAAACAGGCTTAGAGATGTCCAATAAAGAAGCTTTGACATGTTGAAGGAGACTTGGATCCTCCGGGACCTTCAGATAACCCAGAAAATAAGAAGAAAGAATAATTTCTTAATGGGCAGATAAGCTACAGAACTCATATATTTTTGTCTATGAAAACAAAATCTTGGGGATCTGACTTCAGAAAAGAAATTACCAATTCAGTGACACCAAGCTCAATCACACCATCAAGATGAGGAAAACATACGACAGTCTGCAACAATATAACAGAGGACAATGTGAACACTAGTGTTCATAAAATGAATGAGATTTGATAAATTGGGTTCAACTATTAAGTTGCAAGTAGACAGTGCTGTGATCTTATAGATATTCAGTTTTCACTTTTTTTATATATATATGGTCGGCCTTTTTCTTGATTTTTATTCTTTTTTTCAAGGAGATTTCCTCATACCTGAATAGATGCACTCTAAGGGATGGTCAAAAACCGGTTGCAGAAGAGAAGTTAACAAGGAAACACAAACGAGTCAGTTTGTTTCTCTGATTGTAATATATGATTATATATCAGCACACATTATATCATTTAAACTGATTTGAGCTTGGATGAGGTATATCAACCTTAGCCAACAAAGAGCGTAAGAATACTTTGCTGTCTGCATACTGAGCATTGCATAGCCATATGGTTTCCCCATTTGCTAGTGCTCTTCCTGGCAAGCTATGAAAGGCAGTTGCAGTATAATTGCTTACAGTTAGAAGAGCAGTGATAATAATACACCATCATAATGGGAAACATCAAAAGCCAGTAAAAGAAAAAAATTAAAATTTGAACAATAGAACAGAGATAGTACCCTTCGCCAGTATTGAATACAAAAGACATGCAAACCAAGTAATACCACTCCGCATCAGTGAGATCCTCCGGAGACAATGCAGCAGAAGGCCTCTTATTAGCCTGTTCACTTTCTCCCTCCAGAAGAGACTCATAAAGCTCTCTTAGCTGCTCACTCCTTTGTAGACCTATTTTATCAGCTTTAATTTCCATGGCTTGGACGGTCTTCCTAGTCTTGATGTCTCCGTTGTAGTATCCATCACCCCACACCATCACCCTAAAAGATGTTGACAAGACCATATTTTCTCAAGGTAAGTACAAAGAATATGAATGAAAAGTATGTAAATTACACAACTTATAGGTCATTTATTAACAACTAATCAAGGAAGAGAGACTTTCAGCAGCCATTTTCACATCAAAAGAGCAAATACCTCACCGTCCATTTGCCCATACTCTACAAATATCCATGTAAAAAGGGAAATATTAAGTTTGTATATTGTAACATCAATTCACAGCCAAATGCTGAAAAATCAACCATTTTACTTTTAGAACGAAAGTTCATACCACTAACTTTCAAGTGGTCCACTTACTGCTGCTAAGAAGTCAAAATTTAAGCTCTTAAATTTCATCCCAAAATGACATACAGATATTAAACATCAACTTCTCAGAAAATTTAAGAAAAGAGTAAACCAACCCAAAAGCCAGTTTCATCAATTTCTACCATAAGGCTACGTCATTCTATTTTCTGGGTAGAAAAGCCATAATCTACTAAGAGAAATCAGAGTTAGACCAGAAAGTAAAGTTATCATTTTGGATAGATAGATGGTATTCACAAATTCAAGACACTCCGATAACTAACCAAGTCAAGAGAAAAACACCAAGAGAAAGAATTTGAGAGAAGAATTGAAAAAACGTTTTGTGACAAGAAAAAAAAAAAAAAAAAAAGAATAGTGAAGGTGACATACCCTTGTTGTGTCGCTGACAATTGCCAGAAAATTGCATAGCTCCATTGGATACTTCTAACAGCCACAGCAAGCTGTTTTCTTAAGTTTTGCAGCACTCCATCATGGTTTTGAGTGGCATTAGCAGCCATTTTACAAGCACAAAATATTACCTTAAATCAGGTTATATTGAAGCAAGAAAACTCATCAACACTTCCAATAGAGTGAAAAAAAGAAACAGAAGGATCAAAAAATAAAAACCTAGTCTAGGGAACTTGTGTCAACAAGTCTTTGATCCTATGACTAATCACACACAGCTCATACCAACTTTGGTAAAGCCTAAGTGCATATAGCATGCCCCTCTTGAACCAGAAGAAAGCCAGATGAAAGTCGGACTTTCTCTTGATCTCGCTCTCAATTAATACTGTGGGACACGACAATACTTAATTAAGAGAATCCAGGATAAAAAGCCAAAAAAAATTGTATTTTTCTTTTTCTCTTTTCCTTTTCTTTTCTATAAAGTACGGGCCAATTCTATTTATGGTACACCTTTAATTATTTCTGTGACCAGTATATAATATTCAATCTTTTTAACAATTCCAAATAAATAAATAAAATATTTTTTTATTATAACATCTATAATAAATTAATAAAGTTATAATATTATATACAATGAATATAGCACTTTAAGCCATGTATTAAATAATTTTTATTTTCTTGATCGGTAAAGAAAAAGTAGGTAAGATCGAATAAACAGTAAAGAAAAGGTGGACCCGGGAAATGAATACTATTGACAGCGTCATTCTAAACAACCATTTCTTTACGCCCATGGAATCTTTATTCAGTGAGGGAGGGCTGTGATTACAGTGAAAGACGTGACGTTTGTCTTCTTCAAAATAAATTCTTGTCCTTCTCTCTTTACTTAATCAACCCCATGTCTTCGCCCAAAGATCTTCGGATTTCGAAGGACACAACATTTAAAAGGGAATTACCCAGTCACGAGTTATTTTAGAACGTGGTTACAAAATTTTATCACCCAAAAGAACCCTACTCGAAATCTTGATCGTATAATCGGATTGAATAAAATTAAATTTAAATTTGAATCAATCTATTAACACATAAACATGCATCGTAGTTCAAGAACAATTATATCGTAATCGTATTAAAATCTCAAATATTAGAGTGATTAACTGAATAATATATTCAAATAAACATAAAATATAATTCTGCATGACCCATGCATCATCGGCCTTGTGTTATGTTCTCTGTATAAAGACAATGAATCTTTTTTTGATACATTCTTGTAAAAACCTGAACACATGCCTATGCCTTTCACTATACACCATTTGTGCAGACAGATGCTAGCATCGTATTCGTGCTTTGGGAGCCTTCTAGGACGCTGCTCCATGCGAATATCACAATGGTTTTATTCAAAAGATTGAAGAAGTGACATCTTAATCATGCAAAAACAAATGAGTTATCACACGTAAGCATGAAATTCTAAACGTTCTATGTTTGTGTTTATTATGTGTTTTCGTGTATTCGAAGGTGTGATATATCCTGAGGGGTTTTTGAAACTCTGATTGTCCATTAACTTTAAATTTCATGACTCCACACCCTCCAAAGATGAGAAAAACCCAACACAAACAATGTTAAAATCTATCTTGTTTCTAAATTACTTAGAATTTCACTCATTTATCCTTTGTTCGCTACTAACATATCCTTTCAGGCTTTCTCTTGTCATAGGATCGACTAAATTTCCATTAATAGTTTTTTTTTTTTTTTTTTTTTTCAAGTCTGGAATATAAAGGCTTTATTATATGTGTAAAAAAGGCTCAATCGACAATAAGAAGTCGAATATGCGTGTGATTTTGTTTGGCATTATAAAAATAGAGAAGATTCCATGGAAATTTTTTACAGCAGTTTTTTAATCAGAATTCAGGCGAGTTGTGAGTTAGGGTGAATGACTGAGTCGTGAAGTCTGAAACAGTAGGTGAAAATGGTGAAGTAAAATGAAGTGTTAAATCACAGGGATGGCGGCCAAAACAGAAGAAAAGATAAAACTTGTCAGTCGGTGTTCTGGTTTCCCCTTTGTCTTTTTCCTCCTCGTTTGAACACACTTCTTTAATATTCGCTTCAATCCAACTGTGACTGTAACTTCACAGCGAGCCATCGAACAAAATTTACTGCTTGAATTGACGCTTTCCTCTCATGAGCGAGCCAGCGTCTCTCAGAGCCCTTAGATTCCTGCAAAGTATTCCCGGTGGCGTATGGTTGCCTAAGTTGTGGGAGCAGGGAATCGCGGTAAGCATGGAGTTAATAGATAAAAGGGCAATGAGATTCAGAAATTTTAAAGAACGAAAGAAAGAAACAAGGTACGACTTTGGACTTTAGCTTTTGACCGGCTAACTTTTTGGGCATTTTGGGTGAATTCTGTTCCTCTATGTAAAAGCTTTCTGCGTTTCTTGTCGTTGTTATTTGTTCAGAGGAAAAACGTTAACGGAAAATTTAAAAAACTTGGAACAATATCACGTGTTAGGTTGTGAATGATTACCGTTTGTCCAATACTCTTTCTTATTTTTCCTTTAATAACATTAATGAATAAAAGATCCAAATTCCATCCAATTAAGTTTGATAAAAATCTATTTTGATATTTGATTTAAACATAAAAAATTTAATTTGATAATAATTTAAAATTAATAAATTAATATTTAAATTTAATTTGAATATTAATTAAACTATAATTTTGATTTAAATTTAAATAAACTCAAATTTGAAATGGATTTAACTCAGTTTGTTTTAAAAAACGTGGGCAATTTTGAAACTCTATTACATTCGGATGGAATCTATTCCCTTCTGGCACTGTGGATTCTCTTTATTTTTTAGTCAAAATTATGAAATTTATAGCTCCAATAAATTCGTAAAATCGTTTTATAATGATTAAAAATTGAATAATGTACAATAATTCAATAATATTTATTTTGATGAGACAAGATTGTTGAATGTTGAACGTATTATTGATCGTCGTCGTTTCGCTGTCATGATAGCTACGCACCCTTTTTGGGGGTGACACGATTTTCAAAAATATCCACGTGCTTGGCCAGAGATCTGGGACCCATTAGAGCGCGTGGAGACAAACTCTTTCTTTTTCTCTTTAACAAGTGGAGGATAAGTTAGCCCAGCAAGGGTAGCTTTTTCGCTTTGACATGAATAGCTTCCGGCCGGTAACACGTTACAAATTTTACCGTAGACTGGAACGGAGTTTTCTCGATAATTAAATGAAATAGGGGGCTGCCGCAATACACATTCAAAAGAAAGGAAGGAGCCAACGTTGACACAAGGATTTCTCAAAGGAAAGTGATTTTCCGATCCCTCTAATTTGACAAGTAATTCCAACAATCATAAATGGAGTTAGCAAAATGATTGAGTTAAACTCGAATTACTCAAGTTTAAAATTTGAATTTATATAGAATAAATTAAACTCAAATAATAAATTAAATATATTTTTTAAAAATAAATTTAATTTAATTTAAATATTTAAATATGAATAAGTTTAAATTGAGTTAAAATAAAATTATTTTAAAATTAAATTTAAATTTTAACTTGTTAATCTCAAATTTATTTTGTTATATTCAAATTGTTATTAAATTTTATCTTATTTAAATTCCATCAAGATCGAACATATGCCCAATCCACTAGCTTCTGCAATAATAATAATTTATAGTGAAGAGATTAGGACGCACACGTAGTCATATCAGACAAACGATACAGCTCACATTTCCAGCTCTTTTAGCTATTCTTTTTTACTTTTTTCTTTTTGGGCTAACTTTTTGTTTTTTTTTTAATAAAAATTTTGATTCAAATCAAATTTTTTTATAATGTTTTGTCTATATAATTTATTCAATTTAATCAGAGTTTAATTTTTAAATTACTAATCATACTTCATTTTTAAAATTTCAAATAAATATAATGTTTTAAATTATATTTCATTAAATATATTAAAAGTCTAATCTGGATTTGATATCACAAAAATTTAAATTTATATCTTTCATAGATTATTATTTCTATTTTAAACTTAGGGATAAAAAGTTGACTTAGCTTTTATTTTAATGAAATTTCACCTAAAAAGGCATTGAAAAACATCAATCTATGATGCTGACCTAGAAAGCCAATCATTAAGAAGAAAAAGTTGAAAACTATTTATTTTATTCATTTCTATTGCAATTTTTCCTCATTTGATATTGAAAATGGGAGCTACTCTTAAAAAAAAGTGTATATGACACTAAATTTTTTAAAATAAAAAAAAAAAAAAAAGTGTATAAGAGTTCTTTTTACAGTATTTCCCATAGGAATAGGACTATATTTGATCTAAATCAAGTTTAAAATAATGTTCAATTCAAGATAGGTTGAATTTAGAAGAGTCGGTTTAAAATTAATGAGTTGAATTTTTTAAACTTAAATTTGGTTTAAGTTTTAAATTTGAAACTCAAACTTAACTTGGATACAATTTGATTTTAGATTGAATGTAAATTGAGCTCAAACTCAAATATTTAAATTAATTTAAACTCAATTTATTTATAATCTCAATCTTCGGCAAGTTTGAATAAAGCTTAAATTTAACTTATTTAATCTAAATTCGAATCATCTTGAATTCAGAGTAGCCCTACATTTTGAATTTAAATCCTTAATAAGTTGAGCAGAACATGGGCCTACTCGGAAAGAGCCCGACAAATGTGGATGGTACTAATCCTGACTAGACGAACAATGTGCCTAGGCTCTCTCCTTTGGTAAGTCTAATCAAGTTTGAATATCATGATTTCGCAAAAACTTTCTACATCCAACGAACGATTAGATGCCACGTATTTACTCCGTGTAAGCATTCACGTGTACCGTTGACATGAGCATTATCACAATCTACAGTATCCGCTCAAACTTCGGAGCTCTCAGTGTCACCCATCATCTTCTTGAACCTGATGCAACTACCTCAAGGGTGTAACGGGTTTTTTAGGCGCCATTTTCTGTTACCGTATCTGTCTCGTTCTCTTTCTGAATCTTTTTGCTCTTCAATGTCCATCCACTTGATCTAATTCTCTGCTTTTCTATCGAACAAAAAAAGCCCTAGTATTACAATTTCAAATGGTGATTTCGTCAATTCATCTCAATCAAAACTTGAGCTCTAATCCTCCGAGTATCGCTAGAAATGCTTTGTTGTTTTAAGTCCAGTTTGAATTTTTAATATTCAATTCAAACTTGAGTTTGTGCTCATTTAAACTAATGTATTGTTTCGTTAGAAAAATATCAATAGAATATACAATGTTAGCCGTCAAGAAAGCAATATCATCCTATCACCAAGAAGATAAACAAATTAAATTCAAACCAAATATGAATTTGACCCTAAACTGAGTGAATTTAAATCCGCCCCTATATATATTAGTACAATACAATTTGCGTTATGAGGGTTGATTTCGGTTATTCAACTTTTGGTATGACCTCCTTGATTATGCAAGCAGAAGAAATGGGCTAACAAGGAAAGCTCCAAAGCATGAATCAAGCTTAACAATATCATGGCCCCTTCATTTCTAATTCAATGGGATTGCACAACATTGGAATTTTTGGCCATGAGAACCCTTTTGAAATATACAGTTGATGATACATTAGGCTTTACAATCATGAAGGCCACAAACTGTGCCTCACAGTTCATATCAATAAAAAAATGCTATCTCCAAGCTATTTACAATATCAACTTTCTGAGTCTATGTGACTGGCTGGCTTCTTGAAAACCATTTGCCCGGACTCATCAACATCAAAGAGACGCCCTACAAATCCATCCCAACTTTCCTTCCATTTCTTAGAGGACAAGAATGACTTATGCCCACTTGATCTGCCAGAAGTCTCCCCTTCATGGAATGTGCCATACTGAGAAGGATAGTAAGCCAGAGGGATATCCAAAACAACAGCTCTTTGAAGAGCTGCCTTGTACTCCACACTGTGTTCTCGAGCAAGGGACTCCTGTCGTTCCATTCTTTGCTTTGATGGAAATTCCATAATCCGATCTTTCTCCAGCATTAACTATATAACAAAGAAAAAGATATAATATCACAAAACCGATGGAGATGGGAGTCTAAAAGCCAGAAGCAGCATGTGGTAAACCACACATATTTTCTAGCTCTCAGACAACTAGACACAGCAGTTACTATATTATGGATGTACCACCATATCATACTCTCCAATAAAGCCTCAAAGAACTATTAAAAGCATGCTTTTAATTGAGTACTTACATCAAGTGCCCTTTGGGATTCTCTCTCTATCCAAATAATGGCATGGTCAGATGTTGCATTGCAGGAAAGAACTACGTTCTCAAACCTCCCATCCACTGGGACGGCAGTCCTCACAACTGGAGGAAATCTTCCCATCCTAAAACAAGGGAAGTAGAACAAATTCACATTAGCACTCCCAGTAGTGCCAAGAGCTTAAATAATCTTTAAAGTTATATCTTATTATACCTCAGGGGTTTTCGCTCCACAATGTGGTATAGCCGACCAGGAGCATATAGTCGTCTTGGGTCCTTAAGCATCTTCTCCTCTAGAGTGAATGTATCCTTCAGACACGTTATACAAAGTAAGCATGGCAAACTGCACAGCACAAAACAAAGAATTTGCAGCTAAATTAGTAGCTTACATGGACAGCATTGGTGCCTGTATCATATAAACTATTGTTGTAGTACATTTCAAAAATTTCTTAAGCCTTTAGCCATTATTAACATCAAACATATTAGTGACATGTATAAAATAGCACTTGAAAGGCATCTAAGACATACTATCTTTTACCAGAAAAGTGATTTGTACACATCTTCCAAAGCAGTAGTTGTTCGAGGCAAGAAATCATCCTGATTCATTACAATAATTTATATAAGAATAAATGCCATGAGCATCTATAGATTAGTGGGCACAAAAAATATAATTATAGTGGACATCATATAGCCAGGAGAACGTACAAGTTTGTTATAGAAGGTGATTATCCTACCTGGAGCACAACAGAATTGATAATATCTGCATATCTTACAGCCAAATTCAATGACATGCATCTGGCAGGAGCAATCGCGAAGCATCTGATCCTTTTCCTCTCAATGTTCCCCAACTTGTTCAGATTCTGTATCGCAACCAAAACCAATAATGCCACCACCCCTGCCCCTAGTGAATGCCCCGTAAATGTCAGTGTATAATCAGGATGATTTTCAACCAAACCTCTCAATACTTCACATTCTACATCAAAAAGCCACTCAGCAGCCTTCAATAACCCGTTATGAACATATCCACCGTCAAACTTTGTCTGTCCAAGTTTATTGTCAAGCAAAACAGCATAATCACCTTCCTTCGCCAAGTTAAGTCCCCTAACAGCCAAAATTATATCTTTATTCTCATGATCAAGGTAAATCATATAAGGAGGCACACGACATTGCGTTTCTTCATAGTCTTTCCGTAGGACAAGCCAATCAGGATTGATTCCATAACCTCCACGGGGAGCCCAAATTGGGTTTCGAATATCATCTTCATATACTGCTAGGATTAGGCGACAAAGGTGTGGAACTGGCATGAATTCTTCAACATCAGCTAGGCCCCAGTTTTCACTTTCATGGCCTGCAGTGTAGAGGCATTTCTTCCAAACCCATCGTGCACATGCAAGACAGTATACACATTCAAGAATGGGAAGGCCACACACGATTGACATAGATGCCTATGAATTAAGTATTTGGACATAGATTAAGCAAAATGGCTCAATGTAATGATGGGAGAAGAAAAATCCAATATAAATTAGAAGCTGGGTAAAATTCGACCGAGTATTAAAAAGAGATGTTCATATCGAAGAGACCTGCTTTTAGATTAAAAAAAAAAAAAAAAAAAGAAAAGAAAATTCTGAGGGCAATAAACAGACATCAAGTTAAAAAGATCACAATGAACCTGAAGTTATAGTATCGACTAAAAATCAACATTACAACAGAAGTTCGAATGAATTACTACTCGAGCCACAACGAGCTTGATCATGACTCGGCATCAAAAACCAAAATTCAGCACAATACAGAACAATCAAGACCCAATCATTTAGAAAATTAGATACCGATTAAACACAACAGTGATTATTTGAAAAAAATATTGCTATTGAAATTACTTACCAAGTACTTCAATTTGCAAAGACTCCATACGTTTCTGCTTCTAGGGTTTTCATTAAAAAATAAAAAATCTAGCTAGTTACACAAGACGAGCTCTTATAATTGTACAGCTTCTAAATTAACTAGCTCCACTTGAGATTGGAAAAGAAGGGTTCATTCAAGCTAATATGGTTTTGGTTTGACCGCAAGTCGAAAGGAAATCAGAGTTCAAGCAAAGCTATACCTGCTGGTCAAACCCATTTCACTTTCGGTTTCCAGAATCTACAGCCTGGAATGCCCTAGATTCCAGATTCCGCGAGCCCTGTCATGTGTGTACAGTAAGTCATAATAAACCGACTGATATTTTGGGACCAATCTTGTGGGCGGGGCCGCTGCAAAAACTGCTGGACTTGAAGCTCAGTTCGGTAATGAAGATGAAGGACCAAATTAGGCGAACCATGTTATTGTGTACAGTAAGTCATAATAAACTAACTGTGATATTTTCGGGCCAATATTGTGGGCAGGGTCGGTGCAAAGACTGCTGGACTTGAAGCCCATTTCGGTAATGTAGGTGAAGGACCAAATTTGGATCTAGGCCAATTTATAAGGGTATTAAGGTCATTTCATTTATCCAAAAAACTAAAAACCCTAGCTTTACCTGTCCTCCTCTCCAAACCCTAGCAACTGAATTTCTCATCTATAAATTTGCGTCACCCAAGATTCCCTTTCCTATCTTGCATCTAGATCTTCCCGGTTGATGGTCGTTGGAGCTGTTTGGTAGGTGAGGAGATGCACTGTTGCTCCTCATTTTTTCAACCTAGTTATAGGTTTTTGTAGACGAAAAAAATAACTTTTTGAAAATTTCAATGACTGTCATATCTGCTTTGATTGTTTTGATATGTAAGTTTCGACCCTGTTATTCAATTGTAAATTCAGAAAATAGCTTTTCGGGTGATATGGCTAGATCGTTTTTATTTTTTATTTTATTTTTTTTTAAGATCTTGTACCTTTTATGTTTTCTATAGCCTATAAAAGACTTAGTATTAGTTAGGAATATGGCTTAATCAGAATGAACCATGTGTTGGATCTCACTTAATGGATCACATGTATGTGAGATTCTTTTTATTTATTTGCTTATGCAAAGAAGTGGAGTTTACCATTAAAGATTGGGATTTGTTGGTATAAGTTATTTCATCATGTTCTGAAAGTATATTATGAAAAACATAATTGACTTGGCAAGCCCGATTCATGTCTATAGGTTTTGGTTCATATGTAAGCATGATTGGGCAAGCCTTGTACTGCTAGTTTTGTATTATGGTTATTGGACTTTACTGTTAAACGGTATAGTCACTATTGTGCAAATGTGCTAGATAAAAATTATTCTTGATTTTTAGAGATTTGTTTTTTTTTTGTTTTTTTTTTTTTTTGATATGTGGTGTGGGTATTCTTGCTTCCAGACAATGGCTCCAAATCAGCCAAATACTGGGCTATTTGTTGGTCTAAACAGAGGGCATATCATAACGAAAAAGGAGCTAGCTCCCCGCCCATCTGACAGAAAGGGGGTAAGTTTTCTCACCATGGTATATCTTTTATTGTGTTTGACTTAAACTATCGTGGTGCAGTATTGGCGGGGCAGGTCTTTTAGTTTTAGTTTATTGTCCATTTGATGATATATTTTTGTGATTTAGAAAGGTCTATTTTTATTTGTACTACTTTATTGTTATTGTACTTGATATTGATGTATACATGAAATTTCTTATATTTCATCTAGAAAACTAGTAAGAGAGTCCATTTTGTGAGGAATGTTATAAGGGAGGTTGCTGGTTTTGCACCTTATGAGAAGAGGATTACTGAACTTCTAAAAGTTGGGAAGGATAAGCGTGCTTTGAAAGTGGCCAAGAGAAAGTTGGGGACCCATAAGAGAGCCAAGAAGAAGCGAGAGGAGATGTCCAGTGTCTTACGCAAGATGAGGTACCTGACGGCTGATTCCTTTTTGGGTGTTGAAAACGTTTTCTTCACTATTTTTTTGGTGGGGATGGCAATCTAACATTGTCTTTTGGCCTTGTCTTTTCAGATCAGCTGGAGGTGGGGAGAAAAAGAAGTGAGATCTGCCCGCATTTCTTCCAGAATCATGCCTTGATAGAACATTTTGAACATTCAAAGATTTATGATTAGCTTTTTGCTCTTATTCATTTTGAAAGTTGGAAGTTTTGTTTATTTTTTACAATATCTTCATCGAAGACTTTTGGCCATTGAAAGATCTCAATTCTCTTCATGTTTCTAAAATGATGTTTTGGAAATTTGCTGCCTTCCATAGTTAATTACAGAAATGGGTCTCACCCATTTGAGACCTTGTTTTGATTATTTATTTACTGTAACTGATCTAGGGTAACAAGCAACCCCGGAAAGTTTAAGGAGCTGGGATCTAGCTTGTAAGGGGCTAGAGTTAATGACGTATTTGCATTCGACAATGGTGTGTAAAGGTGACCGATTTCATTTTCTTTTACCAATATTGTTTATTAAAAAGTTAGTACTTACCAAGATCGATGGAGAACCACAAAGATATAGTTAATTGGAAAGGAATGGGAGTCGACAACACAACGCTCTCAATCTCTAAGTCTACAGAATTAACATCAATTACTCAATCCATGAAAATCACGGGGTGTACTGAATTTCAGCTTCCAGATTTCTTATAACACCAACTACTCCTAATATCCACCGCCACGATCACAGCCACAAATTTCTTCTCCTAGCACACAAAACTCTCCACCTCCGTCCCGTCAATATCACCTCCGTGAAAAAAAAAACAATGCACCAAATTCGACCCCGTACCAGAAACTTCGATCCTATTAAATTGAACTGTCAAATTTGGAGCTGCCAAATGGAGTCCACCAACAACAAAAAGTTCAATTTGAATAAATGACATTTTATTTTGGTCAAGTGTTCTCGATTTTGCTGGTTTGGGGGTAGTCCACATGGTCGATGGGATTGTTGGGTTGTGGGGTGCTCTTATTAAATGCTCAAGGATTGGTTAGTTTGACTGGTCAAGTCGATCTGCAGCTTTACATGGACATAGCACATTGTTGGTGGTTCTCGGGTTGTTTTTGTTGGGGTTCAGGTGGTATGGGTTTGGATTTGCAGAGTTGAAGGGGTTTGTTGCACAGTGACGAGTCAGGCAAGTAAACAGAGGAAGATGACAAAAATGACAGAAGAACATAAGAGGAATAAGAAATGACAACAGAGAAACGAAGAAGTAGAAGAATAAAAAGAAAGAAAGCAATCGCTAAAGAGAAAGGAGGAGAAAGATAGAGATTTTATTGAGAAGTACGGTACAATCTTTTTATCTCTCAGGCACTTTCCATTGACAAAGTAAAAATGGGGCAAAAATTATGATTTTTATATTCAGTAGGCGTAAAATGTTTTTCGGCTAAACATTAGGGTGGGAAAATGTTAAGGATTTCTTTTTATGAGAAGTCAGATTTTTTTTTTTTCGTCTAATAAAAAGTTATTCTTTTCGCCTAAAATTAGGGTTGAGTTCGAATTGAGTTTATTCAATCGATTCAGTTAATTTTAAAATGAATTTGATTCAAACAAATTCAAAATTGAACTTGTAATTTTGATATTAGCGAGTTTAAGCTTAACTCTAGGGGGTTTAGTTTGTCAAATTTCTAAATTTGAAAAAAAATCAATAAGAAGTTTGTTAAGAGTAGGGTAAGTAGAAAATCAAAATCGAATTGAAATTATTGGGCATCCAGGGATTCAGTTTTGGTTCCAATCTAGAAGTGACATTTACAGTATCAGTTTCGGTTTTATATTTTTAGAAACTGATAGATCTGGTTTTAATTATAAATTGGTAGAACCGAAACCAAAATCTAAAACCGAAATTAGAAGATAAATTGGGAGCCTAAGATTAGATACCCAAAATCAGAATCAAAACTAAAATCAGGATCTCAACACTTTATATGGACCACAACTAAACTTAATTAAAATCGAATGCCCAAAACTAGAATTAAAATAGGGACTAAACATTATATGAATCATAACTAAATTGAATTATAATCAAGTATTTTGAATTGGATCGATTTCGATTTTAAAACCTATGATAACATGTTCTAGTTTTGATTTCAAAACTATAAGAAGTGATCAATTTCGATTTTGGTTCCTTCGTTTTTGTTAACACATCAGACCCGCTTAGTCTAATCAAAAGGCTAGCTAAAAATTTTGATTTGATTTATTATAATTTGAATTCAAACTTAATTTATATTTATCAAATTTATTAAATTTAAATTCTATTCAACCCTAACTTTATTATTAAATGAATTAAACTTAAATTTGTTTCAATTTAGAATCGTGCTTTTGCTGTTTGCATGGCCCAACTTGTCCCCTGAAGCTCACCTCTTTCTTACCTATGTGCGTACGTCTACGAGATTCGATAACAGAGCACTGCGATCCCAACTAAAAGAGGTCAGCTTTTCTTCAATTATAACAGGAAAAACTGTTTGGTTTTCATTGAAAGGAAGACAGAATAAAATTATTCTCTTGCCCATCGTCAAACACGCTGTGTCATGGACGCCGAAGAAGGTGATTTGGAATATGAGTTCTTCATTTGTGATTTTCTCTTATGATTTCTCGGTAAACTAGTAAACAGCAATTGCATTCTCATCTTTTTCATTTAAGTTTCTAATTGGTTGTGTACTTGTTTGGTTTGACGTTTCAGTCATCGAGTTCTTGGGATGCGTTCCTTTGTTGCAGAGGCTACCCAGTGCCTCACTCAAGAAAATCGCTGAAGTTGTCGTTGTTCAACGTTATGGTGATTTTTCGTTGGAGATGATTTGTTTATTTATTTTGTGTTAATTACAATTCAATGACGAAATAGCCTATTAATCATACAAAAGAGAGGGGGGCACAAGTTTCTATTTTCTGTCTCTTAAATTTATCAGATTTGATTTCGATTTGAGGCAAATTGCTAAAAATTGATTTTATTTTTGCCTTTTTTTCTGTTTGAATGTGATTGAGTATATATTGTTTTGCAGAGAAAGGTGAGCATGTTATTCGTGATGGGGAAATTGGGAAGGGAATTTATTTCATATGGGAAGGAGAGGTTAGTTTGCTTGTAACAACACAGCACCTAGCTTATGTAACATGAAATCATTTGGCCAAGTTCAATTACATTTTTCACAGGCTGAAGTTAGTGGATCAGTTCATGCTGAGGAAGAAGATCGTCCTGAGTTTCAGTTGAAAAAATATGATTACTTTGGGCATGGTAAGGTTGATCTTCGTTTCGATTGTAGGCTATTTTGCCTTTTCCTAATACTCATATATATAATTCTTTTTGTTTGCAATCTATTGTGAGATTGAAGTTATGGGCATCTATAAGCGAGACACTTTGGTTGTTTGTCAAACATTTTTTGTTGGTGCAATCATGGGAGTTTTCTTTCTCAATCACTGTTATACAATTCTTTTATTTTACTCCTCAATATGATGTCAAATTGGAGGCTCATTAGTTCTACGGGATTTGATATTTTACTGTGAGATTGTTATCTATTTTACAATTTATATTATGAATGCGCATTCTGTGGTCCTCTTCCATGAAACTCATGAGTTTCTGTTTCATCTAACTGTTACATAACAAAAGTTAGATATCAATTTTGATTAATAGGTCTATCCTTATTTTTCTCCTGGCACTATTTTCATTTGAATATGTACTGGCACATGTTTGCATGACTAGAGTTTGATGATAAGTCCACATGTATGACAATATTAGCCTAAAATAGTGATGAAAATAGTATGGCTGGAAGAATAATTGAAATTTTCTTAACAGGTACGTCTACATTTTTTCAGCAGGGAGATGTAATTGCTTTGACTAAGGTGGCTACCCTTCTTTATTTTTAATTTGCATAATTTTTTATGACAGAATCATGCTTATTGCTCAAACTTACTAGAATGATCTCAAAATGGGCCTCTTTAACACCTGTAGTTTATATTTGATGTGATGTCTTTCTTGGCAGCTGACCTGCTTAGTGCTGCCTCATGAACATTGCACTTTACTTCAAACAAAATCTATCTGGAGTGCAGATCAAACAAATGATACATGCTCACTTGTGGAGAAAATATTGCATTTGGAACCTATAGAAGTATGCTTCTTCTCCTGGCTTTGAATTAACTATTCTTTGAGCTTGATGCTTCTACCAGTGAATTTTTTGTTTACGTTATTTCTTTGTTGATTTTAAAGGTGAATATGTTCCAAGGGATTACATTGCCAGATGCTCCAAAATTTGGGAAGGTTTTTGGGGGACAGTTTGTGGGACAGGCAAGATAAGCTTCTATCAGTATCTCATGTGTCCATGTGTCCTCTTCTCTTTTGTATGATTAATATGCTATTAAGTGAACTTCGTTCAAACATGTAGATATAGGCAGAATAGTTTTGGTGTTCTGGACATTGCTTGTAAGCTATTTTCTATGACATTTTTTTTTTATTTTATGAAACTGACAATCATGGTTACTGTCTTGGAATGATCCATGGAGATAATAGCTACTATAATATGACATTTTTTGGTTAAGTAAAATTGATTCTCACTTGGAGTTTCTGAATATCAGAGCACTATCCTTTTTCCTCTGTTTTTGATGTTCAACTAAACATGGTAAGCGTGTTCATGACAAATCAACATTGTGGTTAATAATGGTAATTGCATCACAACAAACAATATATTCTTTTCATGGGCTGTCTTATTATTTTGAATATTAATTCAATTTCTTAAACTATGTGATGAGAAATGCAGGCACTGGCTGCAGCATCAAAAACTGTTGATTGTCTTAAACTTATCCATAGTTTTCATTGCTATTTTCTTCTGGTTGGGGATCTTCACAGTAAGTATATTTCTATGAGCTTCAGGATCTTAACGGAAGCCTCTGATAGCTTGATGGAGCAACAGTTGTGAGTGAGAAATTTAATTTTTTTTTAATAGATATATACTTTTGCAGTGCCAATTATATATCAAGTTCACCGTGTACGAGATGGCAACAACTTTGCAACCAGAAGAGTAGATGCAATACAAAAGGGAAATATTGTATTTACTCTACTTGCTTCATTTCAAGTAAGTTAATTACACCTCTTAATTTGTATATATTGTGGAAATTCTGTTTCATTCTTCTTCTTCTTCTTCGTCTCCTCTCTCTCTCGCTCTCTCTCTTTTTTATTTTATTTTTTATTTTTATAGCAATAGTCTTAACATTTAAGTGGCTTCTTATTATATTGCTTATCTTGATTGTTTGTGAGGGGGCTAGAATTTTCGTTTTAATTTTTAACAGTAAGGAACGTCATTATTATATCTTATCTTGATTGTTTCTGAGGGGACTAGAATTTTCAATGTTAAATGATGATTGATTTGAAATTACAATTGAATTGAAGCTTTAGTGTCATGTTTTTCCTTATGGTAGTTATCTGCTAGTTAACCTGTGCTGAAGCATGGATTGAGGGACCTTCTGCTTAAGGTGAACAAGAATTATGTGGTTATATTGCTTAGAAGTTTGGATATATTCTCTCATTTTTGGACTTACTTGGGATGCTTTATGGAATCCATGAGAGGAACGTATCTCTCTAGCCTCATTTGCTCTAATTCTTGTGTTACTTTCAATTATAATTAACCAGTTTCTTAATCAGTAGGATCATAGTGGTTTGAATTGATTGATTTACCAATATTTTTTGGTGTTCACTTCTGTACTTTTTTCATACTAAGACCTAGCTGATGTGATATGTGCTTATTGCTCACCTAAATTATGTGCTCTTAACATACTCAAGTTTTACATGTGGAAGGACTGGTTGACATGTATCATTGTGCATGTGACATTGGTTTAATTTTACAGAAAGAAGTAAAGGGGTTTGAACACCAGCAAACAGCCATGCCATCAGTGACACCTCCAGAAATGGTGATATGTGCTTAGATTAACATGCGTCAGTTTATTGCTAGCAAGTGGTATTGAGCCTTGGTGTTTTGCAGCTGCTGTCATTGGAAGAGATACGTGAGAGACGCATAGTTGATCCTCGCCTTCCTAGGTATGATATCAATTAATTTTGTCATAATTTTCTGCTCTAAAAATACATTCCTATGCCCCCCACGGCCCCGCACCTCACATACCCACTTTCATGTGCATGGGTGCACCATCATGTGCTTAATTTGCTTTAAGGAAATGTTAATGATTATCTAATTTTATGTTATATTGGGTTTTACTCAAATAGCCAGTGCAGCCCATCTCTGTGGACGTGCCTTGTCCTATTGTTCTGTGCCAAGATCTATCTTAAATTAGGTGTTATTTTACAATGATTGTTTCAGGAGTTACCGAAACAAGGTTGCCACATCAGAATTTGTCCCTTGGCCCATAGAGATGAGGTTTTGTGACCCTAACAATAACACTAATCAGACTAAATCTCCTCCGAGGTTAGACTGCTTTGCTTGTTTTGTTTTCTAAGTGTATCTTTTCAAATCACTGAGTTATATATCACTTTTTGCTGTTTTTTTATGCATTCACGTCTCTATCTTCTTTAAATATGTTTCAATTTTATTACAGTTTGAAGTACTGGTTCAGAGCAAAAGGAAAACTTTCTGATGACGAGGCTTTGCATAGGTAAGGTTCTCCTTTAGATTCAACATGCTTCCAATTTTCTTGTCACTTACACCCTAAGAGTTATGGGTAACCTGAAAATTTAGCAAAACCTAGATAACAAGGCTTGTATTTTCTTCTTCCACTTATATTTATATAGTTGCAATCTTTCTTGCATTTATCAGTATAGTTTATCTAAATCTTGCTCTGTGTGGCATGGTCATGATGATGATGCCCTGGTAAGGGTCCATATTTCCCTTCTTGTAATTTAATTATATGTTTGTTTTCCAGATGTGTGGTAGCCTTTGCTTCAGATCTATTATTCAGTTCAGTGAGTTTGAACCCTCACCGTAAAAAGGGTTTGAGAATGTCTGCTCTCAGTCTGGATCACTCGTAAGTACAGCTTCGGTAATCCTATAAACGATTTTTAGGCTAAGGATTTTTTTAATCCAACTAAAATATAATTATGTTAAAAGATGACTAAGCATGGACTTCAGTGGCAGACTGACTGCTTTAAAGCTGAGTTACAGCAGTTGGCTTAACAATGAAATTGAAAAGGATAGCCAGCTTATCATTATCCTCTTGTTTGATTTGAGAATATTGTAGCACAAATTGCATTTAATTTGGTTTCCAAGTGAATCTCTTCTGGCTGGAAGGTTACTGTGAAATAGATGCAATCTATCAGTGATCTTTTAGTCATCAAGCTTGTATAATTAAAACAACAGAAAGTCACTTAAAGGTGAATGTTCTCTCCCTAAACCATATATTTATTGCCATTCTGAAATAATACCCCTGTCACAGGATGTGGTTTCACCGATCGTTTAGAGCTGATGATTGGTTGTTGTTTGTGGTAAGGGACAGACTACAATTATTTACATCTTTGCTTCTTTTTCCGCCCTCTTCTTAAATCCATTGGTTTAACATTTTGTATCTTACAGATTGTGAGCCCTATTGCTTGCAATGGACGGGGCTTTGTTACAGGAGAGATTTTTAATAGAAAGGAAGAGGTATTACAAATGTTATTGATATCATGTGTTTCATTTCACCCAACTTGATGTTGTCATAGCTAAATTATGCATTTTTTGTTGTACAGCTTGTTGTAACAGTGACTCAAGAGGCTTTACGCAGCACTCCTAGGACCCCAAATTTAGCATCCGCATCAAAGTTGTGAACACAATACAAGAATGTTGTAATAAGCAGAGCCATTTTGCTTTGTGTTTTGCATTTTTATTAAAGCTCTTCATGTAACGCTTTAATATGGCTTTAAACAAAATGCTAATATCTAATATTACGAGGGGTACGCCGATTGAAGTATTTTATAAAGCTCTAGATGAGAAAATTTACTCTAGTGTGGAATTAGGTTCAAATTCAACTGGCACACATTCTTGTGAAATTTATGACCCTTGCTGAAACTACCAGAAATTGCACACAAATCCAAACGTTGAAGATTCTTTTGTCATCGATGGGAAGATTTATATCTGCTGTGGTACATCTATTTTAAATTCTGAGGTTTATGCGTCTGTTTATGAGCCATCAAGCAGTAGGTACCTGTTGGGATCAGTCAGATAGATACCTGGTTTTGTGCGGTTCTGATTCTATCAATGAAATTTTGATCCGAGCAGCAAGACTATCGTTCACCAACATTCGCAAGCTATTTAAATTATATCAACAATACTTCGTACACGAAATAATGAATACAACCATGATTACAAACCTGGAACCCAAAGGATTCTCTAATAGTGGCACCACAGCTCACCCTGATCTAATTGCTAGTATACGTGCTCCTTAGTGCTGTGTCCTGCATGACAAAGAAACCAATATACAAAGAGAAAAGAGACGGTGCTGAAAAAGAAATTGGCATGATGATTGTTACCATCAGGTTTCTTAAGTTATAGAACTTACCAACAAGGGGGCAACCGAGTTATTCTCATCAGAATGCATACATTACATTTGAGCTGCTTTTACCACTATCAAAAAATACATTATGTTACACATCAAATGTGATGCTTTTTATAATTACAATACAGTGATAGCTCCCTAGCTCTGTTAGCAGTCCCTCGCTTACTGAACTGCGATACAAGGGTTCATTGTACAAATCAAAATGGTCGGTCACCAGAAAGAGCCTTGCCATTCCCCTCTGAGCTAACACCTACTAAAATCAAGCTACTAAAGATGATTTGGTCAGCTATGCCTTTTCTTTTTAAAAGCAGAATGTATGATTCCATTGTAGGAATCTAGTTCATCGATTCTAGAAATACATTCTTTCATCCTCTTCAGAACTGTTGGCATCATAGCAACGTTATTGGATATCTTAGCTTTAAGCATATGTATTTTTTTGGCCGTCTTCTGCTCTTCTTTTACAGGTGTTGTCCCCTTACTTGATTCAACATGTTCACTTGAATCTGTAAAATGGTGAATTTGTCAAGGCCTTAATCGGTACAGGTAAGAGTTTGATACTGTAGGAAGAGAATTAAAGCTTTGAAAACAAACAAACATAGGCCATATTTTCTTTCCTATGAAGGAAAATGAAGGGAGCAATAGGAACAAAAGATGACAAGAAAATCGAGAGATCGAAGAACAAAGTTGACAGTCATTCCTACCACTACCACCGAGTTTGTTACAAAAGCATTCTGCAACTAAATACTTTCCATATTAGAGACATGTCATTTTAAATATATCATCAAGTACAACCAAAAACAAACAAGTAGACATGAAAGATGTATTAAGCACTGATGACTATCCAATATTCACCAAGTTGTGACCCAGTAGGATAAGACAACCCTAATAATGATGATAATCTCTCTAGTAAATTGTTAGATGGTCCAATGTCCGAATAACATCCCCATAACCATACATGCTAGACACAGATATAATCAGACCTAACCTAGAGTGACTTAAGAGCACATTAAATTTAATGTTTGTCATTTTTAAAGCTCTACTTTAATCATCCCCATTATATTATTTAGTATTTAGATAAAAAATACAAGGTCAAAACATGTCCATCTGAGCATAATTTATATAAGGAATCTCTCATTTAGTTGAAATTAATTAACATTAATAAATCCAGAAACTGTATCTCCCACTCTTTTTAGTCAGTTAATTCCATTAAAAATTTAACCCATTGCATTTTACTTCTACTGAACAATACTTCAATTTACGGGTGGATTTGAGCCAAGTTCGAACAAGGGCCAGTTCAAGCTTAGCTTTCTCGAGCTTGTGAACAGTAACGCCGGAGAAAGAAAAGAGTCACCAAAGAAGAAAAAAATTGTCAGTGAGGTAAGCTCTGGTGCAACAATGTTGGCAAGATGTCATTCTCTAGCCGAGCTCAAGCTTGATGAGCTGATCTTGCTTCAGCTTGAGTCCAGCTCATTTCAGCTGAACAGCTAGGGCTTGGCTTGAATTCACCCCTATTAATTCAATTTTAATTTACGGCTAACCAAGACACAAGTGCAAACATTCCCCAAAAGCAACTGGGGCAAGAACTTCCCACTTGAAATTCCCAAGAGGAAGACAAAACAAATCGGTCCTGTTCTTTCTACAGCCAATGTACAGAACATAAAATTTCCTTTAGAAATGCAGAATATGGAAAAAAAACCAACTCAACTCTGCTATACATCCAAATCACCACAGAACACTTCAATAACTTAATTTTCTCAGAAACCGAACAGATCAAAATTCGACTTCAGAGAAAAATACTAGCTACTCATATACTCACGTAACAAACACTTATATCAAGTTTTACACCCACATAATTAAATTAATGTCGCAGTAAATTTAAAAACCCTAGACTGAAAACGTACCCGGGTTATGGTCTCCGGAGGGTTCAGGCTCTGACCCAGGTCCAAACCCGGGCAAAACTGGTCTTTGAGAAGAAAGAATCGAGGCAAATGTGTTCTTGAGCTCATCCGGAAGTGTTGCTCTATATTCTAGAATCTTTTGCGCCATTTGCTTCACATCTGATTCCAGCTTCTCCAGGTCTTCTTCTTCGGGTTTGGATTCTCCGAATCCACATTCTGCACACCTAATATCCACTCGGGTGTCTAGGGTTTTCGTTGGATCGTTTAAAGCCATGTGTGAATTGAGGTAGATGAAGGGAAAAGTAGATTCTGATTTTTGGAGGGTTTTTTGGACGTTAGGGTTTTGAAATTTGAAAATTGCGAGTGATAATCCCCCAAAAAGAAATACGATCGGTTGCGCGCGGGCAGGGTGGCCCGCATTACGTTATTTTTTTAAGGCCAAACGCCCCATTCCCACCCAAGCTTTCCTTAACTAACAAGTTTCACCCATATACTTTTAATAAGCCAATTACCTACCCTTGATCAAAGCCAAATGGATATTTTTTTCATTTTGAATAAAAATTAAAAAATAAATATTTTTAAAAAAATTAAAATATAAAATAATAATTAAAATTTAATAAATTAATTAAAACTTAAAAAAAACAACCCTAGTCACCAGTAATATTATCGATGTTGGTGACTATCGTTAATATAATCACATACTCGAAAATGATTATTTAGTTCCATTAACAATCGAATTTAGTTGTCTTGATGGTGGAAACGATTAGATTTGACCGCCAAAAATCTAGTTCAAAGACCAAATATGACCTCCTCTGCCATTAGACATGGTCGGAAGCGACAGGTTTCAGGTATTCAATCCGTTTTCAGTCTTCTTCGATAGCAGAAATAGTCAAATCTAATCGTCTCTACTAGATTTTTGACAAGCAGATTTGGTTGCTTCTAGTATTGAAGCGGTCAGATCCGAAAGTTAATAAAACCAGATGACTCCTTTTGACTATTTGGTTATGTCAACGACGACCATTATTATGGGCGATATTGTTGATAGTTGTAGTTGTTTTTCCAAATTTTTATTTTATTTTTAAAATTTTTATTTTATTTTTATTATTATTTTAATATTAATATTATTTTTTTAGGGAAGATATTTTAGTCTTTTCAAGAACTGGGGGGTACTTGGCATTTTTAAATTTTATGCGCGGGGTCTTTCGTTTAAGGAAACCCTGGATGGGACTTAGGAGTTTGGCCTATTTTTTAAACGTTTTCCCCCGCTACGAAAGCGTACATGTTTCCCGGCCTATGATCCGTTCTTACACATTCAGGATTCAACACCATCAGAGTTTTTATACCATAGCTGTCCATTTAAAAAAGGGTCAGGATATTATATATATCATTTTCAAATACCTAAACAGCGTCGTTTTATAGCAGATATAAGAGGAAAAAATCCAAGACAGCGTCGTTTTCGCACATATCCAATGCAGCATGTTTGGCTTAGCGTAACGGCTATATCTAAACCTTATCCCTCTACATATCAGAAATGAAAATATGGAAAGCCGTTTGGTTCGTCAGAGTAAAACAAATTTTCTCTTTTCTTCGTTTTTACAGGAACGATCAAGCAGATTAACGCCTATCATAATGTTTGTCGATCGGAGAAACCGAGGCGATGATTTTTATCTCATAATTATTCCAAATTTCAGACGAATAAGACAAAAATTGGCTTCGTTGAGTCCAAGCTCGATGAAGACGTGTTTCGTTTATTCATTTTTATTTAACTGTCATTGCTACTGCCATAAACTTTCACGCTTTGATTGACTTCAGCGACATCGAATATCTTTCACACTATTTGAAATCAAGATCTCGGTTTTTGGGTTATGGAAGAATTCAGACCTCCATCTCTGCCTTCAGAGGTAAACTTGTAATTAATCACGTGCTTCTAATTTTAATCTGTAATTTGAATTTGTTCGTTTGTGAAAAAAAATAATGTTATTGGCCCAAAAAATCAGGAATATTTACTGAAAAGTGCAAGATTTTTGTGCCCTTTAATAGAATATGATGGCTCTTGAACTATTAGATTCTTATATTTTGTAGAAACAAAGCTATTAGAGTCTTCTATTATTTTCCTTTAGGCTGTTGTTGGATGAATATATATTGTAGTTTTTGATGCATGTAAACTTCTAATTTATTATGTGCTTCTAATTTTAATCTTTTATTTGAATTTTTTCGTTTTTTGTAACAAATAATGTTACTGACAAAAAAAAAATAAATCAAGAATATTTACTAGAAAGTGCAAGATTATTGTGTCCTTTAATTGAATATGACGGCTTTTGAACTATTAGATTCTTATATTTTGTAGACGCTAAACTATTAGAGTCTTTTGATATCTCTCTTTAGGTGGGTGTTGAATGATTATATATGTTAGTTATTGATGCATAATATCTACCAGAGGATGAAGCCAGAAAAGTTTGACTCGGATGGTCCATATCGGCTGCTTTATTGTTCAAGTAAAGGGTATAGAGCAGGGGTGTTACAGGAGTTAGAGAAAGGCGTTGAACCCAATGTAGCCGACTATGACAAGAGAACAGCTCTTCATTTAGCATCAAGTGAAGGACGGGCTGAAATTGTTCTTTTACTTCTCGAGAGAGGAGCAGATGTCAACTCTTTAGATCGCTGGGGTCGCACTGTATGTCTCAATTCATATCTTTCTTTCACTTTTATGATATCATAGACTTTATGTGTGTCTTGGTAGTTTCCAATTGGCCAAAGGACATTTTCCCACCCATAGTTTGAGGCTGCCACAAATTCCCACCTGCTTAAGTTTAAAAACCCGAACTCCCACCCCTCACCAATTTTTTTATTATTATTTTATTAAAATTACTAAATTACCCTTTTAAAAATTAAAAATTTATAATAAAAATATAAAATAATTTTAAAATAATATAAAATATTAAAAAAATTTAAATTTTCTTTTTTAAAATTTGGAAATTCAAAAAATCTAGCAGCCACCGCCATCGGCACCGGCGGCGGTGGCTGCCCATAATAGAACCAGGTGGCCATTTCCGACCACCTGGTTCCAGGGGAGACCAGATCTGGCCTCCCCGTTTGGTGGAGGCGGCCAAATCGGTCACCTCCAGTTTCGGAGTAGGCGGCCAGATCTGGCCGCCTCCGCCCGAAATAAAGGTCGGAAATGGCCAGTGGGGCCAAGGCCGACCCTTTACGGCCGTTTTCGGCCTTTATTTCGGCCGGAGGAGGCCAGATCTGGCCGCCTTCTCCGAAACTGGAGGCGGCCGATTTGGCCTCCTCCACCGAACGGGGAGGCCAGATCTGGCCTCCCCTGAAACCAGGTGACCGGAAATGGCCACCTGGTTTTATTATGGGCTACCACCGCCGCCGGTGCCGGCGGCGATGGCTGCTGGGTTTTTGAATTTCCAAATTTTTAAAAAAATAATTTAATTTTTTTAATATTTTATATTATTTTAAAATTATTTTATATTTTTATTATAAATTTTTAATTTTTAAAAGGGTAATTTAGTAATTTTAATGAAAAAAATAAAAAAATTGGTGATGGGTGGGAGTTCGGGCTTTTAAACTTAAGCGGGTGGTAATTTGTCCCAGCCTCAAACTATGCGTGGGAAAATGTCCTTTGGCTTTTCCAATTCTGTCTGTAAGTCAAGTCGTTAGTGGCTAAAATGGGATTGGCTCCATTTCTGCTGCAAACCTCCAGAATAGAAATGCAAGCTACCATTTACCAGATAAAATATCATTGTAGGAGGCTTAGAAGTGATATGATATTCTTTTCAGCCACTGTCAGATGCCCGCAGCTTTGGTCACGAGATGATTTGCAAGATATTGGAAGCTGGAGGTGGAATAGATCCGGTACTTATTTTTATCAATGCATATGCAGTTGTGTATAAATTTATATCTATCATAGTGTTAAAAGAAAATCATTCTTCTGTGCCACCTATTTGTTTTGCTTTAATAAGCTCACCACGAACTTTGTATGTATATTTGCCTAAACAACATTCTGTGTTTTATGTATAACCTGTAAGATGCTTTTCATCAGTGACTAGTTTTGCACCCTGCCTCATATCATCTGATGGTTTTCTTTCTTTTTCTGTTTAATACTTCAAATTTTGATGGAAAACGAATTTTCACTTTTCCTCTGCACTGAAATTTATTAAGTTCAGTGTAGAGAAGGTTGGATAGGCATCTTTGCATGCCTTAGTCATCATGGGAGTACATCAGTGGAAACACCTATTTTGCAAGGTTCACTAGACTAATTTTTTCTTTCATACTTGTGTAATTTAAATCCCTTTTCTATTTTATCTTGAGACAGGTGGGGCTTGACTCCCGGATTCCTTGCTATGCAATTGATCACAATGAAGTGGACATGGATGAAGCAATACTTATTGGACAAGTAATTTCTTATTTTAATTTCTATGGAAGATTTCAAGTGAGGGCACCTTAAAACTTATTTTGATACTGCTTCATCTGAGCAATTGTAATTCTCTTAACTTTCTGTATTGTAGGTGATTCTTTACCTATAACTAACTTTTGAAGAATTGCAGGGAGCATATGGTGAAGTTTATCTAGTCAAGTGGCGTGGCACAGAAGTTGCAGCAAAAACTATTCGGTCTTCCATTGCATCAAATCCAAGGGTGAGGTGAGTTTCATTTTCATTGTAATGTAACAAGTACTTTCCTTCCTCTACTTCTCACTTCTTTCTTGTCACTCTAACTTTATATTCTGTGTAACATATGCCTCTTTTTTCTTTTTTTTTTCAATAGAACACCGGTCTTCTGACTAAAGTCTGGCAGGTGGAAGTAGTTTTGGCTGTTTGCCCCTTTTTCCTTCTTGTGGTTTTTATGTAATTTGCTCTGAGTGAAAGGCAGATATGTTATAGAGAGTTAATAAACTCAGTGCTCTTCATTTCTTGGAGGAAAATGCGGTTATACGCCTGAATCTTTTTGAAATTCTAAATATTTGTTATTCCAGCATACTTGGAAATTGAACTCTCTAGATAGTTTTTTCCTTTTTTCTTTTAGTGCTAATAGCATTTATTGAACCTAGAAATGATTTATGCTTTCATTCATGTAAATTAGTGTTCAAATAGTATGTATACAAAATAATCATTCTGTTTGAGATTTCCCTTTTCAGTAATAACAACTTTGTTGGTGTTTGTAAGTTTCTAATAAGATTAGTGATTGTGAGATTTGAGCTATGGTTTGCTAGTTTGACATGACTAGTTAAGTTTTAACTTTTTGTCTCTGTGCCTTAATATCTAACAGGAGTTCTTTCATGAAGGAATTGTTTTTGTGGCAAACATTGCGCCACCCTAATATAGTGCAGTTCCTTGGTGTCCTAAAGCATTCCGAGCGCTTAATTTTTCTTACAGAGTATCTTCGCAATGTGAGTTTTGCATTTACACTATGTTTTATAAGTACATATTTTGCAAGTGCCTGATTTCTCTTTCTTCTGAATGTGCTAGGGAAGTTTGCATGATATATTAAAAAAGAGAGGGAGAATAGATCCACCAACAGCAGTTTCTTATGCTTTAGATATTGCAAGGTACATTTTCCCAACACTTTTGATACTGAATTTTTTTTTGTAGAAGTTTTGACTTTGGCATCAATTTTATTAGTAAGTTATTGATGACTTTTCCTATCTATGAAAACATGATACATGGCCTGAATAATGCATGGATGGTCTAACATGCAAACCATATCATATGAGTTTGAATATGATACGTGGCCTGGTGTGTGCATCATCATGTTCTGCTTCCCACAAAATTTTTTAAAAATTTCAAAGCGTTGTTGAAATTTGTGGATGATAGATTAAGTTTTTTTTTTTTTTTTTTTTTTTTAAATTCTCATGCTCTTTGTTTTATGCAACTGTTTAATGTATTATCTTTACTGCTTTTATATTAGGGCTGGATTCAAATCAAATATATTCGGATTTATTTTTGAGTTCGGTTTGAACGAGTCTGAAACGAACTGTACAAACCCGAACACGAACATGAACCAGAATTTAAATTAAAAATTTTTTAATTATATTTTATTAATTATTTATATTAATTATAATTTTTAATAAATATAAATACGAATTATATGAACAGAATACGAATACAAATCGAATACGAATTGAATTATACGAACCGAACACGAATACGAACTTTACTATAAAAATATTCGACGAACACGAATCCGAATCTAAGCAGTACTAACAAGCTCGAAAACGAACATATGTCTGTTCACGTTCAGTTCGGCTTGAATCCAGCTTTATCTTATATCCATATTGAGTTATTAATTCATTTCTTGAAATTAGATATATGGCCTTGGTGTGTGATTCAACATACTTAATACTGGTTTTGAATTATGTCCAATCATAATGATCTCTCATAGTTGTAAGAAAGGACATCTCTAAAATGTTGTCCCTGATTATATTTAGTTCACTCCTTAAATATTGAATTTTTAGTGATTCATAATTTTACTTGACATGCTTGGAATATGTCATATTAGTTGTTTCTGGCTCTACCTTGCTTTTGCGTAAACCAAATGCATGTAACCTGTTATTAATTCCTATTATGAATTGCTGTTTTCTGAAACCTTGTAGAGGAATGAACTATCTCCATCAGCATAAACCACATGCTATAATACACCGTGATTTGACACCAAGGTATTACGATTTATATCTTTCAGTCAATGGCACATCAAAAGTTCATAAAGTTTGATAAATTTTATATGTGGGGTCATTAAAAATTTTCAGCCAAGCCTTTGACTAGATTTGATTTAAACAATTTCTGGATTCACTGAATTTTCTCATGTTCCTCCCTTTTTGGGAGTCGCAGCAATGTGTTACTAGGTGAAGCAGGGCGCCTCAAGGTGACAGACTTTGGATTAAGCAAAATTGCACAAGAGAAAGATTCATATGGTTACAAAATGACTGGAGAAACTGGTTCATGTAAATTTTCTTACTCCATTGAAAGTTTATGCTATATATATTATCTCTAACTGGTTGCTTAGAGCTGCTGTATAACATGTGCCAGATCGGTACATGGCCCCCGAGGTTTATCGTCGTGAATCTTATGGGAAGAGCGTTGATGTGTTCTCCTTTGCAGTAATTGTGTATGAGGTAACTTATCTATTGGAAACTCATAGATAATATCAAGTATCATGTGTTCCAATAAAGCAAGCAGATTAGCAGTTATGATTTTGCATTTAATATGTAGGTGTTTTGTGTGTGGTTCATTACAGATGTTTCAAGGGGGACCAACTAATAGAGCAGAAACCGGAATAGAGATTGCTGATAGGCGAGCTTATGAAGATTCCAGACCGCCTCTCTCATCAACTTTATACCCTGAACCTGTCAAGGCGTAAGTTCTATTAGATGACTTACATGAATCTGATAACAGGCTTTAATATAGACAATTATCGCATATGGCAATGCTGTGTTGAGCCTTATAAGAATTGTGATAGAGACATGGATTGGGATGGACTTGTAGTTTTTGGGACTGCAATCCTACAAAACGTTGATTTGCAGGCACAACTGTCAAGGCATAGCCTACATAACTTTGTTTGAGAGACAGTTATCACTAATGCAAGATGAAGTTGATTCATGATATCTACAATTTATAAACTCATAAAATCAACTTTGTGACATTTATCACAAACTGTCAAGGCATAGCCTACATAATTCCTTTGGTGATGGTTTTCAATTAGAACTGGCATGCCAAATGACTAATTTTGTTCTAAACTGCTATTGTTTAAATTAGGCTTCTCCGGGATTGCTGGCACAAAAATCCAGATTGTCGGCCGACATTTGAAGAAATAATCTTGCGGCTTGAGAATATCCAAGAAAGTTTGGATAAGAAGAAATTCAAGCCATCATCAGGCTGTGATTGTGCCATCTTATAAGACGAATTGAATAGCAGTTACCAACAATTATATGTCTTATTTTCTTTTTTATTGATTGCATTGTATGTCTTCGCTTTGGCACATTAATTTTCTTTCTCTGTTTTAACTTATACCTTCAGTGAACAATAGCTTGGAGAAGATCAATCACAAGTTTGTACAAAAATATGGGGGATTATATTGACATAAGATCTTTTTTTTTTTTTTTGTAGCTAGTTGAACTTGGACTGTTCTGCTTCAGATGATTTTGTGCATTTGTTCAACTGCTGTGTTCAATACATTGACAGTTTGACAAGTCACTTTATCTATTTTTTTTTTTTCATCGTTAATTAGGGGTCATAATTTAGTCCAAACCTTCCTTTTTGAGTATGACTTTGTAAAAAGTTAAAAATAGTTTAAAATTTTGAAAAATATATAATATAACATATTAGTAAGAATATATAAGTAAACTCGTTAAGGATTTTGTAAAAATATAACTAAAATTTAGATTTTGTATTGAATTTTGAAAGCCTGGTGGATTGATTTGTTCTGTTAATTCTACTAATCGGTGAGTGTAAACTCAATCCAATCGTTTATCATAATAGATTGTTTCATGAGTTATAAAATGTTAGCTAAAAAGATGGTCTTCTCCAAAAAGCTTCACGCCTCAAGCTTTTCCACAGCTCCAAGTCGTATGTAGTCTTGCTAAGGTTCCGATACTTAAAGCTTCTGTCCGCATCTTAAGTTGGGTTAACATGGCGTAGAAGAACTTAAATGTATTCAATTCTGTTATGGATGAAAATCACCAAAAGAAAACCTAATTACTTGTTGAAAGTTCAAACTCAAGATTGCAAAATTTACTCAATTCTCTTTTGTGTTGAATTATCTACCAACCTCATATTCTTGGTATATATCTGCCACTGTAAGGAACCCTAATTATCTTTTGGACCAAATTTTGTAACTGTTTTTTTATTCATCCACCTTATGCTTTTAAGGCCAAAGGACAATTTCCCACTCATAGTTTGAGGCGGGGACAAAATCCCACCCGCTTAAATTTAAAAGTCTGGATTCCCACCCATCACCTATTTTTTTATTAAAAATAATAAATATGCAGTAATAATCAGAGGTATTTTTGTTCTTTTAATATTAAAATTTTATAAATTAATAAAATAAATTTTATATAAATATAAAATTTTAAAAAAATTTTAAAAAAAAATTTAAAAAATTTAGAATTTCAAAAAACCTAACAGCCACCGCCGTCGACACCGGCGGCGGTGACCGCCCATAATAGAACCAGGTGGCCATTTCCGACCACCTGGTTCCAGGGGAGGCCAGCCGACCCTTTACGGTCGTTTCCGACCTTTATTTCGGGCGGAGGAGGCCAAATCTAACCTCCTCCTCCGAAATTGGAGACGGCCGATTTGGCCGCCTCCACCGAACGGAGAGGCCAGATCTGTCCTTCCCTAGAACCAGGTGGCCGAAAATAGCCACTTGGTTCTATTATGGGCGGCCACCGCCGCCGGTGCCGGCGACGGTGGCTGCTGGGTTTTTTGAAATTCTAAATTTTTTTAAAATTTTTAAAATTTTTTTTAAAATTTTTATATTTAAAAATTATTTAATATTTTTATTATAAATTTTTAATTTTTGAAAAGGTAATTTAGTAATTGTAATAAAATAATAATAAAAAAATAAGTGAGGGGTGGAAATCCAGGCTTTTAAACTTAAGCGGGTGGGACTTTGTCCCCGCCTCAAACTATGGGTGGGAAATTGTCTTTGGCCTGTAAGCAAGATACTTGTTGCTAAATTACCTAAAAAAAAGGATACTTGAATGACAGAAGAGAAATTTGAAGATAGGGCAGGTTGAGGTTCTCAAATCGTCTGGGTGGTGTAGTTGGTTATCACGCTAGTCTCACACACTAGAGGTCCCCGGTTCGAACCCGGGCTCAGACATTGTAATTGCGTTTTGTAAGTTTTTTTATCCTCTTTTTGATGCCTTGCTTAGTGAGTGTGTGTTTACTTCCTGAATTTTGATTTCAGATTTCTCCCAAAGATGCAAATTCAAAGACTTCCATTTCCTCTTTGTCCCCTCGTATATTTAACTCTTCTTTATCCTCAACACAACATCACCCACCAAACTTGATCTGAGTCCAACTTCAAAAGCTGGGCTTTGTAATTCACTTAAAAGGATATTCAAATCACTTGTTTGAGAAAATATGGTGGCTCAATTCGTGTCAGGTGTGGAGTGGGCAGCCTCACGCTGAGCAGCTGAGGTAACCCCACTTTTCTTTTATCGTTTTTGTTTGCACCAACAATTGCTCTGAACTTCCGTAGAATGCAG
Source organism: Anacardium occidentale (assembly GCA_026122585.1). Lineage (NCBI taxonomy): Eukaryota > Viridiplantae > Streptophyta > Magnoliopsida > Sapindales > Anacardiaceae > Anacardium > Anacardium occidentale. Next base: position 507,070 of record JAJEJH010000031.1, read on the forward strand.
GGTAAGAATATTAAAACAAGCAAGTGTACGGTAGTTCACTGGATTTGAGAAGAAATTATGCTGACTTGAAATGATTCAGAGAGGGTATTGAACAAAGTTTGATGCAAAAGCTCATGTGGAAGTTTTGCCGATATGAGCTGAAGGAGATGGTAGAAATGCACTTGGCCTACTAAATAGTTTTCAGAAAATATTAGCAGTGAAGAATATACAGCCTAAGATATTCAGTTAGAGCATCATGTTTCAGGGATACCTTTGGTATGGATGATTAGAGCCCATGGACACATAATGCACCAGCTCCTGGTTTAATGTTGGAGTTGGAAATGATAATGATAATGGCTTAATGCCCTACATTCAAAATGCCAATCAGAAGCAGTGACTGCCCAAATGGCATTGTAATAATTTATACAGATAACTTTATGAAATTTACGAATTTAGTTTATATACAACAAAAATGATATTTCCTGGTTACCTCACTTCATACACACAATTAAGGTCCAGATATCAGCTGTAATTTGTCATCTGGAGTGGAAGAGAGGTAACTCCAAGCTTTTGACAATATGGAAGTACTTAGGCAGCTTATTCTGTAGTGTGAAGATGTTGATTGGCTTTCCTGTCTACTTCACGAGTTAGGCCAACCATTATGTGAATGCTCAAAAGAATGACTCGTTCTCTTTGCAGTAATCCGTGCTTGAATAATTTTCTGAGTTGTAGCTGCTTCCTCAATGTTGCTCTGAATATGATTGCAAGGTTCATCCAGAGCTAACATCGGAAAAGGTTCCTCAATAAGTAGGCCAACCTACAGAAATAAACTATCATATTCATATTCATGTTTGATGCACAACATATGCCATATATCTTCTGAATCGCACGACTGATTGCAAGTCATCCTGTTGCATATTTGCCACAAACGGGTTTGGTTTGCCACAAAAATAAGTTATGAGGATGAATGGCACAAGAAATCTATTTGGGCTTACATGGGCAAGATGCATGCAAGAGAATGCGAAACCATTTCGACTTTAAAGCCGGTCACTGCTATTTTACTTTTATCTTGAAGCAGCCTTGCCAATTCAGTGTTGTAGGAAGTCAAATGCAAGTCAATACAAACAAATTGGAAGTAACATAAAATGTTAAGCTGAAAATTGAATTAGAGATCATAGGAGTAAAATTAAAACTAGTGGATGCAGTAACATCTAGATATGACGGCAAAGAAAAAGACATACGTACTTCTTCTATGCAGAACAGAGATGCAGCACTGATAAAAGTAGCAGGAACCACCATCCAATGGCAATCATCCCAAAGTATGATTGGAAGAGTGAGATGCCAGAGGACTAGAAACCTTGATGTCAAGCGAGTGTATGAGAGAGGGATAGGAATACCCATGAGTTGTTCACACATACCAATTCCTTCATGAAAGCAAGAGATCTTTGACTCCTGCACCGTTATGAAAATTTTGATAGGAGAACACGTGGTTCACAACCCCTATCTGCTCAATTATTAAAGAAAAAGTTTCCCTAGTTGGTTTTTAAGAATCAACAATATTTTTTTATGAAACTATACAGCCAAAACATAAACCACATGCACGAAAATCTGAGAATTTATGTAAAGCAAGAAGAAAGATACCAACACAGTTCTCTTTGATTCCTCTAAATTTAGCAATCGGAGGCTTTGGGATATGAATTCAATAATGCAGCGCGGCCGATGCTTTGATCTAAGTACTACTGCCAAATCATCTCCATCAAGCAAAGTTTTGAGATCTCTTTCTATGTCTGATCCATAAATCACATGACACTGCACAGGCCAAAAAAACAAAAGAACATTCAGCTGTATTACCAACTGTATCCGAATTTATGATACAGAACCATATGCCAAGGTATAATTTTTTCACCAGAAAATTCAAAGAAGACACAGAAGAATAAAAGTCTAAATAGAGGATGAATCTGCCAACTCAATTCAGTCCTTTTGACTCAATTTTACTGAACCATATAGTCACATCAGCCCTTCCAATTTCCATCGTCAGCACCACCGAAAACATTAGAATCTATAAAAGTTCCATTAGAAGCAACACAAAAGTGCATCCAAGATGTTGCTGAAGACTCTCTCTAGACTAAGGAGATACTATTTCACAAGTTCTAGATTCTCTTTCCCTTCATCCTTTCATAGAGAAGAAAAAAACTTCAAATGACTCAAAAGAGTCACGACATCCTCAAGTCTTCACCTTCTCAATTACTAAAACCAAGCAGGTAATACGCAGAAAATATCAAGAATTAATGCATTACCCCACGACTAACAACGGCATTACGAGCGACCGGGAAAGCCATAATATAGCGCAAAAGCAGGTCCTTAATAGATTCATTAGTTGAATCAGCAAAGCTAGAAATGACCATACTAGCAAAATCATTAGTTCCTGCAACGACCTTAGTCCAAGCCTTGCTCCCTTCCTCATACCTCGAATACGAAGCCTCAGTCCTAAACACCAAAAGCAGCGCCAAAGCCGGAGCGGTCAACTGATACGGCAACGAAGAAGCTCTTAGGACGGGGAAGAAGCCGGGCAACAAATGCATGTCCGCAGCAGAATTGTAACTCGCAATAACCACGGCCACCGAAGTGAAAGCAATCACGGGAGGGATCAACGAAAGTATAACGCGAGAAGATAAGCTTGAAAGTAAATGCCTGATGTGACGCAGTGAGCTTCTATGATTCACCCATTTTTCGTGGTTGTACAACGATCTCTTTTGTTGCATCCCACGCTCTTTCACGCGGTCAGCCCAGTCAGGGATGGCGCGAAGAATTTAATTTACTTCTATGGTTTTAAAGGAAGATTCTGATTCAGATTGCGAGGAAGAGATGGCTTTGAAGGTAAGAAGTTTAGTGGATTTGGCGGGAAAAGTGAGGATAGCATATATCTTGATAAGGAGTTTAGGGATAAAGTTGGAAGAAACTGAAAGTTTGGTAGGTGGATTCATTGGATTTGAAGATTAGGGTTTGAAGACTAGGGCTTGAACTTGAAGAGACGAAGAAGAGAAGCAGTGAACATGTTAAGGTTTTGATTGGCAACGGTTGTTTCATATTTGTACACATGTTCAAATTTAATAAGTTGGATCAAATGTTTTGAGTTTTTCTTTTACTGCATGAAAACAAAATATTTGTCACAGACCTTTCCTTGTCGTCCATCACAGCTATTGTACTTAAATGAGCATTCTCGCGGATGATCTCATTGATCTCGCTGTCCTTGACCTGTTTGCATTGTTGATACGTGATCGAGACTTCAAAAAGAGATGAAAGAGCCAGAAGCTCATTATTCCCCCAACGATACATGATACATATTATACAAATTCGGATAAAAATAGAAATCATTTGTATAAAATGAAATGTATATTAGGGTTTATTTTGAAATGGTCATTATCAAACCTCAAATGTCCATCAAGTCAATAAACACCAACTTATATTATTTCAGCAAGATGTAAACAATCCTAAATGTTTCCTACAGAAAAATGAAAAAAGATGAACTTGGTTGGATATTACAAACTTCCACATATTCACAACAGCCATAGAAACCTACTTAAAAAGTTGATACATAACCTAACTTCTTATATCCTAATGATGTCCCTTGGCACCTCCGGAGCTCGGCTCTTCTGTCTGGTTTTCTTGAGATTCTTTCACCGATCCAAAGACAAACCCCTTCAGCGAGCTTTCTGCAGATAGTATTGCCCTTTTAATCTACCATTGAAATTTAATGCCATCAGAGGAACAACAATATGTCAAGCTTCAACAGTGTTATAATTTAGTGAGCTAAGGAGCAACATGTGTTAAGAAATGATAGAGAGTAATGATAATGTTGTGATTGAAAGAGAAGAGACTGAAAAAATTCGACCTTCAACCAAGTCACGTTTGATGCACTTATAATAAATATCAATTTAAATGTTAATACTGATGTGTCATTATGTAATTGAATATTATTTTATCATTAATTTATAATCACCAATTATATAGTAACACATATCATTGGTGTCTAAATTAGTACACTATTTTTTTGTTTCCAAATTAAACAAATTCCTTTAGCTGAATCACTTCCCCACTATCCCATACATGAATAAAGCTTCTACTCTGTGTCCCTTTCTAGCTTTCATCTTTCCGGAAATCTTAAAATTTAAACTTCTCACAGAAAGCCAACAAAACACAGTCTAATGTGACATTCCAAGAAAATGGTTTAGAAGGTTACAATGACAAAGTTCAAAAGATGGAGAATCTATCTGCTAGCTTCAACAGATACATCTGCCAACTCTGGAATTAACTGTAAGTTGCAAACTGAAGAAAATTCTTTGTTTAAGAGCTCAATATGCCAGACTAGGTAACTAAACATACCACTTCTTTTACACAAAATTCAACAGGTAAGGCCCACATTCATATACTAGAATGCGACCGAAACAACATTCCCAAATAACAATTTGCATCCTCATGCTTCAGCCAAAAAAAAAAAAAAAACGACGTCCAATATAAACCATTAGAAACGATTTCAGTGGTAGCTGAAGCCTGAAAGTCACTATTCTCTGAAGCCATTAACAATGAAACCAATAACTTTATCTTATACTAACAAATTTATAGCTATGAGGTCTACCACAAAACTCCAAAAAATCAAAACTTAATCATGTTGAGGGCCTTATTAGCATATATGTTACTGATCAACCAAGGATCAAAGAATAAAATTCAACCTTGATCCTTACATCCAGCCCGTAAGCTAATCCAAATCAAACTTTTCATCATAAAACTATATTGACAGGAAAAAAAGGCACTCAACAGGATGTCTACTCATTGAATCACAAGTTTCAGGCTTATAATGCAATGCAGTTGTAATTGAAAATTTAAGTTATGAGGAAGTCAGTCTAACTGATATAAGTCATAAACTAAATGGACGGAAAAGGGGATCATTTTTCCAGCAGGAAAAGACTGACAGCAAAAATATGGTTGAAACTGACATTCAATTTCAGAACATATAGCAAAAACTAAATGACAGTTAAACGCAAGATTATTAACCCGTAAATTCAAATACAAATTACAATTTCGGAGAATAGAATAATCCCCAAGTCCGCATATATTGGAAAAGGATTGACATAATATTCCAAAAGAAATACATTACACAATAATTCCAAGAAACCCATAAAGATGGTAAGAGAGCAAAAAACCAGAAGTATATATAACAAACAACTTCGAAAGAAAAAACCCATAAATCGAAAGTGAAAATAAATTTATATAATCAGAGAGAAATGGATAGAAAACTAGAAATAACGTTGAAAGAGGCATACAGGGTCGAGGGCGTTGGGTTCGGGGCCATAATCAGCTGTTAAAAGAAAATAAGAGGCGACTGCAGTGCCCACCATCGTCGTTCTTTTCACCAACTTGTCTGTCTGTGGATTCATCATATCCAGTTGCTTTGCTTCTACTTCTTTTCTTGCTGACTTTTAGAAAGACAGAGAAGGCAAGTCACAGTAGAGAGAGGAGAGAGATTTGGCAGAAACAGGATGTTTCGATTGCAAAATTTAAAGAAGCCGCTCTCACTTTTAGCCCTGTATTTGATCACCCTGTAACTTCGAGATTATGTTGTTTCACACCTCGATTTCGTGATACAATTATTTTGACTATGCTTAGGGATAAACATTTGACCCTCCAAGCCCAGTCCTTATCTGTTTGGATTTCATCTGTTCGGAGGAGGGATCCCCTAATACAAATAGGAACGATTAAGATCCCCAGAGGACAATGATAGATTTATGTTGAGACTCAAACCCAGCACTCTGCGAATAGATATGATTATATGTGCTATCCAACTAAATTCAATTTTTATAAAATATGATTTAAATTTCATACGTAACAATAGTTTAAAAGTTCACGTATTATTTAATCCATCTTGTTTTATCTCCTAAATAATGTAGAACATACATCTATCCAGTATCATGCCAATTTAGTATAGCACATGCGATCATGTTGGAACAAAGAGACTCTTCCTTTGACTGGGATCATCTTGAAAAACTTGCATAGGGAGTAGATGAGGCTGGCATGTTCGGCCGACTGCTTGAAATTGGTTTTTCCTAGAATGATTTGTAAAGGCAGGCGCAAATGTAAGCTCCTGTTGTGCCAGTTCATAAGGGACTAACCAATGAAAAAGATTTCATTGCCTGTCCTTAAACCAGAAAGAGGAAAAGTTGAAAAAAAATTACTGTCTAAAGCCACCAATTTCATTAGCAGAACACATAAAGCATAGTATCTGTACAGAAAATTGCAGCCTCGTCAGCAATCTTGGCCTCCCATCTTTTTCTGTAGAATAAACTTTCATCTTTAATGGAAGTAAATGAGAAAAAATTGGAACATTCCATATGCATAAATGATCAAATCACACAAAGAATGAAAGAACTGCTTACATGCTTGTAGAAAAAACATTTTTTTTTTAAAAAAAGGACAGCCTATACATATCATGCTGTCTTTCCCCATCTATAATCATCTTAAACCCATTATACTTTTAAAGAACTATTTTAATATTGTCTATACCTTGTAATTCTCAGATTCCCTATTCCGGTTATGGATTCATCAAAATCAATAAAATATATTCATCTTCACATTTACGAATCTGCACAATCCTTTGTTTTTTTGTTTTTTATTTACTTTTGTGCTTGTTGCATTTTTCTTAGCTTCAAGAGTTGTCCCCTCCTTCAGAGCCATTTGAGCTTCACTCTCCATGCCAAGTCCAGCAAGGGCAGCACCTTGAAGATAAGAGGCAACATTACATACAGGGGAAATGACTTGGGCTTGCATTGCATCATTCAGAGCTTCCTGATGCATGTCACTCATAAGGTAACACAAAATACGTCGTGCATAAACCGTTCAAGAAATCATGGTTCCAGCATCAACAAACTGCAGTTAAATAAGAGAATTTATTAGCAGGATCCTTAATAGTAACAAAGGAAGAACTACGCATACTGAATAACCCGCCGCAGGGGGATAACAAAAGCTTTTATCCAAGGATTTGATTAAACACAAACTATAAAGAATTGTTGCTGTTATTTTAGTGTCATTTTGATGACTATCAAACACATCCAATAGATGAGCTTTAATTATTGTAAGAGAATAAAGGGAGTTACATCTATCAATGAAATAGATTGAGACTGTAACAGATGGTCATCTGGCAAGACATTCAAGTTTGAATTGTGATAAGAACCTGATCACCAGGGCATATGTGCCCAGGAGGAGGGAGCTCAAGGGATTAAATCTTTACCACCATCCCTATGAGGTGGAAGATTTCAACAACCACAACAACAAACTGGAAGATCCCAACAACCACAGCGACACGCTGAAAATTGAGGAGGGACCACTGAAGATTTGCAAAAAAGGTGGAAAGTGCAAATTGTACCAATAAGATAGCAACAAGTGGCAACAGAGGAGGAAGCTGTTGGTTGGCTCAGGAATTAGTAATACAAAGGAATGAGAGGAGAGAAGGAAGGCGAGGAAAAATTTTATGAAATAGTTCAGTTTTTTCGGAGAGACCGGGTCTCTGAAAAAATATTGTCAGCATTACAATTTCTTATTTGTGTTTATTTTCATTTTCTCAGGCTGTAATCCAGTTTTCTGTTTAGGGAGAGTAGAAGACATTTTGAGCAACTCCAAAAAGGCATACTTTGTCATTGAAATATTGTCAGTAATGAATACGGATCTCTTTTTTATCACACAATCCCAATCATTTACATTTTCTGAATTTTTAATCCCTGCACTCATGTGATTATGTTGCTGGAGGGCTGAAGTTGAGCTGAGGTAAGGAGGACAGAGCTGGAACGTAGCTCAGTGGGAGATTTGCAACAGAAGAGCGTGCGAGCGAGTTCGACCCACACCCAGGTACCGACCAAATTGTTAATGATAACAGCATGCATCCATGAGTTTGACGCTGAAGTTTGTAACATATTCAAAAAGTGTCCAGATATGACTTTCACCTGTGTGAAACTCTCAATGGCATCTATAAATTCTTTCTGCCTGAAGGCTACGTCGCCCCTTTTCTTTGAATTTAATGTTTCGTGCATTTGGTCTGTCCACATTTGGAAGGTAACTGTAATAAACATAAGAAAAGAAAATGTTTCAGTTAAAAATAAGTTTTTTTTTGGCATATTAGACTAAAATCGGATGAGTTCCAATTGAAAAGAACATGCAAGGCAAGCATAGCTGGATCCACCATTAGATCCAACAATAACTGCATCTAGAAGCAGACCATAGACAGCGTGAACAAATACTTGACAAAGATTCAGCTATTCTTTACAGTTTAAAAAATATACTGAATCTCATTTGTCACTCCTCCATTATCCCTGTAACCAAGGTTCTCTAAGATCTCATGTATGGCAGTTAAGTCTCTTCTTGAACAGGCTTCACCAAGTGGGGATAGAGAAGTGAATGAAGAACTGTGTTGAATTCCCATCAAGATGTGAGAAGGAACCTACATGAAAAAGAAATATGGAAAATTTAATTACGCTTGATACTTCTGAATTTATGAATTGAATTCAAACCTAAAATTGAATATGAATTCAATCTTAAACTTGGTATTTTAGATGACCCCCTTGCTCATTTATACGATTTCAATACTATAGTTTGAACTTGTTGAATTTTAAATATAATAATATCATTTGAATTCTAAATTATATAACAAAATAACATAGTTTTATATAATTTACATATTATGATATTGATTTAAAATAATATCATTTTAAATGAATAAAACCGACATCATTTTATATATACATAATTTGCTCGCAAGTTTATTAAGTTGAGCACTCACACTGTCAAATTGGATAATATTAAATTTGATCTATAACTACTCATTTTAAGCTTGAACAAATTGAATTGATAATTAAACCTAAGTTAATTTGATTTAAATTTATTTTTAAATATCCTATTCTATATCAAAAACCTAATTTTATAATCATAACTATAAACACAATCTATTAACTATACATTACGATAAAGCAACCTAGTATTTATTTATTTATAAACAATAAGAAAAGAAATTGATTAAAATAATAATTTTTTAAATTGTACAAACGATTTTAACTATTATAAATTATGTGAATGTAGCCAATAAATATACATTTTGTCAAAAACATTTAATTATAAAATCAATAACGAATAGTGTATGTGAATGTAGCCAATAAATATACATTTTGTCAAAAATATTTAACTTTAAAATTAATAATAAATAGTAATTAAGCACGATGAACGATGATTAGGTTTGATGAATAATAACTAAGTTTGATAAATAATAAGTAGATATGATCGTTTTTTAATAAAATAAATAGTTTTTACACATAAATTATATCATATTATAACTAATAAATAATTTTCATTAATTGATCATCATATTTTTTGTTAATTTATTTTTATGTAATTGAATTTTAAATACAAATTTGTATGAAAAAAATGTTTGAAAGATTAAAATAATTAAAGTTTGAGATAAATATAAAAGGAATTTTAAATTTAGGTTTTGATTATTTTTTATAGGCTATTTTAATTAATTCACCGAACAATTTATTTTTTCAACAATCCCTCTCGTTGATCTTTTAACTTCAAAACATATGAAATTTATAATTTTTAGGACGTTATAGTTCTGACTATTTGGGTGAGTAGGCAGATTATAAAAATGTGAAAGTTAGTACACAAAAATGGGAAAAGGAAATTATAGAAACTTATGGATTTAGGGTTTTGGCTCTCTAACGCATCAAGAAGAAAACGGTATTGAATTTGTGTCTGACACAAGAACAATTAAGATGTCGAAGAAAAACGATTTAGCTCGTAGAAAAAGACAGCATGAATTTGAACTACAAAATATGCGCATATTCACTTCTTTCTCTGTATGCATTATTAGCTTGTTAATTATAATTAATTGTTTTGTGATTTTGGTGAATTAGGAGAGGAGCTAGAGAAGGAAAAGAAAGCAAATAAGCTTCAAGCTAAGAAGAATAAAATGAAGGTTAGTTTCGTCTGTGTTCGCTCCATTGCTGCATAATGAGTGCCCTTTGATTTCCTAGCAATCGTATAAAGTTTGCAATTATAAGTTTTGAGTTTAAACTTTTAAGCTAATTGATTATATGAAAATTTTGTATAAAGAAATAATTTGCTATTTACATCGTTCAATGAATTACATAGGTAAGATCTTAAAAAAGAAACTATTTTATTTTGTTGTTTGTCTTTGAACTGAATGTGATTAGGTTGATGGGAAAGACAAGAAAAATAAGGGTGCAAGTGGATTTCATGTAGGGAAGAGAAAGGCGAAGACTAAGTTGACAGCAGTAGCGAAAGCCAAAGCTGCCCAAGCAATGGAGCTCGAAAAATGAGGATCTTATTGAATCTGAACGGTGCACCTTGATGATTTAGCAATCTTGAAGAAACAATTTGAGCTAGGTAGGCATAGTTTCTTTAGTACTTGTAAATTAGATGGGAAAGTTAATATCTACTTATGGCTTTTAGTTGATATGCTCTGTTCCGTTCTCTGATAAGAATAATTTTTTCTGTCTTATCTGGACATTTTCTTTTTTATTTATCTTGTGGCAATGTAATGTGTGTTATGTACATTTTATCTGTTCACAATTTTGATCATCTTCATTCTTGTCCAATGTTGTTTATATTTTTTCCTTGGCTCATATTTTGTTTTTTGAGTAATCTGCTTATGAGACTATTTCATGTGTAAGCTGGAAAATTTTGGCATCAGCAACTTAATTAATTTCCATCATTTTCCATGAATCTTGTATTTCTCTATGAAGATTATTATTTCGTGTAGACTTGAAGAAAGTTTTGAATTTTACGACAACATAGTCATCTTATGCTTACATTTGTAGTTGATCAATTGTGGCTATTTGACTACACTGTTGAGGGTGATCAAACTCAAGAAATAACAATGTCTTCTATGAAACATGTCGATTGTCTGTGGTTGTACTTTTTGCTAGTGGCTTGTCATATTTTGTGACTCTAGTTCAAATCCACATCAAAGAATTTTAAATTTTGTTAATGAGCGTTTATCAAGTTCAGTAGGAAGCGGGTCAAGCTAGTACCTTGGCTCTTAATTGCTAGTGCAGGTGAGCATTGGATGAGAGAGGCAAACCTCTGGTTCATGCTGTAAGATTGCCTGATAAGGGGGTAGGTGAGAATTGGAAGAGCTGCTTCTTGGTGGGGTTGTTTGATATGACTTTCTGTTAATCAGGTTAAGCCTAGTAGATAATGGGAAATGACTTTCCTTTTGCTTTTGATATGGATATGGTTATAAGAATAATCAAAGATTTCTTCCGAGGAACTAGCAGAAATATGTTAATACTTTGAGTTGTGGCTAAATGATTAGGTATAGGTTAGCTTGGAGAGTTACTGTTTTATGGAATTTAGTAATAAAACCATAGATCAATAGAAAACTTGGGTTATCTCCAATTCTTTATCATTGTTTGGACATGACAATGGTAAGAGATGTCAATGTATCAAGTACCTGCATTTTAGCAACCGGTCCATGGTCACAATTAATAACTGCTCAATTCATTAACATGGTCACGTGGATGTCTTAGCTATTATGAATATATGCAGGGAGCCAGAGAGAGAGAACAATAGAAGAGCAATTCGATTGCATCCCCTTGCCTTTCGGCCTAGGCCACTTGTGTAATTTAGCAGCTGTAACTTTTGTTTCTGTTGGGTTTTGACTGCTTCCCAATATGAACTTTGTTTCTGGTCCAACAAGAACTTCCATCAAATCCATTTACGATGACCCAACTTTAGCTCATATTCTGAGAGATATTAAAGCTTTTTTTTTTTTTTTTTCAATAAGTAGAGATATTAAAGCTTTGAGTTTCTTATTGATGATGACTGACAGCTGCAATGATCTTTCTAATTATAATTTGTTGTATTCCCATTTCAGATGTTGAGTTGGAGGAGGAAATGGTATTGGGCCACTAGTTCTGACAGAAAATGATATGAATTCAAGCATCAGCTGACCAGTTGAAAGGAAAGGTTGATGCCAACAGAATTCGAATATCTAACTCCACGTCTCACCTTTAACATGTCCATTAACAAAAATCTGGGCATCTGCTATGCAACTTGTAGCTATTTTTTAAATTGGGGACCATCTATTTATCTGTTCTGAAATCCAAGACATAATTTATTCTCATATTTTTTGTGTTATTTATTAATATAAGAGGTGCCTGTTAGTAGTGAGAAATAAAAGAATGATGATGATGATGATGATGATATGATAAAAGGATGGGGTTGAATTTGGATTAAACTTGAATAAGGTTCCATTTGAGATTGCTTTGAATAAAAAGGAGTCAAATTGAGATTGACCAGTTAAAACTTTAAAACAATATAAAATTAGGTTTGATTTGAGTTAATTCTAATTTGAATGTTTATATTAGTTTAAATTCAATATGTTTTGTGAAAATGAGTCTAAATCTTGATTGATTTGTTTGATTCAGACTCAAACTTTTTGTGTTTTTACGGTCGAGAATTAAGTTTTATTTTCATTGTATCGGTTATTCTCAACAATTATAGATTGTCGAAGATAATCTTTGCTTTCAACTCTGAAGTCTTTCTCTGTTTCTTTTTCCGCTCTTGGACAATCCAATTCAATTTTAGAATGCAATATCCATGAATTCTACCGTACCACTGTGTATTCTAGTTTCAAATTGGTAGGAGAAGCAAAAGGCAACTTTTCTTTTTTTTTTTTTTGGGAAGAAAACATAAGTGTGTGCTTTCGGAGTAAAGTGGAAAACGGGTCGGGTAGTGATACAGTCAACATCACTCTGTCCATGTACTTGCCAATTGAAATTGACCATTTAATTAATTATTTATGGGGACTGACCTTGTTCTTGTGTTTTCAGCGATTATTATTATTATTATTATTATTAATATAATTGTAATGTGAGATTGCGTTGGCATTGTCAGCAAAACCATCAAAAGTATTAAAGTGTTTTGTGTCTGATGAACGGAGTCCAATGTGCACGCCCATTTTTGGAGTTCCATGATGATTCCATATCTGCCCCAAATTAGTATAAATAAAATAATCTTTCACAGATAGATCCTTCATAGTACATTCTGTTTGGCTATGCATGGAGTATTATAATAATGTGGAATCATGACCAAGCAAAAGTCAACCTTGTCTTATTTATAAGTCGGGCATAAAAAAATTCCTTGTGCCCAAAATGAACCGAGAAATTTAAGGCTTAGGTTAATATTAAATTAAAGTGGTACATAAAATAAAATATCAGAGGTGTGGAAATGGGATGGATATGGATCACTAATTATTTCAGATTTTTTTGTAGGTTTTGATGGGATGGGATGGGATGTGATGTGATGCGATGCGATGGGAGTGCCACACAACTGAAGAACTCACATGCGAACAAACTTTACTCTTCTCTTCTCATTCTACGCCATTCATTCGCGCGTTTTGTTCAATCCTACCAGTCATTTTTCATCCAATCCCGAGAGGCGAAAGCTCAAGCGCCTGGGAGATCAAATAGGAAAGCTCTTCGGATTTAATGGGAAGCGTGACTGAAATGCGCGTGGGATAGCGAGTGTAAACTTATGAGCCGATACAGATATAGTCAGAGGTACCATTTATTTATTTTTCAAAATTAATAATTAAATAAATCTGTATTATCCATAAGAAGAAGAGCTTTTTTTCTGCTTAACTTTTGTTTGTTTCCTATTTTCATTTCTCAATCTTTCTTTTTCTCCCTCACACAAGCACAGAAACTGTAAATCAGAGCAGGGCAAAGCCAAGCAAAGCACCATCACTCAAACTCAACAAAACAAGGGATATAACGATAAAAAGCTTTATTATTTTAGAGAGATAAAGGTCGACTGACCCTTGAAATTTGCATTCCGATGGGGACTTTTGTGTAGTAAGTAATAATACTTACTTGCCCTTTCATTCAAAGTCACCTCCCTTCTCTGTACATACACTGCTCAGTTGGGTCGCCTTTAATATCCCATGTAAACTATTTCAACCTCTAACTCTTCTCTCTTCTCCTTCTTCCACTGGAAAACTTTTCTACCTTTAACCCACTTCACTAATGTGAGTAAATTTTTTATCTTTACTTTGCAGTTTTCACCTTTTTTTTTAATGGCTATTATGTGTGAACTTGGTTGGGTTTTGAGTTCTGTTATGGCATTGACTTGAACCTTATTATTATTATTATTATTATTTTGCTGATAAATCTTCATGTTGCTCTTAAGGTCAAGGGTTAGGGGTTTTGCCTAAGAAGTTGCTTGGTGTTTAAGGGTTTACCATGGGTTGGTGAGAGTGTGGACCTGTTTCAGTCATTTCTGGTCTTAATCTTCATTGTAAAGCCTTTTTCTTTGTTTCTTCTGGTTTGGTAAGCTGTAAATTAGCTTGCATTTTGTCTTTTCTCTCAAGTCTTTGCATTTACAGATTTGAATTCTCTTCCTTTCTTGTTCACGATTTTTGGCGTTGTTCTTTTTTTGTTTTTGGGTTATTACTTTTTTGTTTGAAATATGAACAGGCATTGAATCTAGGGTTTGTTGGTTTTTTTCCCTTTCAAGTCTAGATTTGAAAGGACTTCGTGTACACCACTGGCTGCGTTCTTAAGGGTTTTCTTCAGCTTTATTGTTAGAACAGTGTATCTGGATTAAGCTTTCCTGTTTGGAATTGAAGTACATTGACTGTTTTATTATGTGTACTCTGAGCGGAAGTTACATTGACTTCCTTTGTAATTATCGGTAAAGCTTACATATGGCTGTTTGTTCACATAATGTTGGTTTTTTTTTTTTTGGTTAAGTTGTTTGTTCGTATACTGTTGGTTTTGAAAATCTTACCTTTTTTCAATAAACATTATTTGTTGGTTACAAATTGAGGTCTTGAACGCTTGACAAGTGGGAGGCTCCTTGATTTTGCAATTAATTGGGTGTAAGTTGATTGAGAAAGTCGTTTAAGTTTAGGTTTGCCAAAGTAAATGCATGGATCGAAGGGATGCTATGTCTTTACCGGGGTCAGCCTCTTACTATATGCAACAAAGAGGAATGACTAATTCTGGGATGGGAGCACAACTTAATCTACATGGATCACCCAACATTCATACATTATCTAATCCCAATTTACAGTTTCAATCAAATATTGGAGGCGCTTCTCTTGGCCCAACATTACCTGTAGATTCTTCATCAGCAATTTCACCCCATGCTGTCAATGTTGGTGCTCCTTCTGGCTTGCCACAAAGTGAGCCTCCTAAGAGGAAGAGGGGAAGGCCACGGAAATATGGGCCTGATGGAACTGTGTCATTGGCATTATCTCCTGCTATGTCTACTCAGCCTGGTAACTTAAGACCTATCCAAAAGCGGGGTAGAGGGCGGCCTCCTGGAACTGGACGAAAACAACAATTAGCTTCACTTGGTAAGAATTGTTAGCAGTGTGAATGATGACTTTGTAGCTGAGTGTCATGAAACCGGTTATATCTTGGTAAAAGTTCTGTTGTATTCATTAATGTTTTACAATGGGGGAATTTTGTTTCCAATTGACCTGTTTTCTTATCTTGGAAAGCTCATATGATATTATCTATGCTGAAGCAGAATCTGGTTATAACCTAGTTGCACTTGAATTGCTAATAGTTAAATGTAAATCCATTTATCTGTGTAATCTTTGTGCACTATCTAAACTATAAATTATCAGCCTAGAATATGATTTTTGCCAAAGTTTTGATCTTTTTTCCTTGAATAGAATTCATTTGGTAGTAACAGAATATGGTCAAAGATGTGAAAGGTACTGGTGAATGAAAAATGATAAGAGGATGGATGAATCAAAGAGATTTGGATTAGATACTGCTTAAACATGGTGCAATTTAGATTCTAAACTTTAATGATTTTCCCACCAAAAATAATTTCATTGGTGTTAGGATATGATCTCATAGAACTTAGGTTTTTAAAATTCTGAACTGGATGATGATGATCGACAAAAAACTGCTTAAGGTGGCAGGGAACCACTGAAAACCATCTTTAGACTGCTGTCTAATGTATGCCTATGAGTCATGGATGTATGCTAAAACTCTGTTTCACTGGGTGACTAGTACATTACAAGAACTTTTGCAAATTTTCTATTTGGGTTTCCTTGTCCAATTATAAACAACTCTGTCTATATGAGCGATTTTGCCTTGATGAACAAGGTTGTATATGTTATTGTATATCTTATTGATCTATACATATACATTGGATGATGTTGCAGATTTGAACTGTTTTGCTAGGTGAATGGCTGTCTGGCTCAGCTGGGATGGGCTTCACTCCGCATATCATCACTGTTGCAGTTGGAGAAGTATGCCACTTTTTCTCCTATCAATTTTATCTGTGTTTCCAGCCTCAGATGAAGTTTACAATGACTTACTGTTTTCTACTGGGAACAGAGAACCTCTTCAAATTTAATAATCGATAAGATACAATATCACTCACTTGTTACTTTTTTGAGGCATGGTTTTTCAATCTGTTACTGCATCTTTTCGAAGGTCCTTTGATTTGTGGATAAATGGTCTTCTTGAAATGCTTGATTTTCCCTGTAGGACATTGCAGCAAAAATAATGTCATTTTCACAACAAGGGCGCAGAGCAATATGTGTCTTATCTGCAAATGGTGCTGTCTCTACTGCAACTCTCCAGCAGCCATCAACTTCTGGTGGCTCTGTAACATATGAGGTTGAGCACTTTATAACTCTTCTTTTGTTTGCTGTTGAGATAGGTACACGTTGTGTTTGATAATTGCTGGGAAAATTTGCCGATTTCAAGTGGACTCTTCTAACACATTATCAAACACAAATGTGTTAGCAGAATTCAATTGAAATGACATCTGGAGGCTTATGGCTCTAAAAATTGGCATTTTCTGAAAATAGTCCATTGCATTTCTTCTTATTTGACTTTGAAAATTGGTCTAATGTTGAGATTAGTTTTAGTTGTCTAAGTATCATCATATGTGACCATATGGAGGGCTTTTGGCTTTGGCATTAATCATGTTTGCTTTTAGCCTTGTTTGACTTTAGAGGAGACAATCATCCATTACTATTCATGTAATTTCATTCTGAAACAATCTGCCCCACTTCTTCATCCTTGAAATATTTATTTGGTTTCTCTAGGGGCGTTTTGAGATATTGTGTCTGTCAGGCTCCTACCTGCTCACCAGTAGTGGTGGCCCCCGCAACCGAAGTGGTGGGCTGAGTGTCTCCCTTGCTAGTCCTGATGGCCGTGTCGTCGGTGGAGGAGTTGGTGGAATGCTTATTGCAGCTAGCACTGTTCAGGTAACGTTTTCTGCTTTAGCTGCTATAACATATTGTTCTGTTTTTTTAGTTGTCATTTCTCTGAGACCATCTTGTGGGATACTGCTACTCACACGAGAAGATTAGTTTACTTTTAAGCAATGTTTTAATATCCCAACCAAGCCTTGACACAGTCAAGAGCCCAGTCTGGGGCTTTCCTTCAATCGGTGATTGGTTGAGCCAATGGTCGGACCACACCACATAATTGTTTAAGAAATATATAGTTACATTATATCATAGATGAAATTTGTGGTTTGATGGTGCTGCTCCATGCTTCCCAAATGCTTGAACTTGGGTTCGAGTGGTACTGTCCAATCTGGTTTTCAAATCATTACTTCTAAGTTTGGGTTGAAAATTTTGAAGTGAAAAAGCAAACATCACTGTAATAGTTATGCATGCTGTGCACTATGGTAGATGGCTGAGATGATTTATGAAGTGATTCCAGGTAATACTGGGGAGCTTCTTGTGGGGAGGTCCAAAGACGAAGAATAAGAGAGGGGAAATCCCAGAAGGTGTGAGAGACATAGAACATCAGACAATTGATAATCCAGTGACTTCAGCCAGTGTTCCTTCAAGTCATAATCTCACTCCACCTTCTTCAGTGGGTGTATGGCCTGGTCCAAGGCCAATTGACATGCACAATCCCTCCCATGTCGACATCGATTTAATGCGCGGGTGATAATTCCTCTGTTTCTTTCACAAGCAATGTATGTATTCTGTGCCACTTAAATCTGATTTATGACTGCAGAATCCAAGAGTCTCACTTAATGTTACTCAACACAGATGATGTTTTGTACTCAATATTTGTAGCTTAATCACAGTTCCCATCTAAATTCTAGTACTCATAATTCATCCATGTTTTTGTATTTTATGGACAACTAAATTTCTTTTTGTAAAATTTTGTTAATCCAAATAATTTGTTCTTTACTTTCTGCTTTGTAACTAATTTGCACAGGAGACAATTGCAAGATCAGAAGACGTCAATTTTGTTATGGGTGATCCTTCTGGGACTTGCCCTCAAGGTGAGGCTTATAATCGAACTGAATCGAGTATTGTTGGGTTCAAGTATTTATTAATTAATTACCTGTCGAATAAGATTTTAGGAATGCATAGGAAGGATTTTAAACTTTCAAAGACTTTACTGGCATTCAAATCCACTGGTTATTGAACAAGATTTATCTTATCATCCCAAACAAGTCTATGTATACCATGTGAGATTTTGCCGCAGGGATGACTTTGATGAGTGCTTGATGCATCCAGTGGGATTATGTAACAAACAAGTGAAAGCATTAAAATTTTTGCCAGAACGACATTCTCTGACAGGTACCCAAATAAGACTCATCTTACGTAACTGTTTTCCGAATAGAATTAAATTCAAATCAAATTAATTTATAATTAAATTTAAATTTGTTTTAAGCAAGCTTGAAACGAATTCGACTTTAAAAGTTGAGTTCGAGTTTATAACAAACTCGAACTTGAGCTTTTCATGAGTTTGGTTAGTGAAGTTCGTATATCAATGAAAATCATTCAAATTAACTAAAAGGATGTCATTTTTATCAATATATATTAAAACAAAATCGTTTTGAATAAGCATATAACAAGTTGAGTCCAATTAAATTCAAACTCGTTTTATTTTAAGTGAGTTGAATTAAACTCAAATTGAACTAAATTTAAGTTCAATTCGACTCAAATTTAACCATAATTACGACCCATTCTAATTTAAATCTTAACTTTAGAAAATGTCATTGTTTATTTCCATTTCCTAGTATGGACATGCTCAAAGAGTTGGCTCGATTAGGAAAATTTCATAATTATGACCCAGTCTTAAAATATAAAATTCACCTCCTAACTTTTGAAAACTCAAACATTTTCTTGTTAACTATTTTTCATTGATTTTTTTTAACATTTTTAATAAAATGATTAAATTACCTTTATAAAAAAATTAAAAAAATATATAAATTAATATTTAAATAAATATATAAAAATTCAAAAAAATATTAATAAATATAATAAAAAATTAAAAAACAGTCACTATCACCAATAACGATGATTATTAATAATTGAATTAGAATGTCACGATTGATGGTAGAACTCTTTGATTATCGATGATCACTATTGTTGATAATGATAATTTTATTTTTATTTTTTAAAAAAATTTATTAAAAAAATAAAATTATTAATTATTAATATTTAACTGTTGATAAATATTTCAATTTTTGTAAGTTAGGCTTTACAAAAAAATCTTTGGGCAACAGTATGTCGTTTGGCCCTTATTCAACTCGAAAAGGTTGGAATATTCGAGCACTATTCTTAAATGCTTAGTCTGTACAATCAAAGTAGCGGAACGGTGATGCTAAGATTGTCTCGCTCATCCTAGACGACAAACGGGAGTACGCCAAGGAAATTCGCCATCGTTACAAAATCAAGGCTCTGCTTTAACGTCGATTTATTTACTTACCAAAAAAAAAAAAAAAAGGCTCTGCTCTAAGCCGAAAGTAAAGATCACAAATTCACTGATACACAATTTATCGGCCGAAGGACTTATTCCCATACAATGTTTTTCTAAATGATGAGTTTCATACGTTAATTTTAAAAAATTTATATACCTATTTATCGATTAAAATTATCTGTTATATTTAATGATTAAATATTAAATATTAACAATAAAAAAATATATTATTATTTTAAATAAAAATTTAAAAATAATAAATAATAAAATTAATTTTATAAAAATAATTAAAGTATAATATAATATTAAATTAATAATAAACAAAATTTAAAATAAAAAAATCATCATTAAAAATTTAATTAAGTGATAAAAAATGACTATTTGATTCAATTGAAGGGTTGATATAATCACTTTCATCATTAGAGATGGTCGAAAATAGTTAACATATTTGAAACTGATTGTTTTCAGTCATCTTTGATGATATAAGCAATCAGATCTAGCAAAAACGATAGATTTGACCACTTCTACTAGTCATTTTACCAAATTTTTGACTAACAGACTTAATCATCTCTATCATCAAAACGGTTAAACTTGACTATTAATCGAAATAATAACCATTTTTAATCATCTGTTTGTTAGTTATAGTAGTTTTTTTTTTAATTTTTAGTTAATTTTTAAAAATTTGTTATTAATTTGATCATATTATTTATATTATTTTTTTAATGTTAATATTATTTATTAAAATTTAAAAAGAAATTGATTAATAGATAGATATTTGATTTTTTAAAAGTTGTTGGGCGGAATGTGTCATTTAAGCGAACCTTGGGTGACCGGCTTAATCCTGCTTTGAAGGGCTTCTGCTGATGAATCTATATATAACATTCCACGTATTCCAGTTCTTCACACAAAAACAGAAATAGAAGATGAAGAAGCAAGTCTATTCAAGCCCTTTCCTTCTCGTTTCCTTTCTTTTACTTGTGTCAAATGGTTTCAGTGTCAAGGCTCAGAGTTGCAGTGCTATTGGTAGGATTACAGGGAAAAACCCTCCACCAGGACAATGCAATCCTGAGAATAACTCCGACTGCTGTAAACAAGGTAAAACGTATCCCATTTACAAGTGCTCACCTCCTGTTACGGGAAATACAAAGGCAACCTTAACGCTCAACAGCTTTGAGAAAAATGGAGATGGCGGTGACCCATCAGAATGTGACCGCAAATACCATTCGGATAACGACTCGGTGGTGGCACTTTCAACAGGCTGGTACAGTGGAGGGAGTCGGTGCTTAAAGTATATTCACATCTACGGTAATGGGAACAGTGTCAAGGCCCAGGTTGTTGATTAGTGTGATTCAACAATGGGATGTGATGCTGACCATGGTTACCAGCCTCCATGCCCCTAACAATATTGTTGATGCCTCCAAAGCTGTTTGGAAAGCTTTGGGAGTGCCTAAAGATGACTGGGGTGAATTGGATATCACTTGGTCTGATGCATGATGTGCAACATATAATAGAATCAAGATTATGAATGATGTAATAATAGTTAATTAAAGTTTGCTATCTGTTTGCCTATACATTTTACTGTATTAATATATACAATATTATGCTTTATATTTCTATCGATTATTACTCAATCGTGTCTTCATCCTTTTTATCTATATGGAAAGACCTGGAACAGGCATTGATTGATGTGTAGACTTGTCTAAGAGACTAAATCGTTTATCTCTTCCTCCTAAATTCCTTATTCCCTAGCAATAATGCTATAAATTTTATTGCACTTACGTGGGTGGATGTCAATTAAAGGTGGCATTTGAGAAAAAAAAAAAAAAGTTGGCTCTTCCGGATTTCTCTAAGTGTGTTCGGCTGGCTGGTAAATGCATGAGTACATTGAAGCTGGGACGACTTGCAGGCCCAGTGGGAAGATAAAAGGGGAAAAACCACCTTCAGGATGTAACAGTACTATTGGGATCCACTTTGAACGCTGTGAAGATGGTAAATATTACTCCATTTACAAATGTTGCACAAAAGCAATCATAACAATCAAAAGTTTCGAGTGTAATGGTGACGGCGGTGTGCCATCTGACTGTGACAAGAAGTTCTATTCAGATCAACAGGATGGTACAATGGAGGAAGTCGATGCTTAAAGTATATTAACATCTATGGTAATGGGAAAAGTGTTCAGACCAAGGCTGTCGATGAGTGCGATTCTAGAGTGGGGTGTGATGCAGATCATGAATATCAGCCTCCACGCCGTTACAATATTGTCGACACTTCAAGAGCCATTTGGGAAGGCTTGGGAGTGCCTGAAATAGACTCGGGTGAAACGTACATCCGCTGGTCTGATGCTTGAATTTTTTAACATTTGATATAGCAACCATCTCTTAATGCAACAGTATAGTTTTAATGAGTTTGTAATCAGCGACGTCCATGCAAAAACTTAAGATCCCGGCACCTCAGTTTTTGTTACTCATTTAATTTATCTAACTGCGCAATTAAAGAAATCTATTAATTTTATACACAGGTCCCACCTTCTACTGTGTCTATTCAAACCGACAAGAAGGGGGGTGATAGATCGGAATTGAATTAATTTAACTTTGAAGGCCGCTTTGATTTAATTTAATTCAATTTAAAATTAAATTATACTTAAAAACGTTTATTAATTTGTAAAATTAAATTAAATTTAAATTAAAAAAAAGTTAGTTATGTCTAATTTGTAAACCAAATATATAATTTAATTTTGTTTAAGTTTAACTGATGATGTGATTAAAATTATACCAAATAATTATTAAAATAATATTATTTTAATAATCATTTGATGAAATAATATTATTTTATAAATAAATTATATATATGAATTATAATTTATATATAATCTTTTTGACACTGATAAAAACTAAAAAGGTAATTAATTATTAATATAAATGTTATAAAAATCATATACTTAAATATATAATAAAAAAGTTCAGAAAATTGTTTAAAAGTTCTAATTATGCATATAACATTTAATCTTATTTAAAATTTATTTCAATTTCAATATAAAACAAATTAATAAACATTATCTAAATACAATATTAATATAAATTAACAAATATTATAATTTTTAATTTATTCAAATTCGAACTAAATAATTTAATGAATAATTTTTGAACTGAACAAACCTCTTTGACCCAATTAACAATCCTATCCTAGTGTATGTTTAAAATACCCATATAACCCTTAAAATTTTATATTATTATTTCTGCCCTGACTTCAATATTTTAATTTTGTTAAATCTTGATCTGCTAAATTTTATTTCTGGTTCTGAGATTTACAAGAAGCTTGCACCAGAAATTTACAAGTGCAATAACTAAAAACTTACGAATTGGCCAGAGAGACTCTGCAAGTCGATTCAGTTGACATTTCACAACATATTATCAGTTCTTGCTGGAAGGCGCCGGAAGAAATTATTGGGTGCAGAGGGTGTCTTACGCCGGATCCTGGGATGCCTCATAACATAAAACCCACCTAGAAGAGCAAAAACCTGGAAAGGTGTCACATACAACACAACTGCAACCAACAGACAGAATATCACAAATATGGTTGTTGCCCGAGGATCGCGCCAACTCAGTAGTGCCTGCATCCGCTCTCCTTGAGCAGCCATATCGCCAACCACAGTCTGTATCCTCCCAGCTACACTTCTCAGTTTGTCATACCTCATCCGAACTATTCCAGGACTAGTTGTTGTGGGAAATGTATCAAATTCCTCGTCTAGCTCATCGGGGTGCACTGCATCTGCATAAGAGAGTCTTGTGTTCATGTGAGGAGGATATTTTGGTCGGATTCGATAATTCCAGAGCCCAATCAGAAACATGTATATAAACACACTAGGCAGAATCATTTCTGGGAAGCACACAAGCATCACAAACAGAAGATGTACTAGCGCTGTTGCGGTAGGATTTCTCCATTTGCAAACTTCTCCAAACCATTTTCCAAATGCAATTAAGCCTGAAAAGACTGCCATCAGACGAACAAAATTTGCTTTGCTGCGTCTCATGCTCCATAGGTGAGAATCCACATCCGACATGTACTCAACTACTTCCTTTTTTAAAGGAGGTTCTGCCCGACTAAGTCGAGCTGCCACAATGTTGACAGCCTGATGACGCAGCATATCCTGCTGCATTAAACTCAATGGCTTTATATAGTGCATCTTTGGCAACAGAGGTCGTGCGTAAAGATGCATCATGTCCGTGAATGACGTGTATGAAAATCGTATAGCCAGATGCAATTCACCCATCTTCTTGACACCAGAGGAATGGAGAACTAGAAGTGGGTAAGAGTGCGTATATACATGGCCAGTTTCAAGAGTAGAGATCCGAATTCGAACTTTTCCAATTTTCATGTCTTTGTGACCATTTGAACCAATGTAGCTGCTATCGAAAACCCCCACAGTAAGAACGGTGGCAGGATCAAAAACTTTCCAAGTATATTGTTCGTTGTATTTTGGACTCAAGCTGCCAATTATGGTCCGAGTACGAACCCATTTGTGTCCATACTTCGCAACACAATATGTATCTGACGTACCCCTACCTTCTCTTGTTTTCATTGGGTGGAGCCCATCAGCATTTAGAATTCCGAGTTGCAGGACACCAACAGATGGTTTCCAGAGCTGCTTGGCCGTTGGTCGGAGGTCACTGCTGTAATTAGTTGACTCGTCCAGGACATGGTATCCTCCATCAAGACACACGCAAAAATGGAGTCTAGTAGCAAACTTGTCTTTCTTTTTCTGATCTGCATCCATGGCAGCTGAAATGGACTTTTCAAGATTTTACCACCGTGGACGAATTGCCCTATCATCGGTACGCTTCTCCACAGTGTTCAGTGGTATAACAACTTTCCCAATGGTCTCATCTTTGTTGGAACCCACACGATCTTCAACTGAAAGAATTAGATGATCTTCAAAAGGTTCGGCAGCAACAAATATCAAATCCTCATTCCAGACTGGATTCATATTCCGAGATTGCGTAGGCTTTGTCTTTAGAATCTGGTTACCAATTTGAACTTTAACATAGGCATCAGGAAACCGATTCTTTTTGGATACCACCAGGTCATGTGCTTCAATGACACCAACACGGACATACCAGAGTCTTGGAGAATGATAAACTTTTGAACGTATGTGTGAGGAGACATTTGGAGAACTGTCAGTTGGAGAAATAGCATCTGAATGCCAAGCATCAGGAAAAGCTTCATCAGCTTGTGTGCCGTACCAGACAGCAAGCATCAGTTCCCCTTTTGTTTTCTCTCCTTTCTTGTTTTCAAGTCGATACCATTCCGGAGCCAATGGACTATCAGGTGGAACTCGTGTGGGAACCTCATGCATGTCAAACCGTACAAACCCCACAAAGTCATTCTTTAGCATGACCTTATGTTTGACAGCAACTTCCAGCACAGATGACGACAACCTGTCCCGTGCAAAGGCAAACACCTCATTCCATTCCGGGTTTTGCTTCTTCTCATAGTACTTTGTCTTTGCCTTGTAATTCCCGGCCATTATTTCAACATATGGGTTAAGGCTCCCTGTCACCTCCATGGAAGGAAGGCCATGAGCTTTTAGCACTCGTATAAAAAGGTATCCCATTTGTTCAACAAGATCATAGGTACTAGCCGGTCTATCACCAGGTATAACTCGCCCTCCAACAACTCGTCCACCTCCAAGGAAAGGACTCGTTTCTTTAAGTGCACAATCAGCTGGTTGCAATGATAATTCAGAGAACATGCTCACAATTCTGGGAGCCCGAGGTCCAGATCTGATCTCTTGAACCCCATAATTCACTGCTGGCTGCGTTGATGGTTGGGCAGAATGTTGATGTTCTTGTGACACACCCGTATTGGAAAGTTGTTGAAATGTATGCCTTTTATCAGTTCTGTCAGAAGAAAAGATGTTTCGGACTGAAAATGGAAATCGTGATGGTGCTTGAGGTTTCACTGCGCGTGAATCTGTATACAGAGAGGATTCCAGTTCCACCGCAGGAAGCGGCAATGAAGATTTTATTGAAGGGTCATCAATCACAAATACTTTCAAACCAAGCTCTCCTTTTACACGAGATAAAATGGCGCGTTTCTCCAGAGGATAGTGCAAAACAAGAGCATCGGTGTAGAGCACAAACGAAGTTCCAATAAGGTGAACCTTTCCAAGAAAGGCTTTGGAGCCTGTTGTTTTATGTTGGTGATATACGTAGGCATCAAGAGCGAGACTGGATAAGCGGCTTGGATCGGAGATGTTGAAGTAGAAACTTTCATTCCAAACAGGATTTAGATCTTTCTCTTTAATGGTAGTGCGGAATTTCTGACCATCAAAATGGAGCTCTACAAAAGGATTGGACGAGCCCTGTCCATCCTTGGGCAGGAGATCATGGGCGCCCACAACATCTACCCCCAGCTTCAGAATATTCATGGAAGTTTTATCAATCAAAGTAGTTGGTTCCAAGAATTATTACCAAATGAACGCCTGAAAACTAAAATCGAAAATTCACCAATTCAAATAAGTAAAAAATAAAAAAAAAGTCACCAAAACTTTCACAAATACAGAATTTTAAGATTAATTTTTTTTTCTAGAATCAATAAAAGAAACTGAAGAGCAAACGAACAAATCAAAGTTGGCATGAAAAACAATGAATCAAAAAAAAAAAAAAAAAACTTCTTTTGATAACAAAAAAAGTAAGATAAGAATATTTTGAATCTTTCAATTGTTTTTACCTTTCTATCTGGAAACATAGATAACATAATCAAGAAAAAAAGAATCATCAAAAGATCCTCTAGCTTAAAATGAAATAAAGATACAGAGAAACTACTTAAAATGAATGTAGGCAATACAGAAAAACCCCATCAATGTTAAGATAAATAAAATACAAAAAAGAAAGAGAGAGAGTCCAAACTCACCTCTGTACAGTCTCTGGAACTTCGAAGAGCTTGCAGATTAAAGTTTAGGAGGTGAATAATGAAGACGGTGGTATTGGATAATGAAAAGAGAAGAAACATTCAAATAAAGTACAAGAGAATGAAACGAAATGTTTCTGCTGCGAAGATGCGGAGAGATGAGAAAGAAGGTATTGAAAGCGAGTTAAATGGCTGCTTGTAATACATCGACGAAAATTGAATTCAGACTCTGTTTTGCCAGCACTCTCTGCCTTCCTATTTTCCTTCTTATAATACGATGCTGGTACGAAACTCTTTTAAAACATTTTTATATTTTGGCCTTGTTCGTTTTGGATTTTACCCGCTTTACTATATCGACACGTGTCTCCTCGTTAATGGAGTGACTCATTTGTTATTTACATTCAAAGCAGCTAAAGTTATCAATTTTTCATTATCTAAAATAAAACCATCATATATCAACTTTATAGATATTTAATATAATTTACTCAAAAAAATAATTTAAGTTTGACTTTTATTTTAATAGTTGAACTTATATTTAAATTAAATTTTTTAATAATATTATATAGTTATTAATGATATTATTTATCACTTTAAACACTCTTAAAAAAATACTTTTGACTAGGTCAAATGAAATTAAAAATAAAACTGGTTATTATAAATTAAAATCAAGCTTTAATCAGCCCATATTTATAAGTTAGCTTAAATCCAATGTTTATGTACCGTATGTAATATTATAAATTTAGATAATTTATATTATTGATCATATTCGTATATCATTTATTTGAACTAGAATTGTATCAAAATTTTTTTACGTTAATCTAAGTTAAAATATTTGTTTTAATTAATGTTATAAAATTTTTACTTACTATTAACAAAATAGATAATATGATTTTTTGTCTTGTTTATAAGTGATTTAAAAATTTATACTAAGATTTTTTAATACAAGACAATAATTTTTATAATAAAATCATGTTTAAAATTTTAAATAAAAAATAAAAATAATTAAAATAAATATACGTAAATAAAAATACAATTATATGTATTATGAAAGAATATCAGTTATGATTAATATTTAATTTTTAATATAATGAGCCGTACTATAGCGCGTATGGATTTGACGTTGACCTTGAGGAAGAGGAAGTGATTTTAAATATTGTTACAGAGAAGTGGTACACGATTGGAGGTTATGACCCAACTAGTACACGTCACCAATGAACGGAACAAAAAAGGTGGACCCACTTACATGTAAATGGTGTGTTTGTTGAAATTCGGATATATTTGGGCAGCAAGCAAAATGAACATGATCACATCAGTGGGCCATTGCCAAGTTGGTCCGTCTATTCTGTTACGTTCCTTCACTCATTTCTCCTACGACCTCTTTGATTCCTGGACTGGGGCCAGAATTAAGCAACCACGTAGGCACATGCATACAAAATTCAACTTTTCAAAGTACATACGTAGCTGATACGGTCACCAAGTTTTTATATAACACTAATAAATTATTGCAAGCATTTATCTATCTATTCATCAAGTGAAAAATGAGGTGCACTCTTCTTCTCATTTTTTTTATATTTTTATTGATCCCCTCCTAATTTTATTTATATATATATATATATATATGTATTTGTATTTTACAAATTATAAAAAAAAAATGCATGCAGTGATTAACGTGGCAGTATGAAAGTTTTTTGTGGACGTGATCAGCCTAAACCAGCAAAACAAAAACTAACCCTTACCTTCCCCCACAAAAGACTCTCCTCCATCCCCTTCCTTTCTTTACTTTGATTGCAAAACAAGTTCCTTCATGCGTCATCATAATCAGATTTTACTCTTTGTTTCGTATCGCTGAGACTTTATCTTCATCCTCCTTATTTATTCATAGCAGGGATTTTTGATCTCTTCTTGGGAGAATAATCAAAATGGTAATTTCTGTTTAACTTTTGTTCTTTTTGAAAACTTTTTTTGTCGTGATTTTGTACCATGAAAAGAAATGACAATAATGATCACATGATCATTGACATATATATTTGCCCTGGTTTTGATGCCATTTTCATCCCACATTCTAAATTTTGTCATATATAAATGTATGTAATTAGAATTTCTAGCGTCAAATATGGGTTGGATTTGATCCAAATGAATTGAGTATGGGCTCGGTTTAGACTCAGTGGAAGTCATAATGTTTATTTTGATATTTTATTTAAATTTGTTTAAATTGATGCATAATATTATCTGAAACATTTCAACAGCATGAACAATTTCATTGGAAAACTAAGCAATATTGTTATTGGGAAAAAATAATATCATAAGATAAAAGAATGAGTTGATTTCAAACCAATTTGTGGAATTAAAGTCTCATTCGAAATCAACATCATCTCGGACTGGATATACCCCTAGTGTCAAGCATGGTTTGAAGCGATTGAATCAAGTTTTGATGCTTTCCTTTATAATTAACATATGGAATTATGACTAT
This sequence comes from Anacardium occidentale, assembly GCA_026122585.1. NCBI lineage: Eukaryota > Viridiplantae > Streptophyta > Magnoliopsida > Sapindales > Anacardiaceae > Anacardium > Anacardium occidentale. The sequence goes on from JAJEJH010000031.1 coordinate 536,197, forward strand.
AGTTCGCATATTGTGCAATATTGTTATTTCAAATGTGGCCTTTTGTGGTACAAATAGGCGAATTCGTCGTCTGGGATGGCTGTGAATGACGAGTGCAAGCTGAGGTTCTTGGAGCTTAAAGCAAAGAGGAACTATCGGTTCATCGTGTTCAAGATCGATGAGCAGATTCAACAGGTGACTGTTGAGAAGGTCGGGGGTCCAGAAGAGACCTATAATGATTTCACTAATTCATTGCCTGCAAATGAATGCCGTTATGCCGTCTTCGATTTTGATTTCACAACTGTAGAGAACGTCCAAAAAAGCAAGATTTTCTTCATTGCCTGGTAATTGATTATCATTTAAGCTCTATGCAATGCAGACACAGGCTTTATTTTAATGGCTTCACCGTCGCTGTTCTTATATGTATTATGATACTGTAGGGTGCCTGACACATCAAAGGTGAGGAGTAAGATGGTTTATGCAAGCTCCAAGGACAGATTCAAGAGGGAACTGGATGGCATTCAGGTGGAGTTGCAAGTGACAGATCCTAGTGAGATGAGTATGGATGTCATCCAAAGCCGCGCCATCTAAGTTTCAGAAGCAGAAATCATCGGCGCTCTTCACTGCAATTGTTTCACTGTGTTGTGGGTTTGATTTGTGAGAATTTTTGCCTAAATTATTATTAATATTCAACTATTTTTGGTCGATTTAATTATGTTCAATTAGAATTGTTATCACCTTTTTCCCCGATTGGAATAAAGACTGAGTTTTGATTTCTTTCTGGAGAATCATATATATGTATATGCACAGAACTGTCTCACTAGAAGAATTCACCATTGACTCCTCCATGAACTGTTTCCATAAACCATCTTGCGAGCAAGCCGTTTCCTGTGAACAAATCTGCTTCGCTCCTTGAGGTATTCGAGGTTTGAATCCCAAAAGCTTTGCGTATTGATTAACAAATGAAGCATGTAATCATAAATGTACTTTGTTTTGAGCTGTTCTTGAATGTATTTGCATCCTGCTCTCCCTAGGGCTTGAGCCTGTCCAAGTTTAATACTTAATAAGATTATGTCAAATGTAAAGCTTTTGATTTTTTAAAGGATATATATAGAGTACCTGCTGACTGTGCTTACTGCGCCAGTCGACTGCAAATTTAATATTCCTACATTTCCAGGTGGTTCTGATGGGCCACATTTCATCATCAAGCTTCTTAAAAGGAAATCATGATATTCAGGCTCTAACGCCAAAGTCATGGAATCGCATGCCAGTGTGTATTTGTCACTCACTGACCAGGCTCCTCCTACGAAAAATTATTTCTCCACAGCCAAAATTTAAATGTCTTATTGGTAAATCAATCATAAACAGTTGCAAATTAAGGTCAATAATATATATATTTATATCTTTAAATTTGGAATTTTCATACCCCTCTTTCATTTCTTTGCTCCAGTCCTCGACATGGGGGCGAGCATTCCAATCAGGTCCTTCTGTACTGTCAGATACATTCGGGTTGTCTTTCCAATATGCGTAGGGCTCTCTATCTTGCTATTGAATCGTCCCGTTTCCTCCTTTTAGGTCTTCCAATATGCTTCCCCATGGCCATTATTGGGATCCAATATTCGGGTTTTCTGTACGTTGCATTTGGTCCCTGGTAGTCTTTTTCGTGGATCACTGGCTTGTCTACACACCAAAACATCAGCTCCAACTCAGGTTCCTTTCCAGGATTAAACCTCAACAGCTGCAAAACGCCGCACATTGAGAAGAGATCCCTAGTTTGATATGGCGTTTATACTTCTCCACTTAAGCCTTGCCTTCAACAATCACTAGTCTGAAATGTGCATGATCTTTTCGGCTTTCAACTATTTCCCTGGTTTTTTATACTTCTTTTCCATGGCTGTAGGTCTTTGTGGATCCATCGAAAGTACTCAGGGCATTCGTCACTCGGTAATTCTCTAGTATCAAGTGGTAACATATAGTCAGGTGGGCATATTGACAAATCAGAGGCTGAGCAGTTAATTTGAACGGCATGATTGTGAAGGGAATTACTTTTGGTGGTAAATATTGCTTCATGCAGAAGAGGACCTGGAATAACGGACTGAATAAACCATAAGCATTAAGAATTTAACTATTTTAAGCAAAATCTCAACACATTCAATTGAAATGATGAACATGTAAACTGCTAGGGTACATGGCTAGGAGAAACTTACAACATGCAGCCGACAAATGAAGCAACCAGTGAAAAGGATGCTGAAGAAGTATAAAGAAATAGTTCTTCATGCCCATCTCTTGGCAGATCTACAAGTAGTCTCAACAAAATGACTACATTTGTGAATCCCAGGTACCCAGAAACCAAGAATTGCACCAATGTTTCCCATTTTTAATTTTTGATCTCCCACTTTGCTTGTAGCCATCAACTTCAAATTGTTTTTGATGTTATTTAATTTATCAAAAACAACAAAGAGATCTTCAGACTTCCAGAATCTTGTCTTGGAAAAAATAATTGCAAACAGGTAGAGACTGGTCAAACATAGGCCATATTAGAAAATTACACCAATTTACTGTTGGAAGCTTATTAACTGACAACTGAAATCATATATAAAATGTCCTAAATTATCTCTCCCATTTACTACTCTTTCCTCACATGCGTATTTCAACTAACACCATCTTCGGATAAAAAAAATATGAAGCACGTGTCAGGCCAATGGATTATTATTGCTTATTGTCCAGATTCTGCTTCAGCCAGTACTCATTCTCCCAGGCCCCCACTTGCTTTGTTAATTTAACTGCTGTGTTAACAGCAGGTGGATCATATGGCTCAGGCATTGTACATGGAAGTCTATCACTTGCAGATTTCACCAATGATTCCTCCATAAACTTCCTCCAATCATCCGTTGTTGGCCGCGCCACTGTCTCTCATGAGCATTGCTCATCTGCTCCATCAGGTTTGAATTTCAAGAGTTTCACGTACTCTTTCAACAGATGATTCCTCAGACCCTTGTTTCGATTCTTTGTCCCCAATGCTAAACATAAAAAATATATAGAGTGTGTGTGTGTGTGTGTGTGTGTGTATTAAATTCTGGGATCTCTCTTACACAATTAGCAATGAAGAGGCAAATGAAAAAATTTCTTTTGCAAAGGAGCGAATGTAAGGTTGATGGAATAGAAATGATTACCAGCCCCAGAAAGCCCATTCCGGGAAACACAATATCCAAACTAGGCCCATCCGAACAGTCCCTAAACAGAGGTGGTGTGCCTGAAATTGGGCCTTGAAAGTCTCTAGCCCGGACGGCAGGCAGACCATCACAGTCAAACATTATCTCCAAGTCGGGCAATTTCCCGGGGTACAACCTTAGCAGCTGCAATATTCCCCCTGAACTGAACATATCTCTGGTCTCCATTGATTGCTTGCACTTTTCTACATAGGCCTTCCCATTTACGATTACCAGCCTGAAATATGCAGTCCTACCAGCCTTTTCAGTCGTGTCCCTGGTGATTCCGGTCTCTTTCCATGGTCGTAGATCTTCATTGATCCATCGGAAGTATGATAGGCAGGTTGAATTTGAAGAAGGTTCAGTATTGGTGAGGTTTGATAGTTTGTTGGACAAGTTTGTGTTACGTTTCCGGAGGTGCACTCACGGCTTTTTAGAGGGAAATACCTGAAAATATTGACTGCAAAACATGGAATAAACATGATAAATCAATCCTAGCTACACAAGACAACAGTAAATATATTAGTATCTGACAACTTCGCAGAAAGTGTGCATTTAGGAAAGCCAGAGAAGCTGTAAAAGATAGATGATGTCATGAATGAAGTAAGGGGTAAAAGGGTACAATGATAGTGCAAGTTTGAAAAAGCAAACCATTGGACCTGTAAATACTACCATGGAGGCCGGTGTTGCAGGACTTACAGAATGAAACCAACCCAGAAAAACTAAGGCACAGACAAGGAGAGAGCAGAGAGTTGCCGCAGTCTCTTCTTCGTATATAGTTGATGTGGATTGACGTGGAGAAACCATTCCTCAGGATTTGACGCAGACTACAGCGCGTGGCCATCAAGCCTTCGATATTCAACGTCCTACTAAGTAGAAACCCATGTACTTTGCCAAGAGTGTAAGTGAAAAACACGAGACGCGAGAGCGTGGAAAATCTTATTGTTACTTTCAAACTGTTTCTTTCCACGAATCCAACCCACTCCAATCGAATCTTAACTATGTCTCTGACTAGCTGTCCACTCGTTTCTTTCGCCTTGAGATACGAACGTCGTCGTATTACGTATGCCGACAGAGCCATTTCTTGATTACTCATTACGTGGCATTACATGATTTCATCACCCACTTTACCTGTCGGCATAAAGCAATTACACGCTTCAACCACGTAATTTCCGCAACGGTCATTAAGAAACGGATCTACCGTTCGATTAAACCATCATAACGTTAAACACTGTGACGATGCAAGATCAACGGCGATTAGACTGGGTATGTATGCAACTCAATTATGCTCAAATATATCTGATACTTTCACTACACTCTTCTCCTGCTTCAAAGCCATATTTATAGTGACAGACCGTCCCACACAAGAGATAAGCTCATAAGAACGGCGTTTTTCATAATTGGATTCTGTTTACGTTAAAATCATGGCACAGGAAAACCTGAAGAAGACGGAAGCCGAGTGGCCGGTGGCTCCAGTTCCTGCTGTTGCGGAGGAGAAAACTGTTAGTCAAGCACCCGAGAAGAAGCCTGATGAATCTAAAGCTCTTGCTATAGTTGATAGTAAGCTCTCTTTCTAGCTCAGATGTAACAAACTCTCTGAATATTCATAAGCTTAGCTGTTTAGGCTATTAGGCATTTATTGATTGTTGAATGTTCATTGATTCTTTCTTAATCTATAAGCTTTGATGTTCTGAGTTCTAAAAAAAAGTTGATTAAATTTGTTTACAGTTCCCTGAAACACAGAGATCTTTTATCGAAGGACACATGTGTGAGTGTTTTTGAGGAACAGTATAGATCATCAGGCAGAAAGGCTTATGTTTTTCTATGTTTTTGCTTCATTTATATTATTTTCTAAGATTAAAAGCTTAAGTGGTTTCTTATCGACTGGTAAATTTTGTGTTCACTTCTCTGTTTCTGTCATACGGCTGGATTAATCGATTTCCTCTTTTTGATCTTTAAGTTATTTATTGTAAGTTCTGAGAACAGATATTTTCAAAAAAATTTATAATGAGATCGTGCTGTTCTTTTGATTTGTTTTTAACAGATTTTCAACGACAGTATTCTTTCCTTGTTTTAACTCTGAATGAAAGAAGGTTAAATGTTTTTATAGAAAGTAAAATTTTCAAAAGAATTACGAATTTCTATGTCCTTTTTAATCAAGCCTTCAAGGTCTAAGGAGAATTTCCTTTTCGCAAGACAGCTTTTCTTTGGGGTGCTTTTCTTATTATCATTTCTGTTCCTTCACTCTTTTCCTTTTGGAATATATTATTATTGTTATTTTTATTATTGCATCACTGTTCTGCAAAGTATGCTTGAGAACATGGACTTTCTTTTATTATATATTCATAGTTGGATTAGCTGTAAATTAAAGATATTGGTCCAATTGGTTGATGATACTTAAGAGAAGTTTCCTGTACGCTACTTTGAATTAGGTCGCTTTTACATTTTAAATATTTCATGGGAGAAATCTGCCATTCCCAATTATATAATGAAAAATATTATCAAATACAAGACAATGACAATGATGGTTTATAATGTAGAAGGTATAATATAAAAGCTCTGATTCCATTTTAAATTCCAAATGCGACATGCACTTAATTTGTACAGGAAAGCTACATACAATTTATCTCTTCAGATTTCTAGCTTTTTTAGTTGACAAGATGCTTGCGATGCAAACCATTCTCCTCTCTTGCTCCTTGCAGGCTTTGACTTGGCTAGCCCCTTTATTACGAAATTATTTGTGAATATCCTTATAAATCATGTAATGGTTTTCTTTGCCTTGAGGAATAAGGCCAGTCATATCCTTATCCTTCTAATCTTTTATATACATATCAACTGCAATAAGAAATATGATTTCTGGATTTGATTAAATGGATCTTTCATCCCATTTTCAGAAACCACTTACAGTTACTTATTCTAAACAATGGAATCTGATTCAAAATCAAGTGAGGTATTAGGTACCAACAATAGCAGTTATGTGCCTTTATAAGAGCAAGAAATCTAGCCCAGCAATTATAACATGAAAGAATTGTTTATTGGGAACAAAATTTCATTTTAAATTTAAATGGGAAATAAACTTGTCAGTTTTGATTTTCCTTTTGTTGGCTGAAAAATCATACAAATCTATTTTAAATATATAGGGAGTGTGGCACACATATTTCTTCAACATATGACATTATATGTACCTTGTCTTTGACAGAGGCTCCAGATTCTGTGAAAAAGAAAATTTCTGGGGGATCGCTTGATAGAGGTACGTAGTCGTAGTGCATGATAAAATATGTTATTTGATGCCTGGGGATCTAAGTCCCAAGTGACTAACTTGTTTTATTTTTCTTACTTCAGATGTTGCTCTAGCTGAGGTTGAGAACGAAAAAAGATTGTCCTACATAAAAGCCTGGGAGGAGAGTGAAAAAACAAAAGCTGAAAACAAGTAGGGCTTTACCTAATCTTTTATCATATGTTACGTTTGACATACAGCCAATTTGCAACCTTGATAACAAGTCACCTCCATATTCTGTAGCCATTGACATCTATTTTTTTTCCTTTTCTTAATGGTATATGAATTTAATTTTTGAACAGAGCCCAGAAGAAGCTTTCTGATGTTACTGCATGGGAAAATAGCAAGAAAGCATCTGTGGAAGCTAAACTGAAAAAAAATGAGGTAACCTAGCCTGTATCATCTTTTCCAACTACTTATCAGCTGAATTCCTGTTTATGGCCTCTCTTGTTCTAGAATGGATAATCTTTGACTTTGTAGTACATCTAGCTGTTGGCACACGAGATTATTATTTTTTAGCATGGTCAACCTAAACAAGATAATGCGACATGAAGTGCAATTATAGTATATCAGACTAGAATACAAAATTGCAAATTTTTTACAGTTTGGATTCAATAATTGGCAGGAACAATTGGAGAAGAAGAAGGCAGAGTATGCTGAAAAAATGAAAAATACGATTGCTTTAATTCACAAACAGGCAGAAGAAAAAAGGGCAATGGTTGAAGCTAAACGTGGGGAAGAACTTCTAAAGGCAGAGGAAATGGGTGCAAAATACCGTGCAACTAACACCACCCCAAAGAAGAGTCTTGGTTGCTTCTGAACTCTAAATTTTCAAATGCATATTTTTCTTTTCTTTTTTGTGAAACTTTACATCTGTATATTTTCTCAGTCTTTTCCTCGTGTGCTGGTGTTGCATGTAAACCTCGTTGAATTTGAGAAATTGCTAGAATTGTGTGTATTGATGTAGAAATTCTGTATTATTCATACAAAGTTTGATTCCGAAAAAACAGCTGTTTTACATTATATTGGACTAAATTAATTGAGAACTGGATAAATTTCTTGCAAGAAACCTAAACTGGAAGTCAGGGGTCAAGGTTGATTCCTGTAGAATTGATTTAGAAAAAGAAACATTAGTTATAACAAAAGGTCAATCAAAGTATAATATAGAATAATAGTATCTGCCATTGTAAATTTAAAAGGTTTTATGAGATCACTAGTAATATATGTATCTTCTATACATACATAGATTAACCTAATCAACACTAAGAACATTCACCTTCACAAAATTCTCTTTGCTCTTAAACCATTCTTCATTACTAGTGGTAACAAAAAACCGACCTGAAAATTCAAGCAAAAGAGGTTTCAAAACAGGCATGCAAACTCAGAGGGGGCAGATCAAAGAGTTGTCCATTAACATTGCAGAAGTTGTGGCACAGTTATCCTCTAAGAAGCTCATGTCATTGTTGATGGGAAAATCCAACAGCAGTTGGAGTGCAGAGTCCGATGAATCCTGCAGGTCGGAACTTGATGAATCAGACCCAGCAAAGGCATCCTCCGTGTATGATTTTGAGCTCTTGCATTCTGTATCTTCATTTCGATTGCTGTTGTGGCCAATGTCTGTGGTGATAGCTGAAATTGATCCACATTTCGTGGAGGAAGAACCCTGGGAAATGGGGCTTTCACACGCAGGTTTGTCGGCCTTACTGAATTTCCTAAATGATTCTCCAACTTCAGAATTCCAGATGCGAAGAAAATAATCCGAATCATTTTTTCCCAAATGCGGAGGATTGAAGAGTAAGGACTCTCTGGAAAGCCTAGCTTCAGCTTCAAGCCTAGCATTCTCCCATTGAGCCATGTGCCGAGTGGTGGGAGATGCAGGAGCTTTAATGGCTGGTCCGCAGGAAGAGGCAAAGGGCTCGTGAGTTTGTGGATCCAGCCCCATGCATAGCATCCGCTTCTTCAGGTGCGTGTTCCATAAGTTCTTGATCTCATTGTCAGTTCTTCCTGGCAGCTGAGAGGCAATGGAAGCCCACCTGAAGTCCATTGATGGTGTAGTTATTTATTCTATGACTTCAAAGCTGCCCTTAACTGGGAACCACAAAGTGTGTGTGTGTGTGTGTGTGTATATATATATATATATATAAAAACTAGAAAAGCTGATTGAAGCTACTGTAAAAATCAATAGAAGTAATTAAGAAGGAAGTAGAAAAGAAAACCTGTTTCCCAGAATGCCATGAAGCTGAATGACAAGCTTCTCTTCCTCTTCAGTAAAGGGACCACGCTTTATATCCGGCCTAAGATAATTTGTCCATCTAAGACGGCAACTCTTCCCACATCGAAGAAGACCTGTCAAAAATACCAAGTCATAGAAAGCCCATAACATTTACTTAATTTTCTCTTAAAGGAAATACTCCTTTCACATATAAGGACCTGGTACCCTTACAATAAACTGTAGCCTTTACGTATTTACACACAACTTCGGCCATATAAAAGCACATTTTGATTATGTAAAGTATCGTATTTTAGGCAAATCCACAACCCCATAAGCTTAGATCTGATGTAATAGTGGTATTCGAAATACAAAGATCTAGATCGACCAACTGTGACTAAATTAAGGTTCAGTAGTGACTTTGAAAGCCGCCATGGTTACAGTAATATCAGTTTTCTTGCGAACAAAAGGAGAAAATCGAGTCATGATAGTATAATGTTTTTTTTATATAGACGTGCAAAAGAAAGAGAGAAAGATGAAACCTGCGAGCTTAGGAAGAGAGCGCCAGCTTCCATGGCCATTCGTCTTGATGTACTGAACAAGAATCTCATCCTCTTCAGGAGTCCATGGCCCTTTCTTCAAACCCTTCTTATCACAACATGGTGCCCTTCCCATCTCTACACTTAATATCAGTGCTTCAACAACCAACAACTTAACACTATACAATACCACCAATCAAAGTTTAAAAAAAAAAAAAAAACCCTTCAATCCTTAAAGCACTCACTTTGAAGGTGAAAAAGTACTGATAAACAAATTATATTGTATCAGAGATAGAGACAGACATACATAAAGAGAGAGGAAAGCCTTAAATGCTAGTTTGATATTATCTTTGGAATTCAGAAGTGAATATTATTACTGCTGGTATTAATAACGTGGGTGGTGCTAGCCAGGTCGCCTCAGCGAGCTTCGAGCTGGCTTTGCAATAAATACACGTACATATGAAGTGCCTGTATTTATGGCGAGATTGTGATCAGGCATTGAGAAATTGAATCATCATTGAGGATGAGGGCAAGAAACTTGTACACACAGTAAAGAGAGTTAATAGGGTTTCTTCTTTGAGGTTTTTCAGAAGCACAGAAACTGCATGAGAGAGAAAGAGCCAATCGATAGAATTGAAAGCCATTGCAATGAAGTTGAAAGGGATAGCATTAATGGTGGATTCACATCGAAGAGAAGACAAGAGAGAAATAAATTTATGAAGAAAGAGAGAGTTATGGCAACGACAGTGACTTGCAGCGTACGGATACACATGATGAACCGACCCAGCCATTAGTTATTCAATTGTTTCTGCTTGGTCAGTGGGAAAATGGAGCCAGAAACAAAGGAAAATGAGAAAAAACATTAATGGCAATGACATGACATTGCCCAGAAATATATATTTTTCAAATTTATAAGAAGAAAATACAAACTGTAGTGTTTCATGAAAGAAGTTTACGAAGAGACTGAATTTGAAGGAAGCTTCGAGCTGCGTTATGCATGGAGAGTAGGCAGGTGAGTGAATCATTTATGGACACATCAGCAGGTCAAGTTCACTTTTCTTCTCTTCGTCATCCCAGAAGGCTTTTCTTTTTCTATGTAGATGGAGTCAAAAGAGCGTGAAAAATGAGCAAGCAATTCCATTCTAATCAGCCTCATAAATGTGGTCAATATAAGAGTCAAAAAATCTCCCAAGAGTAGATATGGTTGTTTGTTTTCATGTGGCTTCAAAGGACTGAAATTTTTGCGAGCAGCTGCGAATGGGCTGTTGACTCAATTACTTCAAAAAAATTTGAGCTGTTTGACTCGATTTTTGGTCTGTTAGAAGCCAGTAGAGGAAGAAGAAGAAGCAGAAGTAGTTCCTAAGCGATAATTATATTGCAGGAAAATGAGGAGCTGCAGATTTGGATGAATCTCGGAGATTACAAGTACATCTGATGTTTATTTAGCATGTATTATATAATATAACGGGTTTAGGTGTTTAACTAAAACTGCCCAACTCCCACATTCATCGGGCTGCAAGAAGGAATTACGGTAGGGGTCGTGATTACATGGAAATAAAATACGGAATTAAAGAAAAATAATAAAATTACACAAAATTGGAAGATATATATATATATATATTTAACTGAAAAATGGGAGAGAATGAGTATTTTGCATCCTTTTATTTTCCATTCTTTTAAGCCGGTGCCTTTTTTAATTGCACTATACTACTTTCATTCATGTGGAAATAGTATGATTTTAAGCAAAATCTCATTGGTCAAATGTTATTCAATTGAAAAGTTAAAATGGCATTAAAATTGTATTAATTCAATATTATTTTAACCAAAATTATATTAAAATAATATGATTTCAATTGAATTATATCATATTAGTATAATTCTAACTAGAATCACATCTTTTTTATATAATTTCAATTAAAATTGGGTTTAGATTGATGCAATTAAAAGTTTTTGCTGGTGAATTTTTATTGACCATTATTTTGAAATTATTTAAAATAATGGTTTAATGATATATTTTATTTTTTTTGAATTGGTGACAAAATAATTTGTTTATGATTAATTATATTATTTTTATAATATTTGTATATTTTAAAAATTAATAAAAATATATGTTAATCCTTAAAACACTTTTTTGCGAGAAATTTTATCAATTTAGCACAACCCATATAATATATAATCATTCTCCTCAAAAAACAAAAAAAAAAAAGTTCAAATATTAAAGTGGGGTTAGAGATGAAACGTCCCATTGAGAGATGCAAGTAGACTTGGGTGATCCTCCCAGCCATGCGATTAATATCAGCAGCAGCAAGCCGCGGCCCCAGCTGGTGATGAAATCTTTTTATTTCAATTTAATTTTTATCATCATATAATTCTTTAATTAGTTTTGTTTGTTTGTCAGAAGCTTTAGAAAAATAAATGCTATGAATTTGGAGAATGGGTGCTTGCAGGACACCCATTTCATCCACAGAAAAAGAACTGTGCCCTACATGGAAGACAGTCTAAAACAAGTACATAGAGATCGATCATCAGTAAAGTATGAATATGGGGATGGCCGACTGGGCATTGAATGAGGAGAGAGTCCGGATGCCTTTCAATTTTGAACCCTACTTTCATTTCTTTAGCATCTGATTATGGATACATTTTGATGCCGGAAAACCCCCTTAGTAATGCAATAAATGAGCTTACTTGTAATGGCATTCGCTTTGAGCAACAGCGTTTTGACCTGTTTATAGCCCCTACCAAGTAAAGAATCATAAACTGATGCATTGGAACATTGCCGTAACGTAAGAAGTTCTTACTAAGAACCCACTGAAAACCCGATCCCACTTCATTTGATAGAAGGGCTCAAGATTGTATAGTTCAACTTGAAAAAGTCAAAGTTTGACAAGCTTTGCATGAACCAATTTAACTTTGATTCAATTTAAAAAAGAGTTAAACTCTAATTCAATTATAATAACAAATCAAGTAAATCAATCAAAGTGATATTACTTTAATTTATATTGAACGAAATATCGTTTTAACTAATTGAATCAATTTTTTTTAGATTCATTTACTTACTAACCAAACGCACCTTAAACTCGAACTTAACAATATAAATCTTTTAAGTTTATACTTTTATAAGTTTAATAAACAGTGAGTATAACAGACAAAGGATTCATTGAAAGGTACATAACATTGTTACATTAGAGAGACGAAGGCTTAAACCTTCCTTTCCATCAATCACAGTGCACCTTTAGGTTTCCTACCTATATACCCTCCAGTGTCCACCATTTTCAGACAACAAAACATACAAACAAAAAGCAAATAATATGCAAAAAGTATGTAAAGAGTATATAAATAACATCATTAATATGACAACAAAAGGTCAAAGGCCAAATACGCACCCTAGGTTTCCAACAATGACAAACTGTCATCCATATACATATTACACTCGAAATAACCATCTTTGACAAAAGTTTATCCAACTCAAAGATGGGCATTTGGTGTACAAATGTAGACGGGTGACAGATTGTCATTTGTGGAAACCTTAGGTGGGAATTTGGCCTTTGGCCTAACCAACATACACAATTATACACAAACAAGTGCATTCAACATTGGGATCACTAAAAGATACGTGACATTATTACACTAAAAAGACAAAGGTTTAAACCTTTCTACTAATAGTAGTGCACCCCTGGGGTTTCCAACCTATATACCTTCTAATGTCCACTAGTTCTAGGCAACAAAACATATAAACAAAATGCAAATAAGGCCATAGGACAAACACACACCCAAGGAGAACAGTCAACATTTGTTTTACTATATACATCACTAAACACACATAATGAATGACATCAAACACATATAATGATGATCAAAACAATATTTATCATCAAGTAGTAAACAATATCTAATGCACATATATGAATAGTATACACACTTCTATATAAATTCAATGGATGATTAAAACAATAAACAAACATTATTCAATGAGCATAGCAATATATAACTAAATATCATTCAACCTATGTTACCACAATATCAATACCCAATAATGTATTTAAACAACAACTACACACCAAACCTTTGATAGTATAAAACCAATTTCTAAGTTTATCTTTCATATTATATTTAATTTTCAATGTTTAGCAAAACTCTGGCCTAATAGTGAACTAAGACAATGAACACTTATTTTTTTTTACAGAATAATAGCAGCGTTCAATAAAACCCTAAACAAATAAATATTAACACTTATCATTTATGTAAATCATCAAAGCCCCAAAACCCTAACCTAACCTTTGAAATACCCTGAACATACTTCCTCAAAGTATAACCTTATAAAACACACACACACTAACCTATAGTAACTTTTTTACCATTCCCATGCAAATAACATTGCCATAAGAAAAACCTTATACCTCAACGCATAGAAAAGATTTTATATATATATATAAACTTTATCAAAACTAGAGTTTGTTTCGCTTAACAAAAACTATTAAAAACATGAAAATATATTGCACACTATATGCTTGTTCACACAAAAACGTACGACACAATCTATTACAAGATATATGTGAACAGTATAAACATTACATATTATGAGAGAGGAGTGAATCTTGTTTGCACAAAAAACAAAAACAAGATACTGTCAAAAAATTCATCTTAAGTGGAAAAATCGTGTCAACAGATCTTCACCTCTGAAATAACAACATATTTCTTCAATCAACCTTCACTATCGAAAACAACTACTGAAATTGAAAATCAATTAATTTTCGTTCTTTTAGTCAACTAACTCATCGTCGTTGTCATCTTCATCGTCACTCAATTGACACAATAATCGTACCTCCTCACCTAAAATTCCAAAGAGCAAAATTTTTCAGAGTTGTGTTCAACAAGAAATGAGAAATCGGTTTACTTTCTTTCGTTTAAACTTTGCAACCCACGTGTCAATCTACTATTCGTTTATAATTATATTAATTGATTTTTTTCATTTTTCATATGCAAAATTACCATCCCAACCGTCATCTAACTCATTCCTATTTGTTAAAAATTTCAACAAAAATCTTCATTATCAATATTTGCAAGATAAATACAGATCGTCGATCAATGCAACACGATTGATGCAACATTAATTGTATAGGCCAAAGGACTTATTCCCTCCTATAGTTTGGTCTTATCCTAGTTCCTACCTCCCAAGTTTGTAAAACCCAAAGTCTCATCCCTTGACCAAAGTCAACAATTAAATCTAGCTGTTAACAATACAAATTTTGATAGTTAAAGGGTATTTTTGTTATATTAGGATTAAAATTTTATAAAATAATAAAATAAAATTTATATAAATATAAAAATTATTTAAATATTAAAAATTTAAAAAATTTTATAAAATTTTTAAAAAATATTTAAATTTTAAAAAATAAAAAACCAAGCCACCGCTACCAGTGCTGATGGTAATGCCAGCAACTAATAGAATTAGGTGGCCAAACACGATCATCTGGTTCCAGTGGAGGCAAGATCTGATCACCTTCATCAAATCGGGAGGCTAGATTTGGTATCTTTTAGAATTAAATGACTGTTTTCAGCCACCTAGTTCTATTAGTGTAGCCACCGCCGCCAGCATCGACGCAGTGATTGGTTTTTTTAAATTTTAAAAATTAAATATTTTTCAAATTTTTATTAAATTTTTTAATATATTTATATTTAACTATTATTTTATAATTTTATTATAAATTCTTATTTTTTAATAAGGGCATTTGAGTCTTTTTAGAAAATGTGTTAATGAAATTGGATGGAAAATGGATGCAGGGTGGGTGTTTGGATTTTTAAATGTTAGAGGGTGGGAAATTGTGTTTGAGTGAAACCTTGGGTGCGATCCAGTACTTTGGCCTTAACTGTGTAAGGGAAGACGCGTCATTGATTGTAATGTGCAGCGATTCATTTCATTAATTTCAACGTGTTTAAAAGACTTGCCTGAAAGCCACATTTTGCCATTCTTAAAAGTCATCGATTAATTTTAAAGAACACCACCTATCAATATTTCTTTGGTCCACTACGATTATATATGAAAACGTTTCAAAAAATTTTTGTCACTTTGTGCAGATCTTCGTTGTCAGGCCCACTATTTTCGCAAATCTTGCATTTAAAATCAAATAAAATAAGCTTTTTAAATATAAATAAAATTACTATTATACCCTTCACCCAAACAGATTGCATCAGATTTATCTGCAAGAGGGTACACATTTGAGTTAAAAAATTTGTGGGTGGAACTTTGTCATTGAACAAAAGCTTGGCCGGGAATAAGTCGTTTGGCCACAAAAAATTAGTAAATGGATTGTATTTGTGGAAATTCTGTTCCTTTTGAGCACAAAATTCTTTATGCTTGAATCTTCTATCATTTTCATGGGAAGATATACCCAGAAGGTGCAGCAGAAGCTAAAAACATAACAGAAAAGGCAAATATTTGACACAAAATACATCCTCCCAAAGTTCAGCAGTGCTAAAACTAAAATACCAACATAAATAACCAAAACAGTCCAACAGAATCAAACGCAACTATGAACCGTACCAAGCTTTTATCTGGGATTTATAAACCAATCTAAAGCTCTCCTACAATCCTGCTACAAATTTAGGACTAGAAAATCCAGAAACCTGGAAAAAAAATTCCATGGTCAATCGCATACAGCACCAACCATAAGTCCTCAACCAACAATTCCATATCCATAAAAGTGCTTCCTCAGCGGCAGAGCTAAGGGCTTTACAATGGATTAGCCTCTGGAATCCTAATCAACAACCACATAATAAGAATTATTAATTAGCACATACACTGTAATCATATAATTCAAATACACTCCAAACTCTTATCAACCTGGAGCTGAATACAGGTATGAAAATTGTGCCAAGGATAATTCAATATCATCTTATCAACAAGATAATGGCGCACTATGATTATAACCTGTTTCTCACCATTTAAATAAAAGAATAAAGAAAATAAAAAAGACCATTGTCATTACTTGAAAAAAGGGTTGGAATCAAAAACCCCATTTTATAATGCAATGCCAAAAACCACAATTCATAATGTGCATCATTTATGGCATGCCATAAGCAATCTCAACTTTAGTGCTTGATTCAATGGTCTAAATATTGTCATAACCGACGGTAAAAACAGAAGCTGCTGATCCTAGCCCAAAGAAAATATAGTCTGATTCAACAAAGCATAACTATTAACTGATCTTAATGATACTGACAGATTATTATTTCAGCAATTCTAGCAAGTAAAAAACCAATAAACTTTAAACATGCATATATGACACAATATTTACCCCATAATATCTAACAAAGCATCTTTAACCACCAGGGCATAAATAATTAGACAGTTGATAGCTATTACTCACCACTGTTAACAACATGGCTACATAGCAAGATACATGCCATAAGTTACCGGCAGTAAATTGCCTGATCAATATGTGGAGGAATTTGCTTGATTTCAGTACCGAGTTCTTGCTCAATCCTATACCTGTCAAGGTGAAAAAGTTTACAAGTCACATAAAGCAGATGAACGTGTTTACTTGCTAAAAACACAAGAGTAACAAATATTTCAGAAAACATGTGATACTGGATTCAAGGGAAAAATAATCATACAAGTTAAAGCGGTCTTCGTAAGTAATCAAATTCACAGCTAACCCAAGGTGTCCAAACCTTCCTGATCGACCAACCTGTAAGTGAGATAAGCATCCAAAATAATTATACAAGGAAACTAACTCCTTTGGAAAAGAAAAACAAAAAATGTGACCAACATACTCTGTGGAGATATGTCTCAGAGTTCTTGGGAAAATCAAAGTTAATGACGACATTTACTGCTTGAATGTCTATACCTCTCGTAAACAGGTCTGCATCAAGGATTAGTAATATTAGTATCTGATACAACATATTACAAGGTTTTCTTCAGTAAGGAAATAAAAACGATTCTCCAATCAACAGAGAAACTTCACCATTTGGAGCACAAATAACTCTACTCAAATCTTATTTCTTAATAATACATTAAAAAAATACCTTACCTTTATTATAAGCTTGAGATTAGCTTTTGTAAAAATTTTATGTTTCTGAAAATCTTGTATTTCAGATTATAAATTTGTGAAAATCTTGTATTTCAGATTATGTATATATCTCTAGGATTGATACAACATATATATTACAATTAGAGAAAATAAAAAGGAGAAGGAATCAAGAGATCCCTATTCTATTTACAAAATCTTAGTTTTCCAAAATAAAATGTCCAACTTGACTCCTAACACTACCCCTCAAGTTGGAGCATATAAATCATATGCACTAAGTTTGTTGCAAATAAATTCAATACGTGAACCTCTAAGAAACTTAGTCAAAATGTCTATAAACTAATCACTGGACCTGACATGACTAGTAATTATACACTCGAATAAAATTTTTTCTCGACTGAAGTGGCAATCTATCTTTATATATTTAGTCCTCTCGTGAAAAACTAGATTAAAAGCAATATAAAGAGTTGCTTAATTGTCATAAAGAAGCCTCATCTGTAATATTTCTATAAACTTTAACCCATAAATCAATTGTTTCAACCAAACAAGCTCATATGTAGCCAATGCATAACACGATGTTCTACTTTTGCACTCGACCTAGCAACCAAATCTAGCTTTTTACTTTTCCATGAAATCAAATTATCACCAATAAAAATACAATATCCTAAAGTTGAATGCCTATCTAATGAGGACCCAACCCAATCTGCATCAGAGTATCCAATCACTTGGGTATGACGCTGGTCTTCATACAATAATCTTTTGTCTAACACTCTCTTGATATACATCACGATTTGAACAATTGCATCCCAATATGAATCATATAGAGATTATAAGAACTAACCACACTAACTAAGAAAAAAAATATCTAGCCTAGCAATCATAAGGTAGTTAAGTTTGCCTACTAATCTCCTATATCTACTAGGATATGCAAGTGGTTTCCCCTGTCTCTGTACAACTTTAGTATTAGGATTTATGAGAGAGTTAACAGGTTTACAATCTAATGTCCCTGTCTCTTCCGAGATATCCAAAACATACTTTCTTTAAAAGATGACTAGATCTGGCTTAGATTGAGCAATTTCTATCCTAAGGAAATATTTGAGTGGTTCAAAGTCTTTGGTCTGGAAATGATCAAATAAATGCTTCTTTAACTTATTGATGCCCTCATGATCATTACCAGTGATAACAATGTCATCAACATAGACAATCAGATAGATACACCACCTTGTTGACATATGTCTATAAAATACAAAATAATCTAACTCATTTCAAGTCCTACTAAACTCTTGAATAACTTAGCTAAAACGTTCAAACCAGACATGCGTAGATTGTTTTAGACCATATAGTTAACGATAAAGTTTACACACCCCCGCCCCCGCGGAGCAACAAAAATAGGAGGTTGCTCCATATAAATCTCTTGAAGTTCACCATGAAAAAAAAATAATTTTAATATCCAACTGAAACAAAGATCAACGTCAAATAGCAACAATACATAAGAACAATCGAACTGAGGACATTTTTGTCATCAGAGAAAACGTGTCACTATAATCCAAATCATAAACGTGTCACTATAATTCAAGTACCATTATTATGCAAGGTCATCATCTCATTTAACATCGCTTGTCGCCATTCTAGATCAGAAAAAGCCTAACTAACAGATTTAAAAACTGAAATTGAATTGAAGGAGGATACAAAGACATAGTATGGTAAAGACAAACGATGATAACTGCGAAAATTGTAAATAGGATTGGGATTACAAAAAGATCTTACAGCTTTGCAAATGACAATGGAAAATTGATCATCAAGAGGTAGGACCCCAATTGGTGAAGACTCAGGAGCAAGGAGTTAGTCAAGAGGGTTTGTCAGACTCAATAAGAGCAAGATCAATACCTACAAGAGAAGTAGATGGTGGAGAATCATAGACTTGTAAGGGTCCAGAAGGATCGAGAAAAGGCTCTAAAAATGTTCTTGACTCAGTAGGTAGTTCAAAGAAAGGAGTGCAAGTGGGCAATGGAAGGATGTTTGTGACAGGAAGTTAAATATTAGATGAGGAGAAATAAGGGGACGACTCGAAGAAAGTAACATCAACAGAAATAAAGTAACGACATGTTGTGGAAGAGTAACACTTATAACTCTTCTAGAGACTAGAATAACAAAAAAAAATTGCATTTGACAAGGTGTACAGACAATCTGTCATTACGAGAAGAAAGATTGTGGACAAAGCAGAGGCAGCCAAAGACACAAGAGGGAAGAGAATACAGAGAAAAAGTGGGAAACAAAATAAAATGAAAGATCTCATTTTGCAACACAAACGAAGGCATCTTATCATTTTGCAACACAAACGAAGGCATCTTATTAATTAATAACATGAAAAAAGAACTGCATCAACCCAAAAATGAAATGGAGGATGTGAATATAACAATAATGTATGCGCAGTTTCAATAAGATGTTTGTTTTTACGCTCAGCAACCCCATTTGTTTAAGTGTAAATACAAAAAGATTGATGAAGAACTCCTTGAGAAGACAGTTTGTGAAAAGAGTTGAAAAATATTCATAGGCATTATCACTTCATAATATGCGAAAAAAGTATTAAATTGTGTTGACTTTAACATAAAAAATTTCAAATATAGAGAATAATTCAGAACAATGTTTCATTAAAAAATCCATGTGCATCATGAATAGTCATTGATAAATATCACAAAATACTGAAAATTTAAAATAAATTTGCCTCGACAAGGACTCCACAAATCAGAATATGTTAACTCAAATGGAGAGAAGACCCAATTATTGACACACCTTGGGAAAGAACTACGAAACTATTTCCCAAGTTAACATGACTCACATTCAAAAGACGATAAACTAGATAAACTAAAGACCATCTTTTGAAGCTTAGACAAACTAGGATGCCCCAAACGATTATGGAGAAAATTTGGAGATTCAATTACTATGCAGGCAACAAAAGAGAAAGCAAATAAAATTTGTAAAATCCTCGTGACACATCCTGCACCAATCGACTTTTCCGAACAACAATCCTGTATAATAACAAAATCATTAGTAAAAGTAACCGAACATTTAAGGTTCGTGTAAGTTGGCTAATGGACATAAGATTACATGAACAATTAAATAGATAAAGAACAGATTTTAAGGGTAAAGGAAGTGAGAGAGCATGGCCAATAGCTTTAGCCATAATTTTTGTACCATTAGCTAAAATGATAGAATGTGGGGTGCTCAAATGTGAAAAATGAGACAATAGATTAAGATTACTAGAGAGATGGTTAGAGGCACCAGAATCAAAAATCCAAGCCCCAAGACTTGAGGATTGAGACAGAAAAACAATTAAGTTACCAGATTGTGCAAAAAAAGCAACAATATGCTGAGATAACTGCTTGTTGGCTTGGTATTGTAGATATTCTTCATAATCAACACTATTAAGAGTCAAGGATTGGTTTGTTGAGATATCTAAAAAATTATCAAGAGAGGCTAACTATGCAATGTTAGCATTTTGAATAGGTTAGTTGTGCAACTTATAACATTTCTCCCTAGTATGATAATAATTGAATTTAGGATGACCACCCTTGTTGCCATGTTCACCCTGATCTCTAGGGTTATTTGGAGAACAAGAGGCCAGGGCAATAAAGTCTACAATCAAAGTCCCTATGGTTGAGGAGGAAACCCAAAGCAGGTGACTAAACACATCATCCATGGTTGGAATAGTTGCAAAATAGAATCTAATCTCAAACGGGGCCAAGATCAAGATTGATTGCTATATGAGTCAAAACATAAAGAATTTATAAAATTGAGCTAAGTCTTCTATGACTATCTTACCAATAGGCATAACAAAATTGAATTCTGCTTTCAAAGATGCTATACATCCTAGAAAGTCAGGCATGATCAAATTATGTTGCTTTAGATTAACCAAACTAAATGCAATTGAATATAACCTCTAAACATCATTAGTATAAAGAAGTCTAGCCTAGTTCCATATCTCCACACAAGTCCTATTAGCCTTGTAAATCGAGTAGAAAGATGGATCAATCGACTACTACAACACACTACATAGCAAAGCATCAATTTCAACCCATCTAGCCCTATCAGTTTCTTTGACATCTATAGCCTTAATGGTTAAGTGCTTTTTTTTCTAAACCTTGTCCATAATTCTACAAATGTTGCCCAAGATGAATAATTGACACCACCAACAAGTTTTTTCAATAATAATCATAGGAATAGAGAGAAATGGAGTAAATGCACCAGACTTAGACGATCCTTTGCCAACCATATTGAAAACCAAAACTTAAGTATAAATATTGATAACTAGTTGAACATCGATAGCACAAAAAACCAATCAAACAACACTAATATAAGTCCCAAGAAACCCTAGAAGACAAAATAGCAATAAGATCGTTTTCCAGTGACCAGAAAAGGAGATTCCAATGTCGTAAGAGCTTAAGGTGACTAAAAAGGAATAGATAGGCAACTCTAAGTCTCACGTTTTTTGGTGACAGAAAAAGATGCGTTTGAAGTCGAAAGATGATGAGGTGACAAAAATCGAGTGGGTCGGTGCCTACTAAGTCCAACAGTGAGAGCAGTGATAAGTCATGACCATCAAAGAGAAAGATCATGCATTGGCGGAACAACCAAGACAAGTGGCACGTGGGAGCACGTGTGACGTCGAACAAGGCCAAAAAAGAAGGGATCTATCAACAACAAGAAGACAATTCCAACGGTGTGAGTGGTGACGAAGAATGACATTCAAAAGCAAACAAACTGAGCTCACTGGAGAAACGAGCAGAAAAAATAATTTTTATTTAGGGTTTCAGAATATTTTGGCTCTAATACCATATAAATTATAGAAATTCTTATGTGTATATCTCAAAAACTAATACAACATATAAATTAGAGAAAATAAAAAAGGAGAAGGAATCAAGAGTTTCCAATTCTATTTACACAATCTTAGTTTTCCTAATTTAAAATGTCCAGCTTGATTCTTAACATAAATATAGAACCAAATACATTATTTATTTGTTTTTTTCTATATAAAACATATAACAAGATGAATCAAATCTTACATCCTTAAAAGCCACAAACAAGAAATTCAACAAAAACTCATATTTAGAAATAAAGAAATAAAGAGGAAAGATAACTAAGTCATCATAACAATCATAATACATCCCTTATGTTAAAAGAACAAGAACTCATAACATACCAGTACAAACAAGATTCCTGCATGCACCGTTACGGAAGTCATGAAAGACTCTATTGCGATGGTCTTGCAGCATCTTTGCATGAATGTAAAAACAAGAGTAGCCAAGTTCTGTAATTTTCTTGGCCAACAATTCAACTCGATTCACTGAATTGCAAAAAATGATTGACTGGTTTATTTGCAGCTGAAGACAGACAAGTTACAATATCATGTTACATCTCACATTTAAATGAAGCAATAAAAGAATACGCAAAAACAGGATTTAGCTCACACCTTAGAGAAGAGAGTGTTTAGGCAGTGGACTTTCTGCCTTTCTTCAACAAAAGCATAATATTGAGTAATACCCTTGAGGGTAAGCTCATCCATAAGATTAATAACATATGGTTTTTGAAGGTATCTATCTTTAAAGTCCTTCACAGTGACTGGAAATGTGGCTGAGAACATCAAAATTTGACGCTTTGCAGGCAAAAAACGAATGAGCTGCTCTACTGAAGGTTGAAACTCAGGTGACAAAAGCTTATCAGCCTGCAAAATAATCCATCACAATATTAAATTGTTGCATTCCATAAAGTTGGAATATAGAAAACAGCAACAATTAAAAGTGCACAAGAATACTTTTATTTCCAAATTATAGAAACTCTCAAGGCCCACCATCTCAACACAACCCAAACCAAGCCCTTCTAACTAAAACACAAATTGATTTAATAACTTTTATGTACCAAACAACCACAGGGGGTACAGACACTTTGAACCAATTATTTAGCTTAGATTAAGAGGAAAAGGTATGTCAATAAAACTTAATTCTTTCAACAGGAAAGATAAAACACCAAAATATTTGCTTTCATTTCACTAGAGAAATTTCAGTTCCTCATTCTTCGAAATGCTTGTCCTCTCTTGTGTAAAATGTGAAAAATAAATTTTACTAATTTGTCATAAAATTGACACTCCAGCCATCAAAAGATCAAATATAATTTAAATATCAAACATCTACCTCATCCATTACAAGCATTGAACAATCTTTCAAAATGCAAACACCCTTTTTGGCAAGATCAAGAATTCTTCCAGGAGTTCCAACAAGCAAGTGAACTGGTTGATACAAACGCATGATATCATCCTTGAGACTGGTGCCACCCGTGGTAACCATGACTTGGATTTTCAAATGCTTTCCAAGCTCCTTACAGACTTGAGACGTCTGAAGAGCCAACTCTCGTGTTGGAACAATAATAACAACTGCATGAAAAAAATCAAAAGAGAGTTAAAACACAAAAGAACATTGAAAATGTTTTTTTTTGCAGAGCTTAAAGCTGATGTGCTGCAACTTTGCATGGCAATACAAACTTTGGAAACACATGACTTTTCATCTTTTTTTTAATTTCAACAACACAATTTCTGTTTTTTTTTTTTTTTTCTTAAGCAACAATTTAGGTGCCATGAATTGATCATGTGGAAAATGAAGTTCACAGGTTTATGGAAAAACTAGCTGTTCAGCTCCAAAAACTTGCTTATACAGATGAGCTCAGCTCACACTGATCTTTGAGTAGACCAGTGATCCAACTTTTCTTACCACCTTACATAAAAGTCACCATTTCACCTTATTAAGAAGATTGAAACATTCATTAATGTGTCCATATTAAGGTCTTTTGCAGCAGATACACTACAAGCAACACATGTTGACAGAATATTCCCTCTCAATTGGAAAATAATTCATGATTGATCATGAACAAGGCTTTTCTATTCATGCACTGGTTAAGCATAAAAATAACTACTAGTTTTTAACAAGGCCCATAAATGTCATGCCAGTAAAAAATTGCAAAATTGCAGGGACCATACCTTGAATCACATTGTTATCTTGGTCAATCTTTTCCAAAGCTGGAATGCAAAATGCAGCAGTCTTCCCAGTCCCATTTTTTGCTCTTGCAAGAATATCACTGCCAGTCAAAGCAATAGGAATACTTTCTTCCTGAATTGGAGATGGTCTTTCAAACCCTTTTTCATAGATTCCCATAAGTAGCTCCCGTTTCAGAAAATAGTCTTCAAATTCATTCCCTTTTGTGGCCGTCACATCCTGGATGGCAACAAATGTAATAGGACTACAATAAATAGTAGTTCAACCAAGCAACAATAAAATTTATTTTGCTTTGTCATTTTGTATCTACCAGAAAATTAAGAACTTCAGAATATTTAAAGTGACACCTCAAGTAACAAGCTTTAATATTGGAATAAATATACAAGGTTCTCATCTATTATTAGTTTATATGAACTGTCAACAACATAAAAAGAACCCCCAAAAAAAAAATCCCTTCCTTCAAATTAAGTGTCCACAGAAGGACAAGTAACTTGTATCAATTTGTATAGAATCAACTCTGGAAAGAGGATGTTCAAAACATTAAATGTAAAAACAGATATATTCCCAAATCAGCAACAATATGTGAATTGATCATATTAGAGCATCATCGGTTCAATTACCCAGCGAAAAGCGAATGCAAAATAATACATCCACTTTATCTGCGTATACCTAATTCTTGTGAAGCCCATTAGCTCATTATGGGATCATTGAATGGAAGAGCGAGCATAAACATCAAGGCCACATTCTACATACAGTACTAAAGGACATTGCTGTGCCAAGACATCTGATAAAGTAGACATTATGCATTTCCTCAAAAGAATGCTAGAAAAAGTTCAAGAAAATGTAGCCAATGATGATGCAGCGCAAATGATGTGTGAAATCAGAATGTGAAACATTATTCAAAGCCATACCTCTGTTTTGTAACGTGTATCAGGTGGTGGTATCTTTAGCCTTGCCTTCCAATTTTGTGAACTAATAAGAGGCAGGTATTAAACAATAAAAAGAAAAAGGATCAGGGCCCTATATGAAATACAGATATTACTGGGACTTAGCAAAGCGAAACAACATTTTTTACACGTATGCAATGAAGCAAGAAACACAGGCAATGTCTAAGTAAATGATCATCCTAATAATCACTCAACCAATTGCCACATCACCACTAGGATATCTCAAGATAAATGCACTCACTACAATTTAAAGTAAAAATTCAATCATCAATTCAAGCAAAAACAGACGAGAGAAATGAAAGAATCAAAACGTTAATACAAATTATCGCGGGATTTGAAGCGAGAGAGTTATCCACAAACAGAAACAATCGTATAAAAGAAACCAAGTATTTTAAATTATGGGGCTCGGCCATAAACAAATTACCGATACAAAATATAGAATACTTTTCTCGATAAAAGAATAACCTCCTAAACTAACAGAAAAAGCTAAGAACAGACCTTGGATCGATAGCAGCTTCAGACTGAACTGTCTTCTCGACCTCGTCAACCGCGGAAGAATCAGCTCCAGGAAAATTGTTTCGTCTCAGCCACTGCTGCTGCTGTTGCTGTTGCTGTAGTTGTTGAAACTGTTGCTGATGATTGTTCGGGACCGAATTCCGCTGCACGTACTGTTGTTGAGGACGGTTGGACTGAAAACTAGGGTTCGCCGCGTTGATGCCCCCTCGGCCACCGCCGATCCCTGGTGGATACCTTCCTCTACTATTATTCATCACCACAGCTCTGAACCAAAAAAAAGAAACCCTAACCACGACCTACCTGAACCGAAACTAGCAATAAAAACTGATGCTAGGGTTTGTTAGCGAAGTAAAACCTAAACAATGACACTAGACGAGCGTATTGACGCGAAAAGCTAGGGTTCGTTTGTTAGCGAAAGTTAGATCGTAAAAAAATAAAAGGAAATCGAGCCACTATGAACAGATCTGAGAAATCTTTTGAAAAATGATTTTATTTTAAGAAAGACGATGTCTGTAAAAATGTAACGATTTGGCTTCTACTCGAGGAAAGGAGAAGAAAGAGGAGCGAGTTGATTCATGACTTCTTGTTTGCTCTGTTTTGAAGAAACTGCAAAAAATGAACAAATCATAGATGTCCTTAGGGCGTCAATTGATTGAGTGTTTATTTACGAAAATGGCCCACCATTTTTATATATTCTTTAGAGCCACCGACCTCTGTTTCCTTTTTTTGGGGAATATTATCGTATCACAGTAACTAACATTTCCCCACCCAAGATTTAATGTAAAAACTTTTTCCCCTAAATGGCAAAATAATGATATTCCCCGCAAAATTAAAGTTTTGTTTAAAAAAATATACATGCATGTAATAATAATTTGTCTATTTATAGATTTTAAAACATTTTTTTAAAATTAATTTTTTATATAAATTACTCTCATATATTTTAATTAAATAATTACAAATATTTATAAATTTATAAATTAATTCTTCAAATTTTTTGGAAACTCGAATATTGAAATCACTTTTTTATTGTCACTATGATTGTGGTGAAACTTCTTTTTTTATAAATGTAATTTAATTTTAAGTAAAAAAAATTATTTATATTGTTTAGAGGTAGAAAGGTTTTTAAAACCAAACTTTGGGGGGGAAACATAAGTTACTCTTTTCATTCTTGTTATAATTAGATACCTAATAAGTATTATATGTGGAACAATTAGAAAGTGCAATAACATAAACTGTATTAATTATCAATGAGAAAGTTATTATTGAATTTAATTTAAATTGTTTAAGTTTTATTATAAAATAAATTAAGTTTAAAATTGATTCAAATATTTAAATTCAAACATATTCAAATTATATTCAAAATTAACGTTTTTTAGTTGAGTTTGAATCGGAACTTATCAACCTTAAACCAATCCAAACAAGGTTTTTAAAACTCAAAAAAATCTTAAATTAAACTTTATTCAAATTTAATTTAGATTGAATTTAAAACTAATTGTTATAATGGATTGTGTTATATATGTGAAAGAAAATAGTTTAGATTAGTGTACAAGAAGTCATGTGCAAGGGGATAAGGGTAATTAACTGAAACTTAAAGGGTGCTCCAGAATTTTTGAGTTTTATTTACAATTATCAAAAGGTTTGGGGATGTAATTGAAATTTCCAATTAAAAATGGCCGAAAACAGGGTTGGTTTCGAAATCATGATTGAGTGCTTTTGGCGAACGGTTTGTAGGACCTGAAATCTTTTGTAATGGTTTCTTCCATTTTCCTTCTTCGCTTAAAATTTTTTGTTAATAAATTAATAAATAATGCTTATTCTAATTATCAACCATTAAATAATTAAATAATTTTAATTTATAAATAAATTAAAGTTAAAATATAATTTATCAATTGAAAATATTTGTCTTGAATTCAAATAAAATTTAAATTAACTTTTATTTAAATCCAACCAATCAATGATTAAGTTGTATTATTAATGTTAAAGATGAATTTGGATAAATAAGTAATTTGAACGAGTAAACATATCATATAATATAATATGATAACAATAAAAATTCAAGAAAGCAATACAAATTAAATGACATCGACTATAATATTGAAAAGGCATTATTGATAAAGAAAAAGAATACAAAAAACGCAAGTCTTTTCTCTTCAAAAAAAGAAAGTGGTCACCATGTTCCATTTTTAGTCGTGACCTTATCTTACTTCCGGCTCACTAGTTGTTTCCAAGAAGGATTATAACTTGTAAACTTTCATCCAAAGGAAGCAAGAAGGATTATGCCAAAAGTCTTGCACTATTTTATCCACCCTTTTTTAACCTTTAAATATTGATGAGTGGGCTGATCACCAGGTGCTTCAGGCATTGGCATATTTGCTTTCATTATTTTTTTTCTTTAAATTCACAATCAATATTAGATTTAAATCGAATTAAATATGAATATATATGTGTTTGTATTTAATTTATTTGTTATGAATTTAATTCGTATTTATATTCGTATTCGTCAAAATTTTTTTTTGTAAAATTTGAATTTGGATTTAAGTTCAAGAGTTTGGTTTTATTTGATTCGTATTTATGTTTAATTTGTATAGTTTATATGTATATTTTATTAAAAATTATAATTAATAAAATATAATTAACAAAATTGTAATTTGAGTTTAAATTCGTATAATTCATGTTCAGATTCATACTTACAAATTTTTAAATTTATAATTTAAGTTCATATTCAGATTCAAATATGTTCAAATAAAATTAAAACACAAATCTGAATCCAATCCTATTCTCAAGGTCTAAATCTATGTCAGAAGCCTATAGCATATTGACTTCAGAAGACTTCATCTTGCATTTGCTCTCTGGATCCACTGAAATTCCCACCTGGAAAACCTAGATTGACTAGAGTTTGAGCGTTCCATGTTGCAGCAAGGCTTCTGTATCCATTTTTTGTCTATTCCTAGGTTCATTTCAGCATGGCTTTAAGTGGCAGATGACTGGGAAACCAACAATTGGGAAAAGGAGAAGCCATCAAAGTAGCCAAAAGAAAAACGCAGACCAATAAAATATTAGAAAGAAAGCTTTCTCCATCACTGGGATAAAAATAAACAAACACAACATGTCAACAGATCTACGCACATTCTCCAGAGGCCCCTCCTACAGTGGGTTAATATCGTTTAATGGTGGAAAAAGTACTGGTAAACAAGGACAGCAGAATGCTTGTCAGAAGAAAGCCAGTCACATTAGCATTATTAACAGGCCTAACTTTTAGAAATAAGTTTAACAAGCAGTTTGTAGCTGCAGTTCTCAAATATTTTTCCACTCTGTACGTATGGAAATTTAAGTATCACCCACCTCCATGGCCTTGAAAATTGTGAGTTTAATTTGTTGCGAAGCGCACGCAGGATCTGAATGTGCACCTCCAAGGGCTCCAGTGAAAAAAAAAAAACCGTCGGCAGAGGAGCTTCAACGCGGACGTCAGTTTGGAAACTGAAACAGTTTAGCTTGAACACACGCCTATATTGTGGATGACTTCCACTTGAAATGGACCTGCCTGAGTCCCATAATTAGAATCATGCAAGTGCCGAGTCAAGTGGGCCTATATGGGCCAGTCATTTATCAAGAAATATTGCTAAATACACCCCGCTCATTATCTAGAATGTTCTTCTCCAACAGGGAAAAAATTTCCAGTCTCAAGCGCGAGTCCGGCGGCAGCAGAAGCCAAAAAACCTTTGGAGTTTGATAATTGAATGATTTGAATTACAAACTCTAATTCCTATCTGGAAATGTCTGAGACAATCCTTACCTTCGATAAATCTTCTGGTTCGTCTTCATTGAATCCTCCCTCTCGAACAGTCTGCCACGTGTAAGTCCTTCTCCGAACCTTCTTTTTCTACTCGAGACAATGTTAATTCGTATGGCAGTGTTTGTTTTTCTAATTATATTGATTTTAGTATTAAAATTTATCGACCCGCCCTGCAGATGTCAGAAGCAATTTTCTCAGTATACTTGCCCTCGATGTAACTCTCGATATTGTTCGCTTAAGTGCTATCAGGTAGGCAGAAATTCATGCTGGACTTTCAGATTTTAATTGCTGTTTACGTTCTTGATCAATAGACATGCCTTAAGAAGTTGGTGAACTTTGGAATCCAAAAATTGGATGTTGTTGGCTAATTGCTCTTTTAATTTTTATTCTTCTTCTCGACAGTCTCATAGTCGTAGTTGTACGGAATCCTTCATGCGAGAAAATGTTGTAGATGAGATGCGGCAAATGCAGCCTGATGATGAAACTAAACGAAAAATGATTGAAATTTTGAAACGATTACATTCGCAAGAGGAAAGTGATAACATGGAAGAGGAGATTGATAGCATGGATGAGGAAGGTAAGTTCTTGTTGCTCTTCCTTTTCTATCTTCAATGAAGGGTAATGGCCAAGAAATATTGGCTATAGGGGTTACTTTTGCTGAATCTCTATTGAATCCTTGGGGCTTAAATCTATCCTCTACGAATTTCTACCAATATTTGCTGTGTTTCTCAAACTGCTTGTGATACTTAATTAACTACCGATTTGTTTAGATCCTTGTAAAGGCATGCAATATTTGGTTCAAACCATAAATCTAAACCAAATCATACAAAGATTACAGTTTGGTTTGTAAAATGGTTTGTTTTTGGTTGAAATTTTTTCAAATTGCTAGATAACTATAATTCAATTATTATTTATTATGTTTGAAATTTTTGAAAGTGAATGATTTTAATAGATTTGAATCGTAATCGAAATCGAATCAAACAACATTTTTTCTCTTTGGTTTGGTTTGGAAAAGTTTTTAAATTGTACCAAACCGGACGGTGTAGACCCCAAGTTCCTTGTGTATCTCAATTTTGATTGTTTCTTTTAACAATCTTGTTGGGTTAGCTCTTTATGAGTCTTGTTTATATAGGAGTGTACACAAGATAGATATAACCATTTGTTCTGGTAACGTATGAACATTGTATAAAATTAAGTGTTTGCTTGTAATTGCTATAGCAATATTTCACATTCCATAATCTGCTAACTATGGAATTGCTGCAAATGGTTTCTTATTGATTCATAATCTCCGTTTCTGGCAGAATCAACTCTTTCTGAGGAGACGATTCAAAATATCTTGTCTGGTATGCTCCAATAATTTTTTTCTTTCACCTGTTATTTTTTTTGTGCATGTTGCCTTGCAGTTGCTTCCTGTCATTCGTTTTTTGATTTAATTTCAACAAATAAACAAATTCCTACACTCCTTAGGTTGTGGTTGAATGATATTGTATGCTATTCTTCTGAGTATGTATTCCTGGATTTTGGGCCTTTGCCTGAAGCTTATATGATTTACATTTTATTTCCTCTATGCAGGTGCACAAGTGACTTTTGATGACTTACCTGCAAAAGAAAAGAAATTGTTTCGAAGAGCCATGGCATCTGGTGCACTGAGCAAGATGATTAGGCCGTGGGATCCGTGGTGGTTGAAGCCTTCAGCTAGAACAATCTGTCTTAGCCAGCAGGGAACTCAACTTGTCCAACCTCTTGACAAGCATGAAGCATCAGTGCCACTTGATGAGGATCCAGAAAGCAGTGAATCCACTGAGATTCCTCCTGGCCCTGAAACCCCACTACCCCCAGTTAGCAAACTTATCTCCACAGAGCCGTCTCCACTTTTAGTTATCCATCTGATCGACATGTTATATAGCTACTGTTTCACCCTTCGCCTTTATAATGGAGATTGGCAATCTGACGCCCTAGGGTCAGCAATGATGGCTTTGAGTGTGTCTGCTGTGTTGGGCAAAGGTGGGCAGCCAGAAAGTCTGCAGGAAGCTGTGTCTTATTGCTTGGAGCAAACTTGCACTTCTTACAAACACATGGGCGGATTGCCGTTTGGATTGGCTGTTATTGATGATGTAATAACCCTACTATCCCTAGGAGGTCCTGCATTAATCTGCTCACTTTGTGATATCCAGAGGATGATTCAGGCCGGGGAAAGGGAACTAAAGTCAGAGAAGACTAAAAAGTCAGGAAAGGTGGAAATCAGGAGGAAGCTGAAGCTAGCTGAGAGGAAGATTTATTTCATGATGTGTTGGGTGCATGAGCAGCCGGGGGAAGCATGGTCTTCTGCAGCAGCCATTATAAAGGCTGAAAAATTTTCATTTGTAAGTCATGGTGATGTTAAGAGTTCTGTGAAAATGGAGGATAAAACAGAATCAAGGAGCAAAGTTGTGATTGAGGAAATAGAATGAGATGTAATTATATGATTGTGTGATTTAATTATTTATTTAATTTTAATTTAAAATCACTTAATCATATAATGATTTATTGGTTCAATCATATTTGTTAATATGTAACCATTTATACATATGTTATTAAAAGAATGATCACTTTCATCTTTTCAACACAGATTTTTTAAATTACTTGAAAGTCAATGGATTATAAGGTTTCCCCAAAGTGCAATTTCTCATAAAAAGGATTTTGGTAGATGGATATATGAATAAAGCAACAATAATCCAGCTAATGACAACCATTTAACTTGCATTAGAAGCCATTGTTATATTTGACCTTCATTTAATTCTTACCACAGTTTGGCATTGAAATATAATTGAAAAAGTCAGAGTGCCAACCTTCTTTTACTCAAATTTCATTGTATTCTATCCGCATTTACAGCGCTGACATTGCATAAAACTCATAATGTTGGGGATCTCCAATCACGTGTCAATCTTTTTATGGCTTTGCAGATCAATTTTACACCATTGCCAGACAAGGCAAAAATTCCCTCGTGCAGTCTGATATATACTTTGATTTGTCCGAACAAGCCAAGGACCTTTGTTCATTCTTAAAAACTTATTTGGGGCAGCAGCAGCTCTTCAGCTACTGAGGTGCTTTCCTGTTCATCATTTGCTTGATCCTCAGGAAAACTGATTATTTTATAGCACTGGATCTTTTCCCAGGAAGGAAAAAGCATGGCATTCACAGGAACTCTGGACAAATGCAAGGCCTGTGACAAGACTGTTTATGTGGTTGATATGTTGTCCCTTGAAGGAACTCCATACCACAAATCCTGCTTCAAATGCAGCCATTGCAAAGGAACTCTTTCGGTATTTATGTTTCCATTCTTTTAATGGTTTTTTTTTTTTTTTTTTTTTCAATTATGGCCTTCATTTTAATTATAACCCAGATGAGCAACTATTCTTCCATGGATGGAGTCCTCTACTGCAAGCCCCATTTCGAGCAACTCTTTAAGGAATCGGGCAATTTCAGTAAGAATTTCCAAACTGGTAAGAATTATTCTTTATTGTTTTTGTCTATGTGAGATGGTATTTTGGCTACAAATTTTATAGCATTTTACAGATGCCATTGCTTTATATATATATATATTTGGCTAACAATGTGTGTATTATAATTATGTTACAGGAAAGTCAGAGAGGAATCATGACCTGGTATAACCCTTTTCAATTACATTTATAATGTGCATAAATACAAGTATATAATATTGATATGTTATTACCCAATTAATGCATACAATATTATTCTTCAATTGTTACTTTCATAGTCCAGTGAAAAAGATTCTTCATGGCATCAACAATACCTATCATCCAAAATCATCTACAGTTATTTGATTATATTTTTCTGGGAACCTTTTCACTAATCTTAATACAAAAATTTTGATTACTGGTACAGTCTAGGACATCCAGCAAACTCTCCTCTGTGTTTTGTGGAACCCAAGACAAATGTGCAGCCTGCGACAAAAAAGTTTACCCTCTTGAGAAGGTTTGTAATTTTGAATACAAAAGTCAACGTGAGAACATGTAGTTGAATAATTTTAAAGCAAGAAAAAAAATTAAACAATTATATCATTCAATCAAATATATATAATTATTTCGGTTTGTATAAATAAATTAATGAGATTTGTTTAAAGTTGTGTAAGGTGTAGAAATAAAAAATTTGAGATTATATTTAGATTATGATTTGATTCCAGAAGGGGGGTTTAAGCCTTTAAGCACATTGAAGCATTGTCGATGCAGGTGACAATGGAGGGAGAATGCTACCACAAAACATGCTTCAAGTGTGCCCATGGTGGGTGTCCTCTCACACACTCATCTTATGCAGCACTTGATGGAGTTCTTTACTGCAAGCATCATTTTTCTCAGCTCTTCCTGGAGAAAGGCAATTACAACCATGTTCTCCAGGCTGCTAACCATAAGAGAAATACTTCAGGAACTTCTGAACCATCTGAAACTAAACCAGATGAACCTACTGGTGAAGAAGATAATGACACACAGAATGAAACTTCATAAATTACCACCCTTTATACTTCTCATAAACCTTTTTTTTTTTTTTTTTTTTCTGGTGGAAGACTAAGACAGCCTCTTCATCCTCAAACTCTTGTTTGAGTGTTGACTGCATTGTTTTCAAATTTCTTGCTTCTGTTCTTGTTACCAAATCATGCGACAAACTACGCTGTCAGGAAGATACTTAATAATATGCTGTTAAATGTTAAACACATGCACATATACATTATATTTTGTTTCTCTGTGTGCATTTCTTTCCTAAATTTAATTTGTAAGCTTTGACACTATTGGTTTTATGTTCACCTGGCTAGAAAATGAATTGAGCGAAAGAAATTGGAAATCAAAATTAGTCGTACACAATTTTAAATGATGCAATTCTATTTATATAGATTTTTGAGACTTCATAAATACAAATAAACCGTGACTTGACAAAAAAACTCTTATGAAAGAGTTTTATCCCTTATTCTTGCGTGTAGTGCTACGACCTACAATAACTCAATCAATCTTAGAAAAATATGTTTTAGATATAAAATCAAGATTATATAAAATGAATTGAGCGAAAGAAATTGGAAATCAAAATTAGTCGTACACAATTTTAAATGATGCAATTCTATTTATATAGATTTTTGAGACTTCATAAATACAAATAAACCGTGACTTGACAAAAAAACTCTTATGAAAGAGTTTTATCCCTTATTCTTGCGTGTAGTGCTACGACCTACAATAACTCAATCAATCTTAGAAAAATATGTTTTAGATATAAAATCAAGATTATATAAAATGAATTGAGCGAAAGAAATTGGAAATCAAAATTAGTCGTACACAATTTTAAATGATGCAATTCTATTTATATAGATTTTTGAGACTTCATAAATACAAATAAACCGTGACTTGACAAAAAAACTCTTATGAAAGAGTTTTATCCCTTATTCTTGCGTGTAGTGCTACGACCTACAATAACTCAATCGATCTTAGAAAAATATGTTTTAGATATAAAATCAAGATTATATTTCATAACATTTATTTACTTATGAACGATCAGTTAACTAATTAAAAGAATGTTCAAAAAGTGTAAAATTCTTTAAATAAAATTTGCAACCAACCTTTAAGATTTTTACATAATCTTTCTCAAAATTTATTATTTCTCTTTTGGTCGATTTATTTAATATTGGCTCCATAAATTTTATTTATGAATCATGCTTAAACTGAACCCCAAAAAAAAGCCTGTAGGATACACATTTGAACTTACATCCAAGTAAACACCTTGGTACATCTCAAAATCAAGAAAAAGATTTTCTAGCTATCTGTCATCATGTTGGTGCTTAAGCCATATGAGATATCTCTCCTGAAAAAGTGCTATGGCAAACATCAGAGATACCTATGCCACCATCTGCTACAATGAAGCTGGGGTATGTCTCCATGTTTATATGGCAAGTCATCACCATTGCCAAACTTCATCTCTTGGCTACAGGTTTCGAAATCTGTCTCTGGAAAACCAAATGATATGAACTTTGTGATAATCAAAAGAAACCAAATGATACGGGTTCTAAGAGAATAAAATGAGAGGTTAAAATCATGTAAATCCTTCATCAAGAACTCAAACTTTCTGCAACCTTGGTGCTAATGCAGGTTGCTTGTATGCTAGTTCTCTACCAACCGTGAGAGAACATTGCAATGTCAGTGCTACCATTATACCAAAAAATTAAATTTTAGAAGAATCACACTTAAAAAATTGGATCTCATACCTTGCACTTAGGCTTAACAAGATTTTGTGCACTTTTGCAAACAACCCAACATGGCTAATAATCAAGGGGCCATAGAAATCTAATTTGGTGATATCAGAAGGATAAAAATTCCTAAAGTAGACAGGATGATTACATATTACTTCAAACACTTGGGTATTTTCATTTTTAGTTTTCTTGGAATCCTGACTGTTCCAAGATTGTGAATTTTACATTTTCTTTTGCGAAAAGCAACTCATGATGAATATTGTGTTCGTTTTGTAGTTTTCAAAAAATAAGAAATAAGTTTTTTATGTTGTTCTGAAATTTGTTTTCAGGTGGTCTAGGTGAAATTCAACTAAAGCAGCGCTATCTGTACTTAATTTTTATTTTGGCGTATTCAAATGATATGAAATTTAAAATCATCAAATTATATGATGAAAGATTATTTAAATATATAAAATGGATTTAATTCAATGTCAAGAACTCAGATAGGATGGTATCAGATGGAACTTTCAAAATTCAAAGAGAATCCTGAGTTTGCAGAGCATTGTGATAATATGACTGTATGGATACCTCAAGAGTTCAATCGTGTTTTTTAAAAGCTGGCCACTCTAGATGAAGGCTATTCTGATACTGGTCGTCAGACACAGACAGAGATCATTGACTGTAACATATTTCTATCTAGTCAAGCTTTTGGGACGAGCTGACGGGTAACGACTTAATATCTAAACAATTAAGGATATTATGAAAGAATAATCATCCTTATGTCATTTTTCATTAAAAGTAAATTCAAATCAAACTAAATTTGAATAAAAGTTAACTTAGAATGTAGGACCCGTCGCCACGAGTACCCCTGCTGCTGAAAGATACTGATCTTTTATTAATTAAACTGAAAATCTGGGTACCCGCGACGGGAATCCTACGAAAAGAAAATACTACTGCTGATCTGCATTACAAGCGGAAGCTGAAACTGATACTGAAATATACAATGAGCCCAAACTGGCTTTATATAAATATTTAACTGTTCTGTACATCTGTTTACATTTGCATTTCTGTACAAGACCTCACAGGTCCAAAACTGAAAGAAAGTACATATACATGCTGAAAGAGTGTGTGTGGGTCCTCTCTCTCCAGCCTCAGTCCACCCGCTCCTCGCCAGCAGCACACTAACCTGAAAAAGGAAGGAATAAGGAAAATGATGAGTGATAAAGATCACCCAGTAAGCATTCCTTACTTCCCTCGACCCAAACAAGCAACAAACAAGAGCACACATACCTGGTCGGCCCTATACATGCATCTAAGCGCTTGCGGGTGCTGAATCTGATTACCTGATTTCTGATTACTGGTTTCTGATTATTAATAAGTCATGCCAATATGTATATGTAATGACATGCAGAGCTGAAAACTGAAAATGACTGACAATGCATGCATCTGTCTATCTGAATCTGAATGTACCCGAAGGTACCTGCTGTGCTGATCAGGCTGATGAACACAGGGATTCGGCATCCTGACCAAGTGGGCTGAACATTCTAGCTACGGGCTAGAAAGCTAAATACTGATCTGCTGAAATGCTGCCGAGCTGACTGACTGGTGTCAGAAAGCTGGATCCCACAGATGCCCCCTCGAGTTCATCCCAAAACTGAAACCCATACATTGGGTTCTGACTACTGAAATCTACTGAATTCAGATCCCTGGATCCTCATTCAATCTATATGCTATGCTCTGAATGCATATGCATCTGTTCTTAGCTGAATTCTGAATTATCTGATGTCTGATAGCCTTTGGATGGATTACCAAACCTTTAATAAGTCAATTTCTGAATTTTTGGAAAAATCTGGAAGGCACACGACCGTGCAAGGAAGGCACACGGTCGTGCATGTAGCATACACGGCCGTGCTGGGCAGGGCACACGGGCGTGTGCCCCAGCACACGGGACCGTGTGCTGGCCGTGCGGCTGGGCGTGTGTGCTTCTGGAATTTCTGGGCCATTTCAAGCAAAGATGGGACACACGGCCGTGTCCCTCAGGACACACGGTCGTGTCCCTGCGTTTCCTGCCCGTGTGCACGAAGTGCACACGGCCGTGTCCTTACAGAAACAAAGGCACACGGGCGTGCTCTTGCGGGCACACGGTCGTGCTCCTTGTTCTGCTCGGACATGGCGCGACTGAAACTGCAGGAAACCCAACTGATTCTCATCCAAACTGCAATTAAACTTAAACACACATCAATGGCACTTCAATCATCACATATACATCATCAATTTCGTCATCCATCCACAAACACTGAATCCACCATGAAAACTCATACTTTCTCTCACAACACACACACAAACAGAGCATGCATGTTTCTGGGTGGAAAATAAGCATAGCAACTAACATATAATCATCATCTCATCATCATATACACATGCAAACATAACATCTCAAGCTGGAAATGGAAACACACGCTTCCATCCACATCAAACAAGCTGGGAAACTGAAAGAGAGAGTAAGAAACACTTACCTCTCGATATGGCTGCTGGAAGCTTATACTCAAGCTATTCTCTCTGATCCCTGACTGGATTGGGAGCTGCTGGAAGCTGGAGATCACGCCTAGGGCTGGGAGCTGCTGAAATGGAGAAGAAAACTGGCTGAAATGGGAGAGAAAATAAAATAACTCCCGTCTCTCTCTCTTTTAATCCCACCTGCACGGGCGTGCAGGCTTGGCGCACGGGAGTGCGCCTGGGAAAATGGATAAAATCCATTTCCCGCGCTTCGCATGATTAAAACCTCCCTAAAGGCATCATACGAAGGCCACACAACTCTGGAAAATTACCAACTCACCCCTGAATTCTGTTGAACTCCCAATCTATCTCTGAATTCTATTTCTAACCCCAAAACTCTACCCCTAAGGGCTTTTCTAAAACTGGGATGCTACATTTCCTCCCCCCTTAAAAGAAATCCGACCCCGGAATTACCTGAACAATTCTGGGAACCTATCCCTGATCTCAGACTCTACCTCCCAGGTGGCTTCTTCAACCCTCTGGCTGCGCCACAAAACTTTAACTAGTGGAATCTCTTTATTTCTGAGGACTTTAACTCTGTAGTCGAGAATCTGCACAGGAAGCTCTTGGTAACTCAAGTCTTCTGCCAACTCAACTTCTGAAAGCTGAAGTACATGAGACGGATCTCCCACATACTTCCTCAACTGGGATACATGGAAGACATTGTGGATTCTGTCCATACTGGCTGGCAGTGCTAACCGATAGGCGACTGTCCCTACTCTCTCAAGAATCTCGTAGGGACCAATAAATCTAGGCACTAACTTTCCTTTCTTACCAAATCTGAGAA
Source organism: Anacardium occidentale (assembly GCA_026122585.1). Lineage (NCBI taxonomy): Eukaryota > Viridiplantae > Streptophyta > Magnoliopsida > Sapindales > Anacardiaceae > Anacardium > Anacardium occidentale. The sequence continues at coordinate 575,284 of JAJEJH010000031.1, forward strand.
CTTGCCTGTAGGGTGCAATTCTCAGAAACACTTTATCGCCCACTGAAAACTCTATCTCTCTGCGCCGAAGATCAGCATAACTCTTCTGACGATCCTGGGCCTGTCTCATCCTCTGTCTGATGATCTTGACTTGCTCTATCATCCTCTGAGTAGTCTCAGGTCCCACTGCTGTCTCTAAAGAATCTCTCTCCCCAATCTCATCCCAATGAAGAGGAGACCTACACCTCCGACCATACAAAGTCTCAAATGGAGCCATTTGAATCATCGCCTGGAAGCTATTATTGTAGGCGAACTCCATTAGAGGGATCAACTCTGCCCAATCGGTCTGGAAGTCCATGCAACACGCTCTCAGCATATCCTCCAATATCTTATTCACCCTCTCCGTCTGGCCATCTGTCTGAGGGTGATATGCTGAGCTAAACTGCAGCCTGGTTCCCAATGCTCTCTGTAGAGACCTCCAGAAGGCTGACAAAAATCTGGAGTCCCTATCTGACACTATCGTCCTGGGAACCCCGTAGAGTCTCACCACCTCTCTGATGTAGAGTCTGGCTAGCTGCTCTGTAGACATTCCCTGTCTGACTGGTAGGAAATGTGCTGATTTACTGAGCCGATCAACAACAACCCATACACCATCAAATCCCCTCTGGACTCTGGGAAGACTAGAAATGAAGTCCATGGAGATATCATCTCATTTCCACTCAGGAATACTTAAGGGGTGAAGTAATCCTGAGGGCCTCTGGTGCTCTGCCTTCACTTGCTGACATATAAGGCATCTGGAGACGAAGTCTGCTATGTCCTTCTTCATCCCTGACCACCAGAAACTTCTCTTGAGGTCTCTGTACATCTTTGTGCTACCTGGGTGTGCTGAATACACCGCATTGTGCGCCTCTGTCAAAATCTTCAGTCTCAGCTCTGAACTCTGGGACACACAAACTCTGCCTCTGAACCTCAAGATCCCATCAGTGAACTCAAAGTCAGGCACTGCTCTCTCTGACATCTTCTGAAGCATACTTTGAGTCCACTCATCTGACATCTGTCCCTCTCTGATCTCATCATACAGGGAAGATCTGATCTGAAGCCTCGAGAATCCTGCAGTCACTATCTCAATCTGCTCTCAGATAATCTCTAACTGCAGCTCTCTCTGAACTGATAAGCTGGAAAGAGCTACTCGCCTACTCAATGCGTCAGCCACCACATTGGCTCTACCCGGGTGGTATCTGATGTCGCAGTCATAATCCTTCACCAGCTCCAACCATCTCCCCTGTCGCATGTTGAGCTCCTTCTGGGTGAAGAAATATTTCAGACTTTTGTGGTCTGAATATATACTGCATCTGACTCCATACAAATAATGTCTCCAAATCTTCAGGGCGAAAACAACCGCTGCCAGCTCTAAGTCGTGGGTAGGGTATCTTAACTCGTGATCTCGCAATTGCCTAGAGGCGTAGGCAATGACCCTACCATTCTGCATCAAAACCGCCCCAATCCCCTGATGGGATGCATCTGTGTAGATGTCAAACTCTACCCCCTCCTGGGGTAGAGCCAATACTGGAGCGCTGGTCAACCTCTGCTTCAACTCCAGAAACCGCTCTTCGCACTCCTCTGACCACACAAAGGGAACCTCTTTCCTAGTCAAGGCAGTAAGAGGCCTTACTAGGCTGGAGAACCCCTCGATGAACCGCCTATAGTAGCCTACTAGCCCAAGGAAGCTTCTGACTTCTTTCACTGTCTTCGGCCTTGGCCAACTCAGAATTGCTTCTACCTTGCTGGGGTCCACTGATATACCCTCTGCTGTCACCACGTGGCCTAGGAATGCCACTCGGTCGAGCCAGAACTTACACTTGGTAAACTTGGCGAACAAGTGCTGATCTCTCAACCTCTGAAGCACGAATCTCAAATGCTCCTCGTGTTCGGTTACACTTCTGGAATAAACCAGAATGTCATCTATGAATACCACCACGAACCGGTCGAGGCAATCAAGAAAGACCCGGTTCATCAAATCTATAAAGATGGCTGGGGCATTGGTCAACCCAAATGGCATGACCACAAACTCGTAATGCCCATAACGAGTCCTGAAGGCAGTCTTGGGGACATCTCTCTCTGCTACTCTGACTTGATAATAGCCAGATCTCAAATCTATCTTGGAGAAAACTGCTGCGCCTCTCAACTGATCAAAGAGGTCGTCGATCCTTGGCAGGGGATACTTGTTCTTCACCGTCATCCTATTCAGCTCCCTATAGTCGATGCACATCCGCATTGACCCATCCTTCTTCTTCACAAATAAAATCGGAGCTCCCCACGGTGAACAACTCGGTCTGATAAATTTCTTATCAACCAGCTCCTGCAACTGCTTCTTCAACTCTTGGAGCTCAGCTGGAGCCATCCGGTACGGAGCCTTGGAGATAGGAGCCGCACCAGGGAGAAGCTCGACACTGAACTCCAACTCCCGATCTGGAGGTAGCCCTGGTAACTCATCTGGGAAGACATCTCTGAAATCCCTGACAACGGGTACCTCATCGATACTTGGCCCCACTGAACTGCTGCATACTACATTGGCCAAGTACCCTACACATTCCTGCCTCATCAATCTGCTCGCCTGGATGCACGAGATAATCATACTCTCGACTCTGCCCTCACCAAATACAAAGCAATCAGGGCCTATGTGGAATCTAACCTTTTTCCTTCCACAATCTATCTCGGCATCATATTTCCCCAAGAAATCCATCCCCAAGATCATGTCGAAATCTGCTAACTCCAGCAAGATCAAATCTATACTCATCTGTCTACCCATAACCTCTATCAACTGACCACAGAGGACTCTATCACTCACCACATAACCCCCATCTGGCATCTCAACTAGGATACTCCTATCGGCCACACTAGGGTCAACCCCTAATCTCTCTACCACTCCCCTGGAAATGAAACTGTGTGTGGCCCCACAATCGACCAATATAAACAAAGGAGTACCAAGGAAAAGAATCTGACCAGTGACTGCATGGGGTGTGGCATCAGCCTGATCCTGGCGGACAGCATATACTCTGGCTCTGCCGCCACCACCTCTATCTCCGCCTGAAGTACCAGCACCTCCTCCAGGTGCTCCAACTCCGGGTCTGGGAAGATCTGCTCTGCCCCTCTCTGCACCGCCTCTAGGTGGGCCTCCTCTACCTCTGGGCTGACCACTACCACCACCTCTGCTGGGCCCAACACCAGCTCCACCTCTGGCTGGGCACTCAAACATCCTGTGCCCTGGCTGACGGCACAAGTAGCATACGATCTGGCCAGCAAGACACTCGCCAGTGTGACGTCTACCGCATCGAGAACACTGTGGCAGGAAAAACTGTGGTGCAGTCCTCTGTCTCTGAGCACCTCTGGCTGCTCTCTTGGCCAACATTGGCCTCTTGCCCTTATCTCTGTCATCCAATCTCTGATCTCTGCCCAAGGCGCCCATCCTCTGAAGACCAGCCTCTGATCTGAGGGCTCTCCCCAAAGCGTCACTGAACTGCTGGGGAGGATACGGTCCCGTCAAAACATCCTTGGCTATAGCTGGATGTAAGCCATGGATGAACTTCTGCACTCGCCCCAACTCAGTCCCCGCCAAACTTGGGACAAATCTCGTCAAGGCATTGAATCTGGCGGCATACTCCTTTACTGAGCTCGGCCCCTGAACCAAATCAATTAACTCTTGGGCCTTCGCATACATTAACTCGGCACCCCTATACTCGGCATCAAAAAGCCGTCTGAACTCTGTCCATGTCATCAACTCCTCAGGGATGGTAGACCTGGCTACACTCCACCAACCCTTAGCGTCGCCCCTGAGATGGAACGTCGCGAATCTAACTTTCTCTCTCTCTGATAAAGTGAAGAGACCCATGATGCTCTCCACTGACTCAATCCACTCCTCTGCCACTGCGGGATCTCTGGACCCACTGAATTTTATCGGCTGATACGGCCCTGGCAGATGATAAATAGGATGCAACCTCTCTGAAGAACTTGTACCCACTGTCTCGGTACTCATAGCCTGACTGTACTCTGTAAACCCAACCGGATACTGATACCCCTCTCTGACAGGTTGAGGCTGAAACTGATGACCCTCTCTGACTGATTGAGGCACTGAATAATATCTTGGCTGAGGCTGTGACTGTGACTGTGGCTGTGCTGTTCTTCTTCTTGAAGACTGATAAATTTCAGGCTGAGGGGGATGAACTCTGGCTGGTTCTTGAACAATACCCACACCAGCCCGCTGTAAACTTTCTCTGACCACCTCCCCTATCATTTCTCTAAGCTGATCTTGCCTGACAGACACGTGGGAGGAACTCTGAGATCGCCGCCCCCCACTCACACTCATGGGACGGACAGGAGGACTAGGAGGACTACTACTAGCCTCATCTAAAAATCTAGGGACATATTCCTCTTCTCTATCTAAAGCATCACAAGCAAACGGGGTTAGAAACACAAAACTAAGCAAAGATGGAAAGAAAATACCTGACTGTGCTGTGAGGAGGGTCTGGACGATGGCTGCGAGGGAGAGAAAACAAACACCACACACTTACAACTCAAATTTCTACTAAAAATGGCATAGAGAAACGCTCTGATACCAACAATGTAGGACCCGCCGCCCCTAGTACCCCTGCTGCTGAAGAAATACTGTCTTTTATTTATTAAACTGGAAACCGGACACCCGAGACGGGAATCCTACGAAAAGAAACTCCTGCTGAATAAATTACATTGTAAGCGGAAGCTGAACTGAAAATAAAATATACAATGAGCCCAAACTGGCTTTATATAAGTATTTAACTGTTCTGTACATCTGTTTACATTTGCATTTCTGTACAAGACCTCACAGGTCCAAAACTGAAAGAAAGTACATATACATGCTGAAAGAGTGTGTGTGGGTCCTCTCTCTCCAGCCTCAGTCCACCCACTCCTCGCCAGCAGCACACTAACCTGAAAAAGGAAGGAAGAAGGAAAAGGATGAGTGATAAAGATCACCTAGTAAGCATTCCTTACTTCCCTCGACCCAAACAAGCAACAAACAAGGGCACACATACCTGGTCGGCCCTATACATGCATCTAAGCGCTTGCGGGTGCTGAATCTGATTACCTGATTTCTGATTACTGGTTTCTGATTATTAATAAGTCATGCCAATATGTATATGTAATGACATGCTGAGCTGAAAACTGAAAATGACTGATGATGCATGCATCTGTCTATCTGAATCTGAATGTACCCGAAGGTACCTGCTGTGCTGATCAGGCTGATGAACACAGGGATTCGGCATCCTGGCCAAGTGGGCTGAACATTCTAGCTACGGGCTAGAAAGCTAAATACTGATCTGCTGAAATACTGCCGAGCTGACTGACTGGTGTCAGAAAGCTGGATCCCACAGATGCCCCCTCGAGTTCATCCCAAAACTGAAACCCATACATTGGGTTCTGACAGCTGAAATCTACTGAATTCAGATCCCTGGATCCTCATCCAATCTATATGCTATGCTCTGAATGCATATGCATCTGTTCTTAGCTGAATTCTGAATTATCTGATGTCTGATAGCCTTTGGATGGATTACCAAACCTTTAATAAGTCAATTTCTGAATTTCTGAAAAAATCTGGAAGGCACACGACCGTGCAAGGAAGGCACACGGTCGTGCATGCAGCACACACGGCCGTGCTGGGCAGAGGCACACGGGCGTGTGCCCCAGCACACGGGACCGTGTGCTGGCCGTGCGGCTGGGCGTGTGTGCTTCTGGAATTTCTGGGCCATTTCAAGCAAAGATGGGACACACGGCCGTGTCCCTCAGGACACACGGTCGTGTCCCTGCGTTTCCTGCCCGTGTGCACATCGTGCACACGGCCGTGTCCTTGCAGAAACAAAGGCACACGGGCGTGCTCTTGCGGGCACACCGTCGTGTGTCTTGTTCTGCTCAGACATGGTTCGCCTGAAACTGCAGGAAACCCAACTGATTCTCATCCAAACTGCAATTAAACTTAAACGCACATCAATGGCACTTCAATCATCACATATACATCATTAATTTCATCATCCATCCACAAACACTGAATCCACCATGAAAACTCATACTTTCTCTCACAATACACACACAAACAGAGCATGCATGTTTCTGGGTGGAAAATAGGCATAGCAACTAACATATAATCATCATCTCATCATCATATACATATACAAACATAACATCTCAAGCTGGAAATGGAAACACACGTTTCCATCCCCATCAAACAAGCTGGGAAACTGAAAGAGAGAGTAAGAAACACTTACTTCTCGACATGGCTGCTGGAAGCTTATACTCAAGCTATTCTCTCTGATCCCTGACTGGATTGGGAGCTGCGGGAAGCTGGAGATCACGCCTAGGGCTGGGAGCTGCTGAAATGGAGAAGAAAACTGGCTGAAATGGGAGAGAAAATAAAATAACTCCCGTCTCTCTCTCTTTTAATCCCACCTGCACGGGCGTGCAGGCTTGGCGCACGGGAGTGCCCCTGGGAAAATGGATAAAAATCCATTTCCCGCGCTTCGCATGATTAAAACCTCCCTAAAGGCATCATACGAAGGCCACACAACTCTGGAAAATTACCAACTCACCCCTGAATTCTGCTGAACTCCCAATCTATCTCTGAATTCTATTTCTAACCCCAAAACTCTACCCCTAAGGGCTTTTTCTAAAACTGGGATGCTACAGATGTCGTATAGAGATGTCAAATAAGTCAGGCTAGTTTGTAGCCCTATCAAAAAAGCCTGAGTTACAATAGTCGAATATGAAAATTTTTGTGTTAAGCTAGACCGTAGGTTTAGCAGGCTTGATTGTAGGCTTTAAGGTTAAGTCTGTGAGTTGGGATAGGCTAGCCTACTATAATAGCCCTTTTAAAATTTTATTATTTTAATTTTAAATATAAAAAAATTATAATATATATTTTATTTAAAAATATATAAACTAGTATATTAATATTACTGTTCATGGGTTGACCCATTAAAAGACTTACGGGAGCACACTAGGAAAGCCTGACCATGCTCTAAGCCTTAAAAAAATTTAAACCAATTTAGCTCAAAGGCCTATGAGTTTGTAAATCTCGGTCTAACCCAACCCTTAAGCTTGATGGGTCGTGTAAGACTAGGGCTAATTGAACTTGACCTAACCAATTGACACCTCTATATGGGTTAATAAAAGTCAAGCACGAGGATATTTGTTTGTTAATAATATATGTTTTTATGTTTTGTATTCTACACATATTTTACAAAGTTTAATTATTATACTTTTATTTGTGTGAAGTTTTTATGTTTATGTATGTTACAAATTGAATATGAGTTGTTTTAATTTTTTAAGTATAAAGTTTAAGTGTTATCATGCATAAGTAAGTTAAGTAAGTAGCATCTTCGTCCATAAGGCAGTCTTCTAGAGAGAGCTATAACAAAAACTTTTGGCAAACGACTTCATACTTGATTTTTCAAAAGAGGTGATTATAGTCTTATAAGAATGATAAAAAGTTGTATTCTTTGCACTTTAAAGATGCATATGCATGAATAAGATGACCTTTGAGCTTGTAATACCTGAAAAAATAAGATTGAAAGCTTAAGGTTTTGAGATGGAACGACCATAACAATCTCTTTAATAAAATCATGAAAGTGTAGAGTCTATTGTTAGACTTTAACAAAGAGGAGTCTTTTTATAACAACCGTTATAAAGTGAGCAGGGATTTTATGGAACCAAAAAACTTGCCGAGATTCAAACTTATAGGATCATAAGAAATTGGACAAGGCGAAAATCATTACATTTTTTAGAAGTTTTTTTCTCATTAGTAAGAGTATCTCATTCAATAGGTTCATGTAGAGCAAGTTAATCCTATAGAATACTCATTTATGTATATAAAAAGTTAATAGACTGATTTAAAGCTTGTCGAAGAAGTATAAGTTGATTCCAAATATGATATTTACAAGAAAAGTCTTCTGAAACATACTTTTAAGCAAGAAAATCCTAAGTTGTTTTTGCTCATAAGCTAACCACAAATTTGTGAGATGATAGAAGGAATAAAGGTGTTTCAAATCCAGAAGATTATATGATGATTAAAAGCATCATAAACATCTAAATGATGAGCAAATGTATCATTTTAGTTAGTTTCTAAACGAACATGCGTAACACATTCACCAGTGATATATCTCTATAGCTTACACTAGATGGTTATAAGATATGTAACATCACTTTAAGAAAGAGCAAATTCTTTGGATAAGGATGAAAAAACTCTAGGATTAGTTGAAATAACACATGAATGGGTAAAAAGAGTGCTTGGAGTACTGTTGTGAGAAGACATAATTGCCACACACTAAACACCAACAACCAATCCAAGTATGAAAGCCAAACACAAACAACTAAACACCTATAACCAATACACCAACAATCAATTCAATTAAGAAAACCAAACACAAACGTATCAAACACTAACAACCAAATCCAGCCAAGCATAACCAATGACAAAAGATAACCAATGACTAGTCTTACGTAAGGCTATCAAACCAAAGTAACAAAACTAATCCATAACACAATCAACTGAAATCTAATGCAACAATAAATAACCTAAATTAACATAGTCTAAAATACCAATTTTCAAGATAATAACTTGAGAAGTATATGGTGAATTAGTCAAATAAAAACTAGATATGAAAGAGTGACTTGATTTTGTCAAAAATTCAAAATAATGGTTGCTTAACTTCACGATAATGAGCCAAAGATCACAACAAAGAAGTTGTAAGTTTTTTTGAGTTTGTTGAAATCGGAGCTAATGTAAGAGAAGATCAAGATGTCATTGACAAAGAGAGATACTTGTGTAGAAAGAATGGTTTGATCCCAACTAAAGTTTTATCAAAGATAGAGGAATGATCAGGGTCAACTCAAAGTATAGACCTTTAAGGTCTATACTTAGGGCTTAAAAAAAAGGATTCTAAACCCCTAAAAAAAAGAGTTTAATACTGAATTTATCTTATATATTTATGTTATTAGAATATCAATATAATGACTATTGTCTAGAGACACAAATATTCTTAAGTAAGTCTTAGGAATAATAAAAAAATGACAATACTAAAAAGGAAGAACTCAAAGTCTTGACTTAATTATAAAATATAAAATGAAAAAGGAAGATTGATGAATTTTGAAACAATCTCAAGCTTCGAAGTCAGTTATACATGAAGAAGTAGACTACCGAAGTGATTGCACCAACACTAAAGAAGACAGTTAAACTCATTGGGGAGGGGGGGAAAATGTCAAGTTTCAAAGGCATTGGAGGTGACTGAAGAAGAAAAAATGCAACCCCGGTTCTAGTGGTCATTTAGTTTTAAACACATAGAGGGAGAGATATTTTTTGCTCTAATACCATTTAAGAAAATACTGTAATCTATACACGGAACAAAAATAATGCAGACAAGAAAACTGAATCAAATAATATATTGTTTTGTTTTGTTTTATATTTTTTTTATGTACTGACTTTATTATTTTATTTGTAAAAAATAAAGTAGCCATTTTTTAATAAGAAAAAGTAAATAACATTTTTAAGTAAGATATAATCTCACCCAAAAAAACTCTAAACCTGTAGCCAAACACCCTCAAAGGAAATTAACCCTTACTGTGGTGTAAATAATAAGATTAATATGCCTATCACTAGTCAACAGAAAGTCACAAAACTCACAGTGGGCGATGGAGGAGATGAAGAAGCGGAAGATGGAAGAGATGAACAACGACCTACAACTTGCAACGTCGTCATCTTCTTCTTCACAGGAACACTTGCGTTCTTTACTTGAACCTCTTTCCAAGCCTCAGCTAGTTGAGCTTCTCTCTAGAGTGTACGTTCTCACTCCCTGTTTCTCTCTTTTGTTTCATTTCTCTTGTTTCACTCTTTGGGTATTTAAACGTTGTGCACTTGGCATCTGGGTTTGTCTCGGATTGGTGGGATTTTGTCTGGTTAGGTTTTAATTTGATAGATTAGGGTTTTTGTTCTGTTCTTGAAATTAGCCCCAATATTTGAACTTTGGTTGTGTTTTAATTTGGATAAATTAAGGGTTTTTCTGGGTCATCTGAAGTTCAAATTAATTTTGTTTTAATTAATTGTTAATTGAAACTGATTGAAGAATTTGTTCGAGTTAAATAATTTGTGCGCAGTATTCTTAAATTTTAAATTTGATTCTGGGGTAAATTTTCTGAATTGCCTAAGTTTAGCCTAATTTAAAGGGAGTTTTTTTTAGAAGTTTTGGAACAGTTTAGTCTAGTTGCTTATAAATTCCCGAGTAGAATGAAATTTTGTAAAGTCAAAATGCATTGAAAAGAATTCTGGGGTGTAAAGTATAAATTTTAGTTATGTAGAGACGTAATCTATTGTGTTTTGCTGGAGAAAAGGTCATAAGTTTATGCCTTGTGTTATTTTTCTTCTGTTAATTGTTACAAAGTGCTTTCATTTACTCATTGATGTTACTGTAAAATTTACAAACCTTCATGATTTTTGAAATGCTGCACTTAAGTGGTAGTACCGACGAGAATCTGAAATACTTGTGTGCACATGTATTTAGTAGTGAATATATTTTCTGGGCCACTAGTGAGTTGTTATACTTGAGGCAAGCTGCATTGTGTTATCTTTTGCTGTGTCTTCTCTTTGTGCATTTGTTCCTTTGTTTATGTGTCATTGTGCTGGGGTCTTTGTGCTTGTGTTAAGTGAATGGTTGGCATATGCTTGTTGCTCCAATTTGTATGCTGTGTGATTGACAATGTGCGTGTGTGTTTGTTTGCATGTTGACGCATAAAGAGGGTCCCAATATCCTTCAATGGCAGAAGAAATTAAAAGTATTGCCAGTGCAGATCCGGCTCATCGAAAGCTTTTTGTTCGTGGTTTAGCTTGGAATACCACTTCAGAAACCTTGTGTGCTGTGAGTGATTGCTGATTGTGTTTTGTGTGCCATGGTGGTGATTGTCCCATGCAATGAGTTTTGGCAGAAAAAACAAACTTAAAAAATTAATCAATATGGAGAATCAGTCCATTAATGGATCTTTTCTGTTTTTCATTTTTCTGTTGATTATTTTACTTCTTCCTTCGATTACCTTTCTTAAGGACTTCACAGGCGCCTGAGTGCTGTAATTTGAATGTTTTATGGTTATGTTTTCATCTAGGCATTTCAAGTGCATGGTGAAATAGAAGAAGGGGCTGTGATCTATGACAAAGCAACAGGAAAATCGCGTGGCTACGGTTTCATCACATACAAACATATGGAGTCAACTCAGAATGCTCTGAGAGCACCAAGCAAATTAATTGACGTAAGCATTTTACCCTTTCTTGATCATTTGCATGCAGGCTTTTCCCTGGATTAATGAATGGAATCACATGTTTCATCTTATTGTGTTCACTTTGGTGATCATTTTGGGTGGGTATTTTCTAGTTGAGTTGGTAAACCCTGGAGTTTCATCCTGGGAGCCACCTTCTCATGCGTGGCACCAAAGACAGAGGTGCCTCTAGTGCATAGTCTTTTTGGATCAGTTGAATTTTATCGTAGGGTTCTTATTTTATTTTATTTTTTTTATTTATTATTAGGGCCGAATGGCTGTTTGTAATTTAGCCTGTGAGGGATTAACTGGAGCAACCACACCTGACCTAGCTCAGAGGAAGCTGTACATTGGGGGCTTGTCACCAGAGATTACAACAGAGATGCTGCTTAGCTTTTTTGGAAGGCATGGAGAGATTGAGGAAGGTTCAGTTGCCTATGACAAGGATACAAATGATTCACGGTATATTTCCATAATTGTCTCTGTTTGTGAGATGCCTCTTTAATTGTACATCTTTAAATACTTATGCCATCACCTATATTTGGGAAACCATCATCTTGTTCTACATTTGCATGTAGTGGGTTTGGCTTTGTCACTTATAAAACAGTCGAGGCTGCAAAGAAAGCCATAGAGGACCCACAGAAGCTTCTTGGGGTAAGTGACTGTAACGAGTCTTCTACTCAATGCAAATTTTGCCTCATGCATGATATATTGTGCTAAAAGCTTGTTAAATAAACCTATGTCCCTTGTAAAATATTCTTGAAGATTGAGTGCCAGGTGAAGTTAAGAGTTATATAGCCTTGTACTGATGTTTTATTGTTTGGTTGCAGGGGAGAAGTGTTACTGTGAAGCTTGCCGATACCCACAAGAGTAAACCAGTACAGACACAAATACCTCCAGCAATGATTAATTTAGCGGGCATACCTTTGGCTGCTGGATACCCACAGCCTGGAAAAGTGCATGCCAATGCTCCCCCCGTTGGCTACAATTATCCTCAAAACATAGCATCATACCCTACTTCTTCATATGCAAGTCCTCCTGCGGCAGCTGCGCAATATTCAGCACAACATTCGATTTCATATCCACCAGTCCCGGTAAAGGACCCATTGGGAATTCCACCAACTACACCTGTGGGAATGGGCGGGTACCCATTTTACCTCAGTAAACAGTAACCAAGTTTCCATCCTGTAATGGTAAAATATACAATATCCACCTCTTCTTCCTATACATTGTTTAGTGATCACATTCACCAATTTATCTTTTCTGCTTTCCGCAGTTGTATTTTGGCTTTGGGGAGGTGGGTGAAAGAAGTTCAGCTGTGACTAGGCATTAGAGCAACGAAGATGACGAAGTTTTGATGATGGCAATGTTGATATTGAAGATGCTAGCAGTAGTATTTTATTGTAAGGCTTCTTTGTAATATTAGCCATTTGTAGTAGAGTTGGTGATAGTTGAGATAGCATTTGGACATCTATTGCGTAGCCATATTTACTTTATTTGGTAAGAAGTTGCAGCTTTCTAATCTTCCCTGGTCAAGTGCTAACCTTGTTTAAGGTGTCGGTGTATGGACATTTTTTATCGTGTTGATTACCGAACATCGTTGGCTTCTGTTTTGGTATTGGCTTGTATTTTAGAAAAGTTAGGATGCGTTGTACCTAAAAATAATTTTAATTTAATTTTTATGACATTTTAAATTATATTTTGTCATGTCGATCAAACCATTGGAAAAGAATAAAAAACAAAAAATAAATGTGAAAATTTATCTAGTAATTATAATAGGCTTTTTAAGGGGGTTTATATGATGTTAAACAATTTTGAAGGATTAGATGGACATGATCAATAAAATAAAATAATAATCATTTCATTATCGTTTTTACGTTTATGTAAGATCTAAGTCATGACTTCCCATCTTCAACTGTAATTTTAGTTAAAATTTATTTAAAAATTGTAAATTTCATATCTATCTAAATAAGTATTTGATTATTTTATTTTTTATAATTTTTAAGAATTGAGTTCAAAATCTGATTGTTTCTTGAGATAAGTGTGATTTGTTCCCAGTATGATAATTTTAATTTTAGTCTCTCTTTTTCATCAAAATTTTATCATTATTGTGAATTTGATTAGTATAATATGAAGTCTGATTTATTAAGTTTTGCTCGAAATTTGTTAGAACTTTGAAGAATTCATAGGCATGAGTAATGTTTTTTTTAATTTTAGTCCCTCTTTTTCATCGAAAATTTATCATTATTGTGAATTTGAGTAGTATAATACGAAGTCTGATGTATTAAGTTTTGCTTGAAATTTGTTTGAACTTTGAAGAATTCATAGGCATGAGTAATGGTAGAAGCAATCTTATCTACCTTATTATTATTTTTTTTGGGTCAATTCTCAATTGTTATCATAAATGTATTATAAGTATGATTTTTAATTTTTTGTATATATAATTTTTTGAGTTAGAATTTGCTCAAAATGAATCCAAATAAGTTATAAATAAATGCATCTATTATATAAAAGGTCAAAGTAATTACCTTTATTTCAGTTTTTTTTTTTTTTTGTCAATACTGTTTTTGTACAAAAAAAATTACGTTTTATTTATTTTATTTTTTGATTTATGTGAAAAAGTATTAATAATTGAATATAAAGGCAATACTTTTAGTTTAAGTCAGTAGTTAATCCTAATGTGTAAATATGTAGTTAACCCTAATATTTAAGTATGGTGGGTCATTCTAATTTAGGATAAAAAATCCATATAATTTTAATTGAAATCTAAAGGTGTATTACTAATGACATAATTCGAGTAAATCAAACTAAAAGTAAAATGAGGATTAAATAAAAGTTTATGTAGAGCCCTTTACTTATTGAATGTCTTTCACTTACTCTACTTTTTATATATGCAAGTATAGGTGATTTTAATAGCTAAAAGAGAGGAGGTGGTCAATGAGCCTAAGTCAGGATGAGGGCATATTGATCATTTTAGTATTTTCATGTTATTAAGTTTAGTCTTCTAATTGTACGAATTAAGAGAACCACTATTTTGTTTACATGCATTGATGTTTGAATTCGAATTACAATCATATTCAATTCATTATATTTCAGTTGTTGGTGTTCTTTTTAGTTTTCTGATATACTTTGATGTGAAAGTTATTTTGGTCATTGTGTAATTATGCTATGTTTGTATGTTAAGTTTTTAAGTTATGCATGCTTAAATAGTCAAGTCTGGTGATGCTTTCCAACAGAAAACATTACTTCTAGATGGGTGTTACAAGAGATTCGCGAAGCAGTAAAACAAAAGTGGGTCAGCTGAGTGGGATCTCACGGGAAGGGATTATGTCTATATGATGTTATTTATGTACTTGAGTAGTTTGTATGTATTTTGTTTATATTATTATTTTTTTTATTATGCCACTAGATGGGTGTTTATATTTTATTATGCCTTTCGTATGTTTTTCAATAAAGTTGTTCATGCCCATTATTAATGTTTGTTTTCTTGCATTGAATGAGAGTTATTAAATGTTTTAAAAGTAAGAATTAAGTTAATATGTCCCTTTGGGTTTGTATTCTCCCCGGAAATCAAGCCTATAGACAGGGGCGTTAATGTATATTCAAGTGTTCGGGAGCGGAGTTCCCAGAGACTCTTGCTCCAATCGCACAACTTGATACAGTCAAAATGTTGCTTGTTTTGGCAGCATAAAAGGGATAGAGGGTTTACTAGCTGGAAGTAAAATTTACATTTTTGAATGGTTATCTATAGGAGGAGATATTTGTGGAACAACTAAATCAAATGACAAGATGAGAAGGTCTACTTGATAAAAAAGAGCCTTCTATGCTTCAAACAAGCTCCTAGGGTCTGAATTGATGACCGCCAAATCAGTCTTGGCTTTATTAAAAACCTTATATTGTATCTGCAAGGAATTGATGCTAATCTAGTAATAGTCTATGTTTATGTAGATGAACTATTTGTAGTAAGGAGTTGATAAAGGAGCTTAAAGTTGAAATGCTCGAAGCATTTGAGAGAATAAACCTTGGCTTGATGTACTAGAAGGGAAGCAAAATTAGGATGTAGTATACTTAAGAAATTTCACGTAGAGGGCTACAAATGTACCAATGCGCCAATGAATCAAAATGAGAAATTTAGTAAGGAATGATGGATCAAACAAAGTTCAAGAAGGTTAGATTGAGAATCTCGTTTCTTACAATCAACAGACCAAACATTATGTTTGTAGTGAGTTTTTTTTCTCAAGATTCATGCATCGTACTAGCGAAGTTCACTTTTAAGCTGCCAGAAGCGTGGTGAAATATATAAGGGCACCTTAAATTATGCTATCAAATTTCCTATTGTCAGGATTTTAAGCCTTCATATTTAATTATACTGACAGTGATTGTGCAGGTTCTACTGATGACATGGGAAGCACAATATGTCTTTGTTTTAACTTCGATCAATGATGTTTTCATGATGCTCAAAGCAAAACTAGGTGCATACTTCCACATGAAATAAAAGAAGCCAACATGAAGGGGTTCCTCAACTTCAATCCCCCTAGCGTGGTTTGAGAATTTCACTCAAGGAAAAAATTTCATTTTCAAATTCAATTTTCGCACTTAAAAATAGTAAAACAAATATCGGTTCATCGTAGACTGAAATCATTCAACGATTTCAATGCATTCTCAACAACCAAAGAGCAAGACGAGGACAAGACTTGAGAAGGCTGGAAACAGTGAGTGATAGTCGAGCTAAAGAGCAGGAACTTATCATTTTGATATGATTCGGATGGAAGACCTCAAGACGTGGGAATAGCAAGCACTACCACCAAAGCGTATATACCAAGGGCTTTGGGGACGTGTCTAGGGCTGTGGCACAACCCTCAAGCGCTAAGCTGAAATTTTTGCCCCAGCAAAAAATTCACGGCGTTTGTTGGAATCATTGGTTCCTAAAGAGGCCGATGGATTTGTCGTGGCATCCTTTAAGTTGATGCTATGTGGTCAGATGGGCAAGGAGTGAAACTCTGGACGTGGAATAATTTGATTAATCTAAATGTTGGAGGGTGGGGATTGATTAGTTTCTTTTCAAACCAACAAGTCGAGAGGTTAAGGGTGAGGCAATATGGGGCAAGAATGGTGATAGATGGGAAGGAGTTGAATTTTGGCTAGAGAGAATCATAGTATTTGTCAAGTGGATGCCTGTGTTTTTTATTTTATTTTTGGTAAGTAAGTTATATATTAACAAACCAAAAACAAGTCAGGATTAATTCGAAACAAACAAATCACAGCGACTCCAGCCACCCGAGCAGACAAGAGACAAAACCAACACAAAAACAACTCAATCTCTTTCTCTTAAAGATCTATCTATATTGTTTCCTAGATAAAGAAAAAGAGTACAACTTAACTACAACAAAATTATAAACTAAATTTTATATTTGTTTTCAATCTATATAAGATTATGAAACTTCATCATTCTTAAATAGAGTAAAATGTATAAACAAACATTCAAACTATATTAACTTGATAAAAACTGAGTCCTAATTTAATTTGATTCATTTTAAAATGAATTATGTCTATGGTTAAAATTTGGAAAATTAATTTAAATAATAAAAAAATTAAGTAAAATATAATTTTATTCACTTTTTTTTGCTTTCACGAAACTATTTCAATTTTAGCGAGCACTTAAATACAAGTTGTATGTGTGATACATGTGAAATTCAAAATTGTTGATTATTCAATTAATATAGGTGTAGCATGTGTAAACATCGTAAAGTATATATACTGACCGAATATATTTGTGAAGACGGATTTCAACATTGTTTTGATGATTTAGGGGATATTGGCATGAATTTTGGTATAAAAACGGATATGTTTTGCAATTCAAAATTTTTGTCTAAATTTGAACAATATGTATAGAATTTGATGATACTTTCAATTAAGATAATGTGTAAAAAGTATAAATAATGAGAAAAATATGTTTTGAATTAGATATGACTATATAATGGTTAGAAATGAAATACGTGTAAAACTCTCATCAATATGTATGACCTATTATAGTATGTGTGTTCATATTTGATAACGAGAGTTAAAGATGAATAGTTGAATTGAGATTTGAATGTGATAAAAAAGTCAAAATTTTAGGGGGTTTTTTCCAACTTTTCAAAACATTGAGGGTTGCAAAAATAGATCCGAACGGGTTGTTGGATTGCCCACAATGCACATCCTGACTGTAGCTAATACAAGTGAAGGGCAATTTCGTTATTTTAGTTATACGTACATTAAACATCATATGTGTTTTGTGAAATGTGTAACATAAAATATGTACCACGGATGGATAAGCATGGGTGTTTCGTAAAATTGTATTTTACTTAATAAAAATGATTATTTAAATTAAGTTTTGTTAAAATTTGTTATATATGAGTTTACAATAAAGCCCTTATAAAAATAAAAAGTGAAAATATTTTTATAGTTCCCTTCTACTCTTTCTCATGCCATCGTCTCGGCGTCTGTACTTGAAGCACTTTATCTGAAGGCTTTCAAAACTCATTGCAGACTTTGAACAGTCTCCACAAGTTTCAATCTTTTTGTCTTTACTTTCTGAAACTCATCTTTCCTGATCGGGGTCGTGTTTATTTCTTATTTGGATCGTTGTTTCAGCCTCCTATTTTCCCGTTCCAACTCCACTGTCAAAAGCATTCACATCATCAAATGATTCGAAATCCCATTTTTTTGATGGGGTTTTGCTTAGTTTCTTGATTGTTGTAATCGGATTCTGAGACGTGGATTCTGTCTCAAAAATGGAAAGAATGATTTGTATTGCGTTATAAGGTCAGTATCGTCTCTCTTTCTTTATAAAGTTGATTTTTGTTTTGTTTGGTTTCTGAGAATACAAACAAGCTACGTTCTTGAATCTTAGATGTCTTTACTTCAATGAGAACAGTAACTTATAACAAGTAGCTCAAGAAATAATTAGTTTTCTTTCATTTTTTGTTTTTTTTTTAATTTATTCAGGTATTCTGACTTCGTTGTTTTGCTTGCCATGTATCATTTGTGATGATTTGTTTGATTGGTAATTTTGATTGTATATGTGAGATTACAAAGCCTCGAGGTTTGATCCAATTATGATCAATTTTCTGATATGATTGGTGTAAGTTTTCAGGCTTGTGGTATACTCCCACAAGATCAGGGGTGCGAACTCCCTCATGGGCCATTGTTTCCCATTTCCTAAATATCGCAGGGTTCGGCGGGGCTTCAGTTTCGAAGTTGGCATGCAATAATTTCGAACTCGGCTTGCAAACAAATGCGTGGATTTCTGGATTTTCAAAAAACCAAAGTTTTTTACTTTTTAGTAATTTGTCAAAGACTTAGATATGTATTTATGAGACATGAGCTCTGTGTAGAACAAAATGGAAAAGAGAAAAAGATTCATTGTCTTGGGATCAAACTATAGTTTTGGTTAAGCTTTGTTGATTATATTATACATTCTTTTTTGGTGAGCCTTTTGGTTATTGTAAGGCTCAAGATATGCTTTGTTCCTTAAAAGTCTATGCTTTTTGTTCAGATTATGCCATCTTCAGTTTCTTTTTCATATATAATGAATTAAATCTATTTCTTTTTCTGTCAACTATGATCTTTGTAGTACTTTTTCTGAGATTAGGTTTCATTTTTATAGCTTAATTTTGTGTCCGGCTTCTGAGTTTGTCTGATTGTTGTTGCAGAAGCTGGTTTAAGCTGCTACAGAAATTTTTTAAGGGTTTTTCTCAGAATGGGAAGAGTTAGACGAAAGGGAAAGAAGCCAGCAATTATTGCTTCTTGTGAGGATCATGGAAATGGTGAAGAATTGAAAATCCCAGCTTTAAGGAGAAAAGGAAGGCTGCAAGAGCCTCTGAAGGAGGAAGTTGAAGAAGAAGAAGAAGATGAGAAGATTGTGGAAGATGGTAAAGATCCAAAACTTTCCATCTCTAGTAAAAATATGGGGAATCAGGTTGCCATAACAAATGGACGGAAGAGAAAGAAGTCCACGCAGGCCAACGAAGACAAAGACATAGACAAGCATGAGAGTGGCATGGGACTAAAACCAAGTACTGATGAATCAATGAAGTCTGTTGGACTTCGACAAAATGGGAGTAGGAGAAAAAGCAAGCCTCGGCGGGCTGCTGAAGCTGGTGTTGAATGCAAGTGAGGTTTGCTTTGTTTCTGTAATGGCTTTACACCTTTTGCAATCGTGTTATAAATCATTAGCATAGAGTTTAACTTGTTGGACTGCACAAGTCTGGATGTTTCTTTTGTCATGTTCATTTTTGTTTCTGTCAATTTTGATTAAGATGGTTTTTCCATTTGGGAAATAAAAGGTCCTGATTGTAATCTGTCATAAAGTTACATAATATACATGCTTCGTTTTCTCGAAAAAAGAAGTTACATATTTTAAGGGACTTGCAAGCTATTTGTAAAATGAATGAATCTAATAACTGAAACGTGAAAATGAGTGAATTGCTGCAGCTTGAGACTTAGAAATGAAATAGAGGACTTGAAGCAGGAAAGGAGTGGATTAACAATGTGAATAACAGTGGTTAACCCAATCCTTTCCAGGAGACCGTGCTGCTGTAAACAATGGCTAGCTCAGTTTAACTTAGGAAGATGCCGAACAGGTTTACACCGGTCAGTGGCAGTTACTGTTTGTTATGTGTACTTTGAGAGATGTATATTCAGTGTTGACACTGTTTGTGCTCTAAACTGTAGATAAGTAAAAACACCGAAAACTTGTACCTTGAGGATGATTTTTTTTTTTTTCCTGCTTCTATTACTTTGTTTGGATAGCATGATACATGTGCATTGCAATAATATAAATTGCATTCAACAGCATTTAGATCTTTTTTAGATAGTGTGATTCAGTCTTCTTGATGAGTAGTCTTCTATTTAGATTCCCTTGTCTATTTCTATGAACAATCCATTTTGTTCTGAAAATCAGTACATGCATCCTTCTTAGAAATGTGATTTTTAGGTGTTATATTTAACACATACATGGTCTTCTGGCTTGTGTGATGCTGTTCATTTTCTACAACTTAATGGATATTAGGACTGAAAACAACATTTATGCATCCAGGGGTGGTTTGCAGCAAAGGGATTAGACTAGGCATAAGGTTTGCACCTAGTTTTATAATTAATAGTCAAATAGAAAGAAAAATTTTGGTAGATGTAAACAAGAGCAAATTTGGTTTGAAATTATCAGAAAAAAAAAGTGACTATGAATGTTTTGTTGAGTTGAGGCCCACTGAGTGATTAGAAGCTTTTTTGGGCCTACTACAGCACCTATTATGATGGACCAAATTTGGTAAAAGTGGTAACTCCTTTTCATTATGTAAGGGTACATGTAATTTGGTTCAAATTGTAAAATCAAATCAAACCATTCGAAAATTACAATTTAATTAGGTTTGGTTTAGTTTATAAAACAGTTCGATTTAGATTGATAAATTAAAAAAAAAAAACAATTTATGGTTTGGATTATAGTTTGGGTGTTTTTAAACTGGGCCAAAGTATAAACCGTATTTTTTTCAAAATACGTATATATAAAATAATACTCAAAAAAATTTTCAATAAGTAGAAGTTATACTGCTTGTTTTTTATTTTTATATCCCTTTTTTTTAACATGTTTCTTGTATACGTGTTTCATATTTATTTTATATCTGTTTTATATTCATTTTATATGTTTATAGTTCAATTATTATTTATTAAGTATGAAATATTTGAAAACGAATAATATTGAATAGGTTCAAACCATAATATAAATCAAACTAAACCGAATTTTTTCAATTTGATTTGGTTGGAAACTTTAAAATAGTTTAGTTAAAAATTTCTAAATCATTTTTCAGTTTTGTTTAAAGAAGTCATAAATCGCATCAAATCGGACCATAAATGCCTTATGCATAAAGCTAAAATCAACTTATGTATATCGGTATGCAAATTATCGAATACTTTTGACTTAATTTGAATATAACTTTATTTGTATATGAAAATATCAATATGCAGCTCTATAACTAAAAACTTTTAACGTATAATCATCCATTATAAAAAATTTTAAGTTTAAAAAGGATTCAAATTAGGAAAATTAATTAAAATAATTTAGTTTTAATCAAATTAAACAGTATTAATCAATTATTTATCGATTACGACAATAGAGCCCAAAAAAAAAAAAAAAAACTTTTGCAAAAACTATCTGAGAATATAATGTTGGTTTGGTCACTATTGACTTGATTCAAAACCTCTCTCCCCTGCCTTGGTTGTATGTCTCAATCAAATTCATATCCAAAACAAGCTATCGCACTTGCCTATTTGTTCAAAGAAAATTTTCAATAACCCATTATGAACTAACAACATTTAAGGGTGGAATTTATCTTAAAAAAAAGCATTTTGTGCTAGATTCAAATCACATCAAATTGAATATCTCTGGACTTAATTTTGATTTGAGGTTGTCAAGCCAAAATTAAAGTAACTTAAGTTTGTTTTAATGCAAAATTGAATTAAGTCATCCTTCTACTAATGAGTCAAATTAAATCAAACTCCTCTTAGTTTAAATTTGAATTATCTATCATTTAATTTAAATTTGATTTGAATTTAAATTAAATAAATTTTAATTGATTTAAACTGTGAACTAGTTTTTGACACCAAACGAATTCAATGGGATTTGACTCTAACAACATTCATAACTTAATCGCCAAAAAAAATAATTAAATCCATCAAGCTCAATCTACGAACCTAAAACCTGAAAAACTCAAATAATTGTATTAGTAAAAGCATTTTAACATTAAAATTTGTACAATGTTGGGCTTTTTACAGTTTGAAAATCACTTTAAATCTTTAAAATGATAAAGTTACATGTAAGAAATTCCAAAAAAAAAAAACAGTGAACACGACGATAAACACCCTAAGAATTTGTATAAATATCTGCTTTATCTAATAAGCAAAAGACTTACTTAGAAGTGGGTAGTCAAGCTTTGTAGAAAATAAAGTTGAAGAGGTTGACATTGGGTTTTTTTTTTTTTTTGGATGAAAGAAAATGACTGAAAATTCAATTTATATATGGGGTAATTTCATCAAACTGGAGACCAATATTCTGCATGGATATAAAAGTTAACGGAATTGTTATATTCATAATTTGATTATTTTAATTATTATTTTTTTTTTTTTATAATCAACATGAGGGAATATGGTATTTTAAGTTTCTAGCAAAAAAAGAAAATATAAATTTCCTAAATTCTAGCAAAGTTTTGATAGTATGAAAAAACTAGGGGTCTCAATAATTTTTGTTTAAACCTGGATGTATGTCAAAGTCTTCCTAGGACGATGTGAATTAAAAAAATTATTTTCCCTTGTGTGTTTCCTCAGGTACAGAAGATAGTAGGAATTCTCAAGCCAAAATTGTGGCCTTAAAATGTGACATTCTTTCAAATCATCAAATATAGAAAGCTATAACGTGAAATATTCTAAAAGTGTTTTAAATTTGACAAGCTAAATTTGAATACTTCGAAGATAAAAGAGTACCCCATAAAAGAAGTATATTTTATGGAGTCTTAATCTGAATTTGAAAAATTATAATAACATCTAGGACTTAGTTATCATACTTTAATTTAAAAGAAATATTGAAGACATTCTTATTGCTTGTTAGCTTGGGACACCTCAAATATAGCACTATAAAGATACTTTGATCATGGCAAGAATTTGAATGAAAGAAAATAAAGTGGGATTGGTGGGGGTCATTAATGTGCATTTATAGATGAAATTAGGGGGGGGCCCTAAAATTGACCCCTATGCCTATTTGGACACTATTGTTGTCACTTCAATGTCTGAGACAACCCTATAAATTCTATACGGACCAAAAGTGGTTCAGGTCCCACGGTGATTAATGATGAGGTTGGCAGTTGCAGCTTATCAAAACTTAAACCACAGGGAAATGCCATATTTAACTCGTTTGTATTCGAGTTAGTTGAGCAGAACAAATCAAGGCGTATGATGACACAAGCTTCCCTATGATAACCATTCTGATCATAATAATAAATTAAATGGAATAGATAAGGATTTGAATAATTAACTAAAATAATTTTAATTTGAAAAGGTTATTCAAAAATAATTAATAAATTAATATAAAATTAAACGAAATTATCTTGTATATAAACTTGTTTTGTAATCAGTGTCAACATATAACACTCCCACCTTTTTTTACCAAGATATATATATATATATATATATATATATATATATATATATATATATATGTATATGCATGCATGCATGCATGTATATATGTTTTATAGCCATACCCAAAAACCAAACTTATGCTATATTTTAATGAGAAGAACATGTGAAGTGTAGTTTATAGTAATAAATAGATACTTACGTGTACATTTAGAATTTCAATATAATAACTATTTTGTTATGAATGCATGCATGTATATATGTTTTATAGCCATATCCAAAAACCAAACTTATGCTATATTTTAATGAGAAAAACAAGTGAACTGTAGAATATAGTAAAACATAGATATTTACATGTACATTTAGAATTATCTCTCCTACTAGGATATGTCATAATTATAAATATATATACAAAAACATGTAAACTTAAACTTTTGAGTGTGAAATAAGGGTTTAGTATTGAATGAAAATGATGTTCCTATCCTTCCTCTCTCTCCTATTGACTTAGCTTGGACTTCGAATGTGGAGACAAGTGATGCTTTCTCAGTACTTTATAGCACATTAATGGTTTCGGGAACCAATGAAGTGTTGTTAAATTTTCACTAAGCTTCAGGATGTTCATGGATTTATCTACAAAAGTTTTTATGTGTGATGAGATAATAATAATTTTTATATTTTTTAATTATTTTTAAGATATAAAATTGAGTCAAAAATATTTATAATTTTAAATAAGAATTATTTTGATAATATTTTAGTAATATATATATATATATATATATATATATATATATCATACAAATTTAATATAAGATTTGTTTAAAACTCCAAATTTTTTTCTTAAGTCTTAATGATATATACCTTAAACTAATCCTATGTATATGGAATTAAAGTGTGCTCTTCCTTTACAATCTTTCATTTTTATTTTTTAAACGCCAAAAGTTTTAAGTCTCCTTCCATATAAAAAATCCCTCTCTATATGCCACTGAAAACAATGAAAATAAATGAAATTAATGGATTAAGACTATGTGCAAGTTTATGATAATAACCCTTCTTTGGCAAGAATAGAAAATTTAATAAATTTCTAGTCAAATGGGTTTTGAATACTAAAACTAATTTAAATTTATAAAAATAAAATGGTAAAACATAAAATATTATGTAATAGTCGTAGCTAACTAGAACAGTTAACTTCTAGTTCCAAGCGAGTAAACCATTCTAAGGCTATTGGTCTTTCCTTAGGCTTCACCGAAATGA